>JANUFT010000021.1:887500-987500 GCA_037127435.1 Epinephelus malabaricus | reverse complement strand
GTTACGTTTAGCCGACACACACACGTGGTTACGTTTAGCCGACACACACGTGGTTATGTTTAGCTGACACACACACACGTGGTTACGTTTAGCCGACACACACACGTGGTTACGTTTAGCCGACACACACGTGGTTATGTTTAGCTGACACACACACACGTGGTTACATTTAGCTGACGCACACACGTTTTTTTTTCCTCGTAGCTTAGCTGCTACATTCCTGTGGAGATGGCTTCAGCGTGAAACTTTATTTTGATGTCTCTCCTGATGTTACTGAGAATCAGAAATGGAGGACGGACTGATTGTTGCTGTCTGTGGACACGTGGAGCTCAACGACTCAACGACAGTCTGGAGATAGGACAACAAAGGAGAGAGTGAAGCCACAGGTCGACATGCTAAGTTCTGAAAATATATATTGGTGACTTGTGTGTCGTCTCTCAGCAAAATGCTTTGTGTAATTTCAGTTGGTCTTTTATTGTGAAAGGTGACAATGGAAGGCGTGAAGTAGTGATGCAGCGCCCTGCAGTGTTGCCAACTTAGCAACTTTGTCGCTATATTTAGCGACTTTTCTGACAGTATAATAAATGTTAAACCTTGGTTCATGTTGGTTCACAGAGCCTCCATGTTTCAGCTGTCAGTTTGACTTTACTATGAAGCAGGCTAGCCGTTAGCTGCTCTCCCCAGTTAGCTAGCCCAGCTGTTAGCACAGCTACAGGCATCACATTACATTAAAGTTACATGCACAAGTTAAAAAGCCTCTGTGCACGTTGGTGTGCATGCAAAGGGACCAGGCAGAGCCAGATGATGATAAATCTACAGTCACAAATTTGCAGTTTCAGTTCATGTTCGGACTGGAAAGCTCAGACACACACACACACACACACACACACACACACACACACACAAACAGAGCTCCAATACAGAACGGCGTGGAAGCAAAACAAACATGGACGCCTCAGATGAGCAAAGAGCGCCGCTCAGTGTAATTAAACCCAGATTGAATGGATATATAAATGGTTAGAGCAGAGTTTGATCCCTCAGATGACCATCACACACACATCTTGTGATAATATGAACTCTGGCAAATTGTTTACATGTAAAACTTTCCCATCTGCACGATCCATCCCATGGGACCTGAACGCAGCACCAGCGGATGTGCAGAATATGAAGTGTATCTGACAGTGAACACGCTCATGCAGAGGTGTGTGTGACTCCTCACAGTTTAAGAATCTTAATTTGTCTTCTAAATAATGTGAAATCATTTATAGCCTGTAGGTATGAATGTTTAACCTCAGACAGACTCAACTCTCCACTGAAATCAACTAACATCAGTTTTAACGAGCACTTCCAGTCATCATTAAATATTTCTACAGTTTATTAAAGGATATTTTCTCTCTACAGTGTGTGTGTGTGTGTGTGTGTGTGTGTGTGTGTGTGTGTGTGTGTGTGTGTGTGTGAAAGATGCTGACATGTGACACTGACTGCTGCAGCGGAGGAAAATATTGACAGGTTTCAGCACATGACATCCACAGATTACAGAGTGTAGTGCTACGAGAGTTAGGTCTATAATCTGTGAGTGTCATTCACCAACATGTGTCCGTGTCCGTGTCCGCGTGTGTGTGTGTGTGTGTGTGTGTGTGTGTGTGTGTGTGTGTGTGTGTGTGTGTATGTGTGTCAGCGGCTGAAGCCAACATGATGCAGTGATGTGACAGGAATAAAGTGACCAATGGTTTTAAATGAAGAAATGATCGACAGAGAAATAAAAACTGTTTGAGACGCTCTTCTCGTCACATTTCCTGATAAATAAACAGCTTTAAACAGACTCATTAATATATTTACAGGTTTATTTCACAGTTACTGATAATATAGTTTATTACTAACAGCTCTGTTTGTTGCTGAACACATTTAAAGATTTGTTTTACATTAATGATGTGAAAATACCTGAAACAAGATTTTCATTTTAATGTAAAATTAAACACAATAACAGTTTATCATTTTTTAGGCTGTTTTCATAAACTGTTTGTACGTTTTCCTACGAGAAGTAATGCACCCAAATTCATACATATCCTGTGTATTTTGAAAGGTTGCGATCACGTGACCAATGTGAGACAAAACTCACATTTTCCCCTGAAGACTGGTGTAATCATGTGAACTATGTGTGAACTGTGAGTCATTTAAAGGAGCGTCCTCACCATGTTTCTGTTCCCAAACCTGACCACAGCAACTTTAAAGGGATAGTGCAGCCAAAAATGTAAATCCAGCCATTATCTACTCACCCATATGCCGAGGGAGGCTCAGGTGAAGTTTTAGAGTCCTCATATCACTTGCAGAGATCCAAGGGGAGAGGAGGTAGCAACACAACTCCACCTAATGGAGGCTGACGGCGCCCCAGATTCAAACGTCCAAAAACACATCATTGAAACCACAAAATATCTCCATACTGCTCGTCCGTAGTGATCCAAGTGTCCTGAAGCCCCGACATAAAAAGTTGTTTGGAAAAACCTCATTTGAACTCTGTTTTTAGCCTCATTGTAGCCTGTAGCTCTGACTGCCTCTCTGGGCACCGCGTGTCACGTGTGCGCTGAGACCGTGAGACATGGGCACCGCCTTCATGTGTGTTCACGTACTGTCGTGGGTTTCGTGCAAACGCACACACGTGAGCAATGCTGATTGGCTGCATAAATTGATCACTGAATTTCAGATTTTTCAACTCTCACTTGTTTTAAGTCAGTGGCGTTGCTTCCATCACGCCGCCCGATGGGAATCTGTGTCTTTACATAGACTTTACATGTGATTCACTTGCACAAATTGTTTTCTTCGCGCCTGGTCTGAACAACAGAAGATAAAACAATGCATGTAACAGGCTGAAGTTGACACGGCGTCCCAGAACGTCAACAACCAACACACCCAGGGTACCTTGGACGCCATATGTGGACGTGGAAAGTCCATGACCAAACGTGGACATGTGACGAGGTCACAGTGAGGATGTGAAAACAGGTCACATTAAAGTTACAGGATTGTTTTCTGGTGACTGTAAAACACGTCAGATGACATCACCCGCTCTGCTGCTGTAACATGTTGTTGTGTTTCCGATTATGTTGAGCAGTCAGACGCTGCTCAGCTGACAGGCAGCCTGTGTCTCTGAGACAATCAGATCTTGTTCTTGGGAAAAATACAAATCATTTATTCTGTCTCATCACAGACTCATTTCTCTCTCTGATCTGTGTTTGGTTGTGAAGTTTGTCTCTCGTGTTGTACAATAATAAATTAACCTTTCAGCCGTCATGTGGGTGTTTGAGTGACAGTTATAGTTTTTGTATCTTATCCTGGTTCGTAAATCGGTTATAAATACAGTTTTCAGTTTCAAGATTTAAAGTGCATTGACGATGTCATCATTAACACAACTATGAGTACATTTTAACAGTTAACACGTGTTGCCATGGTTACCTTGTGACAGTGTACCCTTTAAATCTGGCTCCTGATTTTGATTTAACATTGTGTTTTTTCTGTCATTTTATATTTTTAAGTTTTTTTATGTCTTCGAAGCATTTTGAGCTGTAGCCATGGCCTTAGCGAATACTAAGGGAGCCGCCTCCACAGCTTGTTACCTGCTCTCTGGAGGAGATGGGCGGAGTTATCTGATGTCACCTGAACCCCAAAATGTGCTGTATTGTTATGTCAAAATTACTCAACTATTCAATTCAATTCAATTCAATTCAATTTTATTTATAAAGCCCAATATCACAAATCACAATTTGCCTCACAGGGCTTTACAGCATACGACATCCCTCTGTCCTTAAGACCCTCACAGCGGATAAGGAAAAACTCCCCAAAAAAAAACCCTTTAACGGGGAAAAACTACTACAACACTGCTGAGAGGTCAGCAGGAGGAGAGCTTGTTAACATTAGCTGTTAGCAGTTAGCAGCTAGCTATCATCACCTCTAAGCAGCCAGTGGGCACAACCAACAGCTGACGGAGGTTGCACTGATTTACATTGTGAAGCGTTCAATCTTTATTCAGTAAAAATGAGCACTGGGTGAAGGTAAATTACAACGTTGTCATGATGCGTTTAATGTTATCTAGGTAGTTTTTTTTATTTTTTGTATCCCCCACCATACAACACCATCACACACTTTCAGATTTTACAGACTGGCAGATTCTGCAGGCTCACTAGATTCCTTTTGAGGACCAGCCTCTACTGGTTAGCTGCTCTGTTTCAGTGGGAGGAGACTGTGGGAAGGAGAGGAACTGTTTCAGACAGTGTTCTCTTTATAATAAGTGCCGGTCAGTGGATCAAACACGTACTGAATAAACACCAACTCCTGTTGAAGGGCCAGTGTGTAGGATGTAGTGGCATCTAGTGGTCACAGAGGTCGCAGACTGCAACAGCTGAAACTTCTCAGGGTGCCAGGCATGAAGGGAGAACACCATTTACTTTGTTTTTTTCCCTGATTAATTCCTGTTAATAGCCGTGGAAAATTTCCACCTTGAGTATTCCCTGAATTTTCCAGCACTAGTTACACAACACAAATCAGATTAGCTCCGTCATCGATACTTCCCTCTTTCTTATTAGTTTCGCCACAGAGTCCTTCAGAGGTTTCAGGTGAATTCAGCTCTCATTTGCAAAAAGTTTACAACTGTTTAACGTTTGGCTCCTCGTCTCTGTCGTCACCAGTATCTGTCCTGTGTCACCCACAATGCCTTGCTCATGTTGGAAGGATGAATCAGGTCAAACTTCACCTTATGGCCCTGTAAGTGTGTGTGCTGCTGCAAAATGTGGTGTAAAGCCTGGATGTCCACACGCTTCTGGTCATGTGTTCAGTTTACTGGACCAAAGAGTTGGACGGATGGACGCACGGACGGACAGAGTGACTCACATTTAGCCTCTAGCTGGACAAAAGCATCGACCACAGAAACATCTGACAGAGAGAGATAAAAACTAGCAGTTAGCTTCAGTGAACATGACATAAACCTGACACACACACACACTTTTACCAGGTGTGTGTCCGATAACAGATCGTTTAAAAGGAGACACTTCCTGTTAAAAGCATTCACACACACACACACACACACACACACACACACTGGGAGACAGATGGGCAGGAAAACTCCACTTGTTGTAAAATTAATGGCTCATGTGATAGCCAATCAAACGCTTGGCAGGCTGTGTCAATAGCCAATCAAACAGCTGGTGGCGTGAATGTTAATGAGCTGGAGGTTCGTCAGTGTCACCTTGGTAACAGCCGGGGAACACCCGACCTTCAACACACGGTTTTAAAACCACACGCTGAAAACATGTCTGATTGGTTGTTTCCCAGAAACGATCCTGAACTAACAGATGATAGAGAAATAAAATCAAATGTTTCCTCACAGCTGCTGAACGTCGTTTAGTTTAATGTGTTTGTCTTTATACCGTTCAGTGTTTCCTACTCTTAGTGACAAAATACTGTATTTATTTTCTAGTACACAATATCTAATACTTTGTGAGATCAGCCGTGAAATTTTAAATGTTAATAATAAACAGTAACAGCTGCTAACTGGCTCTTACAAGCAGTGTTTTCATTTCATCAACACAAACCGGTGAAACAAACTTGTTTACACTCTTTTCTTGACGACGAAAACAAGACGAAAAGTAAATAAAAAGTAACTTTTGAAAACAAGGACTGTGAGGACGTGTGTCGCATTTCTTATCAACAGAAACTAAATGATGTGAGAAAATGAAGTATTGCTCAACGCTCTGCACCTGCAGGATCACACCGAGCTCCACAAATCAGACAAATCTATTGCTCTGGTCCGGACCTCGGAATCCGTCCACTCCACTGATTCATCTCACATCGTGACATGAAAGATTGGGGTTTTGTAAAAATGAAAAAAACAAGCCAATCAGCGCTGTGGGCGGGACCAACACTGTTGTCAAGCAGTGTGTCAGAGCCAATGACTTCGCTCCACTCTTAAAAGCCCGGCAAAACAAGTATATATTCATGGATACGCATCAGTGTGGACTTGGGACAAATACATTGTTCTCTCTGATTGGTTAGGGAAAGTTAAATCCACAATCCCTCATTTTTAGTGGAAGCTGCTGACGTGAAGCTACAAACTGACGCTTGACACTTGTCGCTGTGGACGAACGTGATGTGCTGAAAATCAAGTTGGCCTCAACTTTTTTCAGTGCTCCAAAGACGCAGTGAAGCAACAACAGATCATATGTTTTTGTTATTAGCTGTGGTGCTGTTATTTAGCTTTGTTAGCTGATGCTATGCTAGCTTTCTGTGGAATGTGATGTTAAAATGGGACTCGGATATATTTTTGACCAAATACAATCTTTAGATGACGTTCAGTCGAGGTGTTTTGCTTGTTGTTTGTTTGTTTGTTGAATACCTCAACTACAATCCTGTGATAATGCAGCCAGTCACTCTGTTGTGTTGTCTCTTGTAGTGTGAACACAGCACAAGTATCACATCAGCCACCGCCCCCTCCACCTGCAGATGACAAAGTCAGCTCAGATACTACGTCACTTTAGAAACGTTCATGAGATACATATGAAAGTACAAATATGGTTTGCAGGAATGAACAATACCAACTTTCCTTCTGTGGAGTGGGCTGGTTCACAAGTTGAGGCGACACAATCCCAAATGTAAAGATGTACACGAATAAAGTTTGTCTTTACAGATTATATTGATGCTGAAAATTGACAAGGATACTGTCGACACATGACGTCTTATCTCGTGTTTCTAGAGTTATGTGTTTTGAGGAATTGTAAAATGTCCTATTTCATAAAGGGTGTTTGATGTGATCATTTCCACCAGAGCAGGACAGGAAATAAAGTCTTTTAAAAATCTATAGGTAATTAAATGTCTGAGTGTACAAAAATGACATGTGGAGTTCCCCAAGGCTCCATCCTGGGACCTCTTCTGTTTAACATCTACATGCTTCCATTGGCTCACATTATGGAAAACAACAAAATATGTTACTATAGTTCTGCAGATGACACATTTATATAACCATGTCACCTGGGGACGATGGACCAATACAAGCTCTGACTGAGTGCACTGAACAAATCAACAACTGGATGTGACACAATTTTCTCCAACTGAACAAAGAGGTGTCATCATGGACTCAGAGCTTTAACAGCCACATTGACACAGTTACAAAGTCAGCCGACTGTCACCTTCAGAACATATGGAGGACAAAAGGACTGATGTCTCAGGAGGACCTGCAAGAACTTGTCCATGAATGTATCTTCAGTCGACTTGATTACTGAAACAGTGTCTTTACACGTCTCCCTATAAAGAAATCGACCGATCTTTACACTGACTTCCTGTCTGCCAAACACTCGATTTCAAAATACTACTGCAGGTTTACAGAGCACTGAATGATTTAGGTGCAAGAAACATTTCTGACCTTCTGCTACACTATGAACCATCCAGACCTCTCAGGTCTTCTGGGACACGTCTGCTTTGTGTCCACAGAGTCAGGACGAAACATGGAGGAGCAGCGATTGGTTTTTATGCTCCACATTTCTGGAACAAACTCTGAGAAACCTGCAGCTCTGCACCAACGCTCACTTCTTTTAAATCAAGGATGAAGACTTTTCTGTTTGCTGCAGCAGCTGCCTTTTATTAAATCAAATATTTCTTCATTTCTAACACTGCACCGTCAGTTTTATTATTCAAATACTTGTATTGACTTTAACGGCACTGTAATTTTTATTCTTGTTTTAATGCCCGTTTCAGTATATTTTAACTTTTTAAAACTTTCCTGTTCTCTGGTTCTTTAATTGATCGTTTCCTTTGACAAAGTGTTTCTTTTCCACCTTGTCTCGATGCTTTTGATGTTTTATGTGGAGCACTTTGAATTGCTTTGTTGCTGTAGAAATAAACTTGCCTTCTCTTCTCAAAGTATTTTCAAGGACTTGCAGTGTGTGTGTGTGTGTGTGTTCAGCAGGAGGCTAAATTTGAACCTACAGGTGAAACTGGCTTCTGATTTCTATGAAATTGCACATTAATACTTCTCCGTGGATGAATCCTTTCTCTCAGGATTTCTCTGTCCAACACTTTCATGATGAACTCAGCAGCCTGTAGAGGGCACTGGCAGGTCTTCTGAATATTAGACTGTTTTATTGGACACACACTTTGCGCAGCACACACACACACACAGTCTCTCTGACATTGCATGGCCAATTAGAGTCCTATTTCAGCCAACTGGATCAAGGTGGAAGACAGAGGGGAGAGAGCGAGAGGGGGGAGGAGGGAGATCTAAGTGGGCGGCACACTCTTCTGCCTCAGGGTAGATTGGTGTCAAGTGCAGAGAACACACACAGTGGGCAGAAATGTAATGAATGTGTATCACTTGTTAGGAAGAAAGTGTGTGTGTGGTCTCTGCACTTGACACCAATCTGCAGCAGCAGCAGAAGAAGAAGAGGCAGCAGCCGCCGCAGCAGCAGCAGCAGCAGAGAAATAAAGAAGAGACTGGAGCATGTCAGAGGGAGAACAGACTTAAAGCTGAACACACACAGATCCAAACATCAATATTTCAAATTCCTTGAAAGCACAAATCCATCCATGATTCATAGTCGGGGTACATGAAAGAGACAGAGATGCAGATGGAGGCTGACGGAGCATCCTGTGGTCAGAATACACACTACAAACAGAGGCTCAGTGTTTCTGCGGTGAGCTGAATCACTGACGGTGTGTGTGTGTGTGTGTTTGATGTGAACAGATGAATGCTGAGGCGGAGTGGGACGCAGCAGAGCTCCGTGTAGCCTTTTAACTCTCGGCGTATTGTTTGCACTGTAATGTTTTAGAACAGTTTCCTTCGTCAGGCTCGGTTGGCTTCAGGGAATGAAAGAGCAGCACAACGCTCGGGATGATCAGCGGCTGGCGACGAGGGCTTCATCTTCTCTGATGAGACCGTATCACATCTTTGATGTCCACCTCGGGAGGAAGTGAGCCAGCGCCAGGCTGCAGCTTCCACCTGACTGCTACAACAATATCAGGCCTTTACGGTAGAGATAGCGTTAAGGTCAAATCTTAAAGGGTAACTTCCATGTTTTTCAGCCTGGACCCTTTTATTCCATGTGTCTGTGCCTCAGTGTCTGATGGCACCAACACAGGCTGCATCATATCCAGGCTTTACAGAAACTTATGATTCAAAGACTTCTTCTGGGGTTCGTTTCAGAAAGGAGGTTCAACAGACTCTGAGCCTAACCCTGAAGCTGAGTTGAGTCACTCTGAGATGGGAAACTCTGGGTTACGGGTTTCAGAACAGGTGATTTCAATCGGTTCAATCAACACAGAGTTTGTTCACTCTGAGTTAATCGACTTTAAAAAGCCGTCATCAGTGGAGCCCTGATACCACGATTCACCATGGCAATAAGCGACAAGAAAAGGTCTGCATTGTTTACTCCTCTGGAGTTGCATATTTTAATGCGCTCATACAGCGAATTTGAAGCTGTTTTCAGGAAGAAGAGGAACACGGCTGCAGCAGCGAAGGAACGGGAGTCGGCGTGGGAGAAAATTACTGCTCGAGTCAATGCGAAACTTTAAATGTATTTTATACATTTATACAATCACAGTAATGTTAGGCTGCAGATGCAAACAGGTGGAATGGTGTTAATCCCACCTCATTATTTTCAAGTGAAAACGGTCTAAAAACAAGTTCCTTTAGGTGTGACTTGTTCTGACTAGAAATAAGACACATGTTCTTGGTATGATTGTGAGTTTTTGCAGTGTGATGCAGTCTGACAGTTTGAGACAGTCAGTCTACCTGCACATTAATGCTGTGAATGGACTTCATATTCACATGGTGTCCTTCATTGTGTGAAGGAGCAATGATGGGAATGTGGGTTCCATCAGTGCACCCTATCACACCGGGAAATCCTAAAAGAAAGGTTGCAGCACCATGTCATTCACTGAATATGATTCATAATCATACATTTGAACTGATTTCTACATCATTCACCTGCAATCCTGTGGAGCTCCTCCTGGATGACCCTCACAGGTTTATGTCCAGGAACACAACAAAAGAGTTTAATAGACGTTTCAGAGCTAGGGACACTTTCCTCACGGCTCTGCAGACAGTGGCCGCACTGATATTTTCTGCATCTCCGATATTATACAGAAAACTAGAGCAACACAAAGAATCTGGGTAGATGAAAGTGCACGTCCACGGTTGGTGACGTTGGTTATGTCACGACGGATGAGGTTATGGATATAAATGATGGACTGTGATGTGAAACGGTACCGTTCAAAAAGAAAATGTTCTGGAAATGATAATACGTCAGTTCTGGGCCTGTGAATAATCTCCTGATGAATGTGTAACTCCCTCCTCAGTAACACTGCCTCTTCGTCCACAGGGTCCTCCAAGAACGGACGTGCCATGGTCGAAAACAGTAGATTTAGAACTAGAACACACTTTAGGATCCGACTTTACCTCGAGGACACATGATCAAACTCACTGAAACCCGCGCGACACTAAACGAATGAATGAATGAATCACAGTGCGTGTGTGGCGTAAGAGGGAGGAGACAGCTAGAAACTCCAGGTTCATTGAAGAAAACCTGCTCCCGACCAGGTTAGGTTCACAGAGTCAGTTGCCATAGTAACTGACACCGAGCTTCAGTTACCTCTCTTTCTGAATCGGGCTGGAGTTACTCCGCTTTCTCTGGTTTGAGTTACCTCCCTTTCTGAAATGGAAAACCCAGAGTTTCCCTCATTTCAGGGTTAACAGACTCAGAGTTTTCACTAAACCTGCTTTGTGAAACGGAGCCCAGGTGACTGGGATGAGGCACTGCAGCAAACTGCACAGGTACTTACACCTGTGATTGTGACTGCAGCCTCTTTCTCAACATTGGACCAGTTTCAACAGCTGTTGTCTCCGTCAGTCACTGAGACACAGGAACATGGAGAATAATGTCCAGGCTGAAAAATACAACAGTCACTGTTTGAGCACTAAAGACTTGATATTCAGGACTTAAAGTTTTAATCCTGTTCTCATGAAATAAAAACTACTCATGGAAAGTGTCTTTTCAGCGATTCAGCGCATTTACACTCTGAAATCCTCTCTGGTTTACACTATCAGTGGCGGGGTCCGCCGCGCCCTCGCTGGGTTTAAATTGCCTTCATACACATGACGGACTCACAGAAAACGATGCAGCACATAATCCAGTGTTACTGTTTCAGCCTCACTGTTCACTCTCCTGCAGCTGAAACAGAGCTGGATGAAGTTAAAGCGATACTCACATTTCCTGCTGCTGCTGCTTCACAGTAAAACCTGGGGAAATACAGGGTTATTTAGGGCGTGTCCAACTCCACTTTGCTAATCAAATGAATCATAATCTGGGTGCAGCTGAAGGCTCAAGAGGCGGAGAGGTTGTATTCAGTCCTTTAATTAATCATAGCTGTGTTTAGGGCGTTACATGAGTCCAAACAATCAGAGTGTCATCTCCCATTCCCCTTAACAAGCCAGGTGAGCCCGCACCATGCACGCTGCTGTTTGTGAGTGGTTTTCTGCTGAGGAAATGGATCTGTCTGTGCGTGAAGGAAAAGCGTGCAAGTAGACCATCAGTGGGAGTCCACCACAGCTCACTGAGGTGCAGCAGGTGTTGCAGTGAGGTGGCATCCAAAGAAAGTCCAGACTTTCAACCGGGAGCTCGTTCTTTGTTTCCCCGTGTCATACCAAAAGTCAGTTGAGTCATTTTTATAACAACACAATGTGCTAGTGTGTGTAGCATGCTACGCTAGTCACCTACGTCACCTGCTGTTATAATACGTTCATGACAAACTGACTTATTTTTAGCCAAACCATGAGGTTGTTTTCTAAACGTAACCACGTGCTTTTCGTTCCTAAACTTAAGGAATAAAACTAAAAATGAGGTGTTTAGTTATGTTCTAAGTTTATTTTGAAAGAGACCGAAGAGACTGACAACTTTCAAGGCTCTTCATGGTCTGTCTCCCAGCTGTATCTCCAGCCTCTTCGTGCCAAACATACCAGGATGTACCTTGAGGTCCTCTGGCAGCAGAGGTCATCTGTCTGTTCCAGAGGCTAAAAACTAAAAGGGACAGAGCGTTTGTTGTCAGGGCCCTGAGGCTCCGGAACAATCTGCCTGAGGAAATCAGGTCGGCCGAGTTTAAGTCCCATCTTGATTTTACTTGAGTTTTATGTTAATTTAACTGTTTTTTACTTCCTTAGTTTTTATTTACCAAAATGTTTTTAGCAGTTTATTTGCTGTTTTCATGTAAAACACTTTGTAACTCTGTTTTGAAATCACTTTATAAATAAAGATGATTATTATTACGTAATCAGCAGTACCTACACATTTCCTGTGAAGTGTATTTTGAAAAGACACAATGCACGCTGTCCGTTATCGTTCAAAACTGACAGAAGAGGCCACCTACAGCATCACAGTTTGACATTTACATCCATTGATGAAGCAGCGGTTCTTGACGGGTTGAGATGAGAAGTGATGTCAAGAGATGAAAGAAAATCAAACAGCTCACGGAGAACATCAAGTAGTGTGTGCAATGAACTGAGTTTACATGCACTGTGAACACGCCCATGTAGGCGCACCGTTCTATCTGAACAATGCGACATTCTGACGTCAGAGCAGGTTTCTGCTGTTGAATAGATCATTTTCTGCTGCCTCAAAAAAAGCAACATGACAACAATGCCTCTGACCACACCTCATTTTAAGACCTGTACGCCAATGACCACGCAGATGCATCCTCTGACAGAACGTACCGTGCTCTGTCACTCTCAGAAAATATCATCTGCTTTGTGCTCTTTGAGCGCATTCACTTGCAGCCTTGTGACACTTGAGTCAAGTGGAGCTGAGTGATGAGGCACTTCTGCTCAAAGGCTTCTCCGTGATACACAGGGCTTTGGATTGGAGCTCATGTGTTCGTCACGTTGGACACTAGCGTCACCAGGTGAAGTCAAACACCATGAGTTTGTTTGGCTGCACTGTGAAGACACACATGGTGTTCCTCTGTTGCTTTCATGACGAAGCGTCTCTCAGTGAGTGTTTGCTGAAGGATTGAACCACACATATTTTTACCAGCATGAACCGCAGGTGTCGCCAAGTCAACCACAACTGTGCCCAGACACGCACTGGAGGTAATGAAAGTCGACTGTTGTGTCACCTCACGCTGCCAGACCTCCGCCAAAAAGTTGCACTTGAACACACCAGTTGGTATTCTTGTCTCTTCTGCCTCTCTGTTGCTCCTTTTAGCCACATTCCTCCTTCCCTAACCTTCCCCCAGACTTTCCCACCTGTCCTAGTTACCTGACTGTCTCACCTGTGTCCACCTGTCCCCTCATCAGCCTGCAGTATATCCACTGATTGCCTGCTGGACTGTTAATGTTTCGTCGTGCCTTCCTTTCCAGACATCTGAACCCTGATCTGAACCTACCCGCCTGTCAGATTATAAGTCTTCAATTTATCAGTGGATCTCTGAACTCTTCGTCCCTGTTCAGACACTTGGTTCCTTTACCTGCTGCTGTCACCTGACATCAAGGACTTGACTTGGACTTGTCAATTAGCAAAACTGTGCATGCAGACAACAGTCTCGTCCATTTTTAAAGGGTTCAAAGACCTGTGAGCTTTAACGAGTCCAAGGCTGAGACAATTCCTCGGTGGCGCTGTCAGGTTTTTAAGTCAAATTTTAAGTCTGTTTAATGGTGCGGCCCCCCCCTCCTCTGTTAAATGGTATCTCCCAGGCATTTCTGTGGTGTTTCTGTGTCATAAACAACATCAGCTATCATAATCACACCTGATTTCAATAAGGTACAATGTTTGAAGCTGGCTGAGTGTTGTTTGATCACTGATAGGACTGTTTTGAAGCAGAGTGACCCACTTGTCATTTGGAGCTCCGCCTGGATCTTTTCATGGTAAAAACACTGTAGAATGGTCATACTTTGAGCAGTCTTCTTCAAATTTGAAACAAGTGTTCATTGATAGTGTGCCTACAGCCCCACAGTGTCATTTACCTGCTCAGATGAAGCCACAGACAGTTATTCATCCTGAAACACATTTTTTATTTTATTTTAGGCAAAATCTTCAACTTTTTACTGACTTCAGAGGCCCATTACTCTGTCTCTGTATCACCTAGAGTGTTTCTGACACTTTCACAAGAAACTTCAGGGAGTTTTCTTTCTGGCAAGACCTCATGCATGCATGTAGTCAGAGCGGTTCAGAAGCTACAGTCATTTTAATTTGGGTATGTCATTTTAGGCGTTTTTGCTACAAAATGGGGGTGGAGTGCAAGAGGTTAAATAAATAAATGATGATATTTATCTGTTAGATCAGTGGTTTCCAACTGGTCCAGTCATGGTGTCCAGATTTCTATGAAGTCATTAGTCTAAGGTCCACACAGTTTAATATATTCAGCGTGAAACTTGCATCAGGCCATGTCGCTAAGCTAGTTTGCTGTCTCGGTCAAGTTGCTGTTTGTTGATTGCTCACTAGTGACGTTAGTTAGTTGTGTGTTTTTTAGAAAGTTGACATGTACGCGAGTTGAATGTGTGTTTTGTGTTGTATGTAACTGTGTAGACTCCAGGAAGAATAGTTAATGGGGAACAAACAAACAAACAAACAAACAAATGTGAAGGATTTGATATAAATCCCTCACATATTCCGTTTCACTGAGAAATACGTCACAGAACAGAATCTAAAGATGCTCTAACTGCCGTGTCACTGTGACCTGAAGATCAAGTCTTCATTTCATTGAAAACAAGTCCAGGTTTTCCAAGTCTTCCTGACACCAGAGAATGAGGTGCATGTGACTGGATGAATGGATGAAAACTCTCAGCAGGTCACACAGAAACCCCTCACAGCTCTGTGATAAAGACAAAGTGGAATATGTGAATAAAATCTCCCTCCTCACCATTTAGGCAGCCTCAGCCTGCGGGCAGTTCGTCCTCGGAGCCCCTCGCTCAGATCGATGACGTCTGGTTGATGTCACTCAGCGCCCGGACAGGCCGGGGCAGCGGAGGCCGGTCTGTGGCTGAGTGGCAGGAATCGATTCTGAGGAGAGAAACCGCGACTTAGAAACTTTGTTTGGTCCTTTGTTGTTTCGTCATTTTGTTTTGTTGCTTATTTGTCTTTATTTCCCGTCTGTGTGATGAGCTGAAGGCTGCGGATCACATCAGAGAGCTGCACAGTGTGTGTGTGTGTGTCTGTGTGAGTGTGTGACAGCTCACTCTGCAAATGTAAAACAGATTGCTTCTCTCCTCTCTTTGATTGTATCTGTCTGTGCTG
Organism: Epinephelus malabaricus; assembly: GCA_037127435.1. Lineage (NCBI taxonomy): Eukaryota > Metazoa > Chordata > Actinopteri > Perciformes > Serranidae > Epinephelus > Epinephelus malabaricus. Next base: position 972,243 of record JANUFT010000021.1, on the reverse strand, counting down.
TCATTTATCTCCAGCGCTGTGTGTGAGAGTACACAAACCAGCGTGCACATGTGTGTTTGTCACACCGTGTTACCCGTGCACATGCAGCCTTCTGCACCCATTTAATTCTCTAATGTGTCAGGTGTGTGTGTGTGTGTGTGTGTGTGTGTGTGTTTTACTCTTTCACCATACTGGAGTTGTCAAACTGGTTTACAACCCTTAGTGTTTGTGTGTGAGTGTGTGTGTGTCGCTCAGTGTGACGCTGATTAAAAGTGAGAGGTTTTTGATTGCATCGACCCTCCATGGAATTATTAGCATAGCACACGCACACATAGACACTGACACACACACACACACACACACACACACACACACACACACACACACACGAGTGTAATTGAGCGTTTCTTTTCTATATTACATATAACAGGATCTGATCCAGGAGCTCAGCGCTGTGCTAACAAACTAACACTCAGCTGTTTACCCTCCAAATTTAAATTTATGCAGATGGCGGCGACGTAAAAAGATGAATGAGCTCGTTTGTGATTGGGCGCTGGTGCTGTTTGTCGTCTCCCAGTAAAACCAGAGGCACCTGCTCTTTAAACCAGCAGCTACAGCGGGGAAAGTATTGTACCATCTTATCATTTCAAAAGCCTCACACGGCAGCAGCCTCAGAAGACGAGCAAAGTGAGTGTCTACCGTCCAATTCATCACAATTCATCCATGAAAAGTGCGGTGAAGTGAATGGGCCGGTCCACACCCTCCTCCTCTACACCTGTCACCTGTCTCCGCATCACGGCTGCGACCTGACGGCGGAACATTTACACGCCAACACAAAGAGCCGCAGCTTTTATCCAGCAGTTTATCTGACAGAGCTGAATAACACATTGCACCTCTCACTTTGCTCAGCGTTTGTTCGGGCAAAGAAGAAGAGCCACTCCACATCCCAGTACTTAAAGTAACAACACCATGCCTACATTTATTTGTAAATGGTAGCGCTGGATAAAGAAGCAGAAATCAGAGCTGCCACGCAGTTTGGAGAGGCTCAGTTTATACAATGGATCCTGCACGTTGAAGCAGCTCAGTTAAACCAGTCAAAAACTGAGCAGCAAAGCACCATTTGTTGTACAGAGATAAAGACGAGTCACAGCGTCCTGAGCAGAGAATGAAGACACACTCCTTTTGTAGATACAGTGGCTGCAAAGGTTCAGGCACCAATAGTCAACATGTCTTCTCCTGTGAATAGTTCAGTGAGCAGAAGATGAACTGATCTCCACAAGACATGGAGTTCAACGTGGTTTTCAACATTCTAAGTAAGATCAGTGTTTTATTTTTCATTGTACAATTTTCGAGTGAAAAGAAATGAAAGGAGCACCATCCAAAAGTCTGGACACCCCGAGAGCTGCGAGACAACTTTCCCCAGAGTCTCAGACCTTAGTGAGCTCGTTCACAGTCGTCGTTAAAGAGCAGGTGATGCACATTTCAAAGCTTTTTAAATCCTCTGACTCCTGAAACCTTGTCCCACCAATCAGCAGCCAGATGTTTCACCTCTCATCCAAGAGGCTTCTTCAGTTCCAAACCATCGAACTGAAGAAGCCTCTTGGGAACAAGGAGTGCTAAAATGCAAACTCATTTCCAGACTTCTTGGACTCATTCCTGCAGCACTCTACGGCCTAAATAAATAAGACTCATCAGTTAAACTCTGTTTGTTTGCTTCATCAGGACCAACAACGTCTCAGACCTCATACTCCTGTATTAAACACTTCATAGTTTGAGTGCAATAAGTGCGTCGTGTTCACACTGTGTAGTACGGAAAAATGCAGTGTACAGTGCAGTGTTTTTGCACTAAGAACCAAAGTGATGTTGAATAGAAGTGGTCAGTGATGTTTGTTGGGTCTGTAATGATTTGGTACCAACAACAACCGGAGCTAAATGATCAAAGATCGTAGTATTGACAAGCGCCAATGGTATCGGTTCTTTTGTGCCGGCGCTGATCTCCTCCACACACACATACACTCACACACACATACACAACACGGTAACCGGTGAACAGCCGAGCAGCTGGAAGGCTGCAGGTGGAAACAAAGTGAAGACAACTTGAAAATGACTCGAGTTGACGGTAGCTACACTCGTTACTGTAAGTGACATTAACCCTTAGCGAGTAAGAAGCCATTACTTGCAGGGCACACGCCGAATCATCTACGCCATCACGCTAATTTGAATAAATTTCCCAGAACCAGGAATGATTTTACCCAGGTAAATAAATTCCTGGAAATAAAAGTTCCTGGAAATGTTGGTGGAAAAGGGGCTGATGTTAGTATTAGTATTATTTTGTAGTAAGTAAGTAAGTGGAGACTTAAATCCAGTAGATGGCAGTAATGCATCATTTTGATTGCCAACCGCCATTAAAAACCAAAGAAGAAGAAGAAATGGACATCCCAGTTGACCCAGTAGGCCTACAGAGGCTAGCCTGTGTTTAGCCTGAATTAGCACAACTGGAGGCAGTTATAAATTAGAGGTGTGAAGTTGTTTTGCAGCTTCAGAAGCAGTTAGCATTGGAGCCATGTCTTATGCTAAGCTAGCAGCTATCAAAGCTCCAAAACAAAACAATTAAAAGCGCTGAGAGTGTCATATTAGAGTTAATCCTCATCATGTTAATGAAGCACGTGTTCTTACCTTCAGTCATCATTTGCAGCAGGTGGATCAGAGTTTTCTAGTTCCAGGAGCAGCTAAGCTAACATTAGCAGTTACCTTCTGCTTTCAGTCTTTAAGCTAAGCTAACATTAGCAGTTACCCTCTGCTCTCAGTCTTATAGCTAAGCTAACATTAGTAGTTACCTTCTGCTTTCAGTCTTTAAGCTAAGCTAACATTAGCAGTTACCCTCTGCTCTCAGTCTTTAAGCTAAGCTAACATTAGCAGTTACCCTCTGCTCTCAGTCTTTAAGCTAAGCTAACATTAGCAGTTACCTTCTGCTTTCAGTCTTTAAGCTAAGCTAACATTAGCAGTTACCCTCTGCTCTCAGTCTTTAAGCTAAGCTAACCTGAAACACATCCTGAACCCTCTCTGCTTTGTGAAGCAGGTAAAGGACCAAAAGGTGGAGGTAAGTGGTGTGGTGTGGTCCCAACAGGTGAACAGGTGAGTGTTGCAGCTCATGTTTCAGGTTTCAGAGGCTGAGGAGCAAAGAGGAGCAAAGAGGAGCAGGTGGAGGAGGGCTGCTTTAAATACTGTGGGGGAGTAATGGATGTAGGAGTCAGGTGACTGAGACCAGGTGGGAGAGTCTGAGGACATCTGGTGGACAGGTGGAGAATAGCAGCAGGTGTGGAGACTTGATGGTGTCTGGAGACCGAGGAGCAGAGTGAGGACAGACTCTGTGATGGATTCACTGACATGTAACTGACATTAATGTTCTTATCTGACTGTAGAGATGATGTTAAACAAGAGGATCCTCTTATTTATTGACACATTTACAAAAATGATAAAGAAACAGGCTCCTTCCAACAACACTAACGTTAAATATGTATTAAAAGAAAAACACTTGTAAATGTGAGAGTTTAAAAATATGGATAAAAATATAGCCTATAGGAAATATATACAGCATGTATGTGGAGGGCAGGTGAACAGTTATAGCAAAACAAATAAACTGTTAACACCAATGCAATAAAATGAATATACACAATGAGAAGTAATTCAGTTCAATTCAATAGAGCTTTATTCATCCAGAGGGACATTCAGTGACAACAACTAGCGCTCACAAACCAGAACAACCAGTGTGCTCCCTGGGTCAGGGTCACTCACTGGGCCCAGTTTGTTATAGTTTGACCCGTGTCCCATCTGCTTATATGGAGGGAGCGGGGTGTATGTTTTGATGTGTGCTGCAGCCGGCCACCAGGGGGCGATTTAGATGTTCTGTGAGCTGTGATGTCGTTCATCTTTATACACAGTCGATGATACACACACACACACACACAGTATAAATGATTGCATTTTATATTTATAGCGGGGCGGCAGAGCTCAATATTTTTCTAGAATCCTTCATTTTTGTGATAAAAGCACCAAATTTGTCAGATGTGTTGACAAATATATGTAGAACAAATCTGGATATTGGGGCATCAGAAACTTGCCCCCTGGTGGCCAGAGCAGGCAATTGAATCCTACCTGCCCACGGACCCGTCCCGTTAACTGGATCCACTCCAGAATGTAACGGCCTCTAAGTTGGACCATGCTACATGCCTCCACCAAGTTTTCTGAAAATCAGTTGGACAGTTTTCACGTAATCCTCATCCAGAAAATGAATGGAAGTGAACGTGCGGCCACGTATGGGCGGCCCGTGGACACGCCCCCTGAGCTGGATCAACACCAGAATTGAATGTATTCTAAGTTGGCATGTGTTACATCCCTCCGCTGAATTTTGTGAAAATCGGTCAGACAGTTTTTGTATAATTCTGCTGACAAACTAATAAATTGGGCGGCAGAGCTAAAAAATTGTTTATTTTTGTGATAAAAGCGCCAAATTTGGTTCATTTATAGCTTAATACACTGGAATACAACACTCTGACGGAAGTTTACTTAACAGCCTCAGAGAGAGGGGCCGATTACACACAGACACAACCTTTAAGTTCTTAAGAAAAGAGTTTATCATGGTGACAAAATATTAATTTAAAGGTTGTGACAGTGAGATATTTAAAGAGTTAATACCAGCTGAACAGCAGTGTGTTACTGCAGTGTGTTACAGCAGTGTGTTACAGCAGTGTGTTACAGCAGTGTGTTACTGCTCTGTGTGGCTGAAAGTTTTCCTGTTTCACTTTTTGTTTGTCGTCAGTGGTTCACTCTGTTGCACCTGTTGCCACACCCTGCAGTGATGTCACAGCGTGCTGACAGAAGCACCTGGAGCTGAGGAAAACACTTAGTTAAGCTCTCAAACAAAGTCAGAGCCAAAAACTTCCATAAAATAAACCTCTCGGTGTTTTTTATTTGTTATTTATGAGAGCATCGTCTCTCTGACCCTCCGTCCACAGGTGGCAGGTGTGGTCCCTGTTGTCATGGTAACACCGGGGCCCAGATGTCAAAAAGCGGCCACGGCCCTGGAGTCACCGTCCGGCTGCCTGGAATCTATCCATCATCAGGCCCCCGCTGGTTGCCATGGAGACGACAGAGGGATCACAATGAAGCAGCTGTGTGTTACACTGAGGCATCGTGAGGTTTAAACACACAGACAGCCACTCACACACTCCTGCCAGCTCCAGATGCATTGTGGGTACCAGGGGGGCAATTTAGTTTCAAGTGCCTCTGTCTGAGAACGCGGCCGACACACACACACACACACACACACACACACACACACACACACACACTCGACATGATTCACCGTGCTGAGTTACAACCCAATTTGCAGAGGAAGAGTCTCACTGATGACCTGGCAACGCGGCGGCTCCTTTATTTACTATCTGGCAACCCGACATCACATTTACTCTGAGCTGAGCCGAGGAGACGCCGGGCCGCGGCGGGCGTGCGTTGTTTGTGTCACAGCATCCTTCCTGTGAGGTAAACTGCTCGTAGGGACAAACACTTGAGTCATTTCCACGGCGACGAGGAGCTAATTGTCGCCCAACGAGCCAGTTTACCCATCATGCTTTGCTCTGGATTGGCGTGAAACAAACTGGAGTCTCATTACGACAAGCGGTGCGTTGTCATTAGATTCAATGGCTGCATTATCACAGCGGTGTGTGTGTGTGTGTGTAAGTGTGTGTGTGTGTGTGCCAGATGGTGATGCATCAACCATGCAGTCATTAGGAGGAAATTAGAATAATGAACAAACTGTCTGTTTGTCTGTTTGTCTCCTTTAGTTTCCTCCCATCAGCCTCCAGCTCTATAAATACAGGAGCATACACAGCGTACACACACCTGTAGATCTGACGCCGCTCAGTGGAAAGATTCAATATATGGAGCTCTCATGACAGAGGAGAGAGGTCAGAGGGTCTGCAAGTGTCATTAACACCTCTGTGGATCCTGCTTTGCTTTTAGCTTCGGAACATGTTCAGTCTCAAGTTCCCAAAATAGTTTGTTGTTTACCTCTGCAGCCAGATGAGAGGACTGACACCAGCTTCACGTCTGAGCACTGACATGTTGAGCCTCTTTGGGTTTTAACACAGACTGTAAATATAATAATTTATCATGAAACATGAGCAGAATGAATGTGTGTGTATTTCAGTGTTCATCAATCTGATAGCAGCTCCGATCTTTTCATAGGTCCGAACAGCCTAGTTGTCATTATTATAAATAACAATTCTAATTGATACTGTGCTCTGTTACGTTCACAGATGCCTTTGAAACATGTAACTTAAAGGGATAGTGCAGCCAAAAATGTAAATGCAGCCATTATCTACTCACCCATATGCCGAGGGAGGCTCAGGTGAAGTTTTAGAGTCCTCACATCACTTGCAGAGATCCAAGGGGAGAGGAGGTAGCAACACAACTCCACCTAATGGAGGCTGACGGCGCCCCAGATTCAAACGTCCAAAAACACATCATTGAAACCACAAAATATCTCCATACTGCTCGTCCGTAGTGATCCAAGTGTCCTGAAGCCCCGACATAAAAAGTTGTTTGGAAAAACCTCATTTGAACTCTGTTTTTAGCCTCATTGTAGCCTGTAGCTCTGACTGCCTCTCTGGGCACCGCGCTCACGTGTCACCTCCATCCATGGTGTCACTGGATATTCATGGGTGGGGCTGCATGCTAGTTGCTGACTAGCAGGAGTGCGCTGTCAATTTACGATTGATTGGCATTCATGAACACACACACATGCCTACAATCAAATCCAAGTTTCAAGGTGCTCATGAATCCGGTGTAGGTTTTTAGTACCAAGGTTTCTTATGTGCAGATCTAGCTTCGCCCCCTGAGTGTTTAACATGGACTGTAAAAGATAATGGACGTAGCTACTGTGAAGTCACCCGCTGGTTTGTGGACTCTTTGGCTCTGAGTTCAGCATTTTAGTTGTCGCCATCTTGTTTTTTTGGAGCCTGAAATGACCATATTTGGGCGAGGAGGCAGATCTGACTAAGAAGCTGACTCGTGATGTGAGTCTGTGCATTTAAAGATTAGCACTTAGCTTAAAACTGCTAGCATTTCTCAGTAGTTCTGAAGCTAACCGCTCCTGCAACCATCAAACTGTTTTTACACTTCTGATAATCATTATATAATGTTCTAATGCTCATTATATATATGTATTCTCTGCTCCATCTATGTCTTCTTCCAGTGGCCCATTTCCCATCAGGTGCTTGACACCAACACACACCTTGTCTGATGCGTCTGACCGGCATTCAAGCGTCTTTTAGATGCTTAGTAGTTTTTGTAGACGCTTCTTTTTAGACGCTTCTTTTTAGACGCGCGTAGACGCTGAAAAGTTAAAATATTTTCAACTTTTTGAGCATCAGACGCCAGTAGCTAGCGTGCATTAAATAAGTGCTTCCAGCGTTTCAAGCGTCTTTGAAGCGTCTGCGTCTCTAGCATCTCATTTCTGTTTGATTGTCCCCTAACTCTGGTCTGGGACTAAAATCTCAATCTCCTGCACCAGAGTCAGTAGTCATGGCAACTGAGCTATCCAGCTGTTCGGGATCTCGCAGGCAAATGGGAACCACGAGGAGGCAGCAGTCACATAGCTACACAGAGTAAGGCAGGTCCTGTAAAGTCGTCTGAACGGAAAGAAAAGGGTCGGAGCCATCAACATGTACGCCCTGCCAGTCATCAGGTACCACACAGGCCACAGACATCAAGACAAGGATTTTAATCTTATTTTCTCAACACGTAAATGTTTCTTTTGTGATTCCCCAACAGGTCTGAATTATAGTTTCTCTGCAGAAGACAAAGCAGGTGTTTGTGATGGCGGCTGCTGCGACTGACAGCTCTCTGAGCCCGTCATAATCTTTGTTTATGTGTTTTATTTCAGGATACATATTGGCGGTAAACAGAGGTTTGTTTTCTCAGCTCGGCTCAGATCGACTCAGGTCAGCTCGTTCTGCTCCGTCAATCAAACGCATCAACAACAACAACAACAACACTGTTTACCGTTACTACGGCAACACAGCAGGAGAGCGACCTGAGCTGAGAGAGGGAGAGAGACGGGAACACATTCATGTTCAGAGACGGTTTTAACATCGAGGTGAGAATGTAGTTATTCAGCTGAAACACACACACACACACACACACACACACACACCCCTCTTTCCTCCAGGCAGCCAAAGTCACGTTGCCTTTTTGCTTAACCTCTATTATATCCCAGAGTGTGCACGTGCGCACACACACATGCAGTCACACACATACACACACACACACGCACAGCCTCGCTCTGAGTGCAGTGTGGAAGGCGTGGGCTGTTTCTTCAGGTTACATCTCTCTGCAAAGATGATGGATGGAGGATATAAAATCCATCTCTGCAGGCCATTTAGAAAAGAAATGAACACAGACACTGAAGGAGACGACAGGGAGATGGATAGATAGATAGATAGATAGATAGATAGATAGATAGATAGATAGATGCCTATGTGTTGCTTTGTGATTTATTACAGGAGATAGAATAACGAACTTTAAATGCATTACTTTTATGTATGATACTTAAAACATTGTCATTGTGACCCATTACATTTAACTCATACAATTACATGGCCAATGTACACGTAATTGAAATGCTTAAAGTCAATATTTTAGGCTTGATTATTGATTAAGTGTAGGTAGGTAGGTCTGTAAATTGGTTGGCAGGGAGGCTGGTCAGTTGGTAGGTAGAGCGATGGGTTGGAAGGTAGAGCGATGGGTTGGAAGGTAGAGCGACGGGTTGGTAAGTAGAGTAATGGGTTGGTAGGTAGAGCGACGGGTTGGTAGGTAGAGCGACGGGTTGGTAGGTAGAGCGACGGGTTGGTAAGTAGAGCGATGGGTTGATATGTTTGTAGGTAGGTAGACATTTATTTCAGTCCCTTCCTTTTCAAAGCAAATGTACAGTAAAAAGAGTTTCCTTCATCAGAGTTATTGTGGGGTTTGTTATATTCTGACCTTTATCTAACCAGGATGTTCCCGAGATGTAAATCTGTTCCTGTCTGCCTGCTGACAATGGCAGCTTAATGATGTTAGATGAACTCACATGGAAACAAGAGGAGAGAAGAAGAGAGGGAAAAGCAGTAAATATAAAATATTTAATATTAAACATGAAATATTGAAAATACATGCACAATGACATTTTCAGTCTTTAAAGAGTTATAATGTTTTCACCACTGTCAGAAGGTATCAGCAACACAAGTGCCAGAATAAATGTTGGCATTGTGCGTTTCTGCAAACCATGACTACATTTCATTTATATGTTATTATGTAACAGATACACTGAAACTTTTCAACAACCCTGTGGTTAACATGTGGCTGTGTTTAGGCACAAAAACCACCTGATCAGGGTGAGGAAAAGATCATGTTTTGGTTTAAAACACACCGTTTTGATGGCACAATCCCTGCTGAAAAATCACCAATGTTTCTGTAAAAGACACCCGTGTTTGGTGCCTAAAAAAAAGCTGGAAACATGACAAAAAAGCACAGTGGCCTGTGTCAGTGTGGGTTTCCTCCAGGTGCTCTGACATGTTCTCCCCGTGTCAGCGTGGGTTTCCTCCAGGTGCTCTGACATGTTCTCCCCGTGTCAGCGTGGGTTTCCTCCAGGTGCTCTGACATGTTCTCCCCGTGTCAGTGTGGGTTTCCTCCAGGTGCTCTGACATGTTCTCCCTGTGTCAGCGTGGATTTCCTCCAGGTGCTCTGACATGTTCTCCCCGTGTCAGCGTGGGTTTCCTCCAGGTGCTCTGACATGTTCTCCCCGTGTCAGCGTGGGTTTCCTCCAGGTGCTCTGACATGTTCTCCCTGTGTCAGCGTGGATTTCCTCCAGGTGCTCTGACATGTTCTCCCTGTGTCAGCGTGGGTTTCCTCCAGGTGCTCTGACATGTTCTCCCTGTGTCAGCGTGGGTTTCCTCCAGGTGCTCTGACATGTTCTCCCTGTGTCAGCGTGGGTTTCCTCCAGGTGCTCTGACATGTTCTCCTTGTATCAGCGTGGGTTTCCTCCAGGTGCTCTGACATGTTCTCCCTGTGTCAGCGTGGGTTTCCTCCAGGTGCTCCGACATGTTCTCCCTGTGTCAGCGTGGGTTTTCTCCAGGTGCTCTGACATGTTCTCCCTGTGTCAGCGTGGGTTTCCTCCAGGTGCTCTGACATGTTCTCCCTGTGTCAGCGTGGGTTTCCTCCAGGTGCTCCCACATGTTCTCCCCGTGTCAGCGTGGGTTTTCTCCAGGTGCTCTGACATGTTCTCCCTGTGTCAGCGTAGGTTTCCTCCAGGTGCTCTGACATGTTCTCCCTGTGTCAGCGTGGGTTTCCTCCAGGTGCTCTGACATGTTCTCCTTGTGTCAGCGTGGGTTTCCTCCAGGTGCTCTGACATGTTCTCCCTGTGTCAGCGTGGGTTTTCTCCAGGTGCTCTAACATGTTCTCCCCGTGTCAGCGTGGGTTTCCTCCAGGTGCTCTGACATGTTCTCCCTGTGTCAGCGTGGGTTTCCTCCAGGTGCTCTGACATGTTCTCCCTGTGTCAGCGTGGGTTTCCTCCAGGTGCTCTGACATGTTCTCCCTGTGTCACTGTGACCCCAAACAGGATAAGAGGTTGTACGAATTTTGGTGCATTACTTCTTGTAGAAAAAAGCATAAACATCTATGAACACATGTTAAGCACCAGAGGACACAGATGATGATTCATGTCTCCAACAGACAACTGATATAAAATAAAATAAACAATATTGTCGACCAATCAGGTGAAAGCTCTAATGAACAGGTCATCAGGGTGTAAAACTGAGACGCTGCAGCCAACAGTTAATGCAGCAAATGAACCACTTTACTGAAGGACTGGTCACTACTGTAGAGCGTGTGTGTGTGTGTGTGTGTGTGTGTGTGTGTGTGTGTGTGTGTGTGTGTGTGTGAGTCTTAGAGAGACACATCAGTATTGGATTTTGAGTCGTTTATATTCAGCAGGGGTTCGCAGAAACTCACTGCTACAGTATAACACACACACACACACACACACACGGCTCCTATATATGTATAAATCCATTACAAGTTATTGTTGGTTGGCGTGTTTCTGCGGCAGCTTCTGCTGAATAAAAACCTCTGATTCAATTCAAAACTTTATTGTCCCGTGAGGTAGATTTGGTTTGCAGAAAGAGTTTTACGATCAAAACAATAAAAACACATAAAAACGACGGCGGCGGCGGCAGATGCAGAGCAGCGTGATGTGATCAGAGTTGAGTGGATGAGTGAGAATCAGCTTTAATGGAGTCAGAGCGAGGAGAGAGGAAACCTGCTGGAGTCTCCGTGGAACATGATTACAGAGGCTGGAGCCCCCTAGAGACCGCAGAGGTCATTACACACAGCGATATGGACGATGATAAACAACATACTTTCACATAAACGCTCTTCAGACAGCTGCTGCGCCGCGCCGACACTTTAGTTTGAGGACGAGGGAGGAAAGCAATAAAGAAGGACGACTGAGAAGAAGCTTGGATCAATTTAATAAATGAACATTTTCCAAAGGAACTCTGCTGGGTTATGAACTGAAATATACACTTGGAGGGGAATTTCATTAAGTTCTAGTACAAAATGAAATTTAAAGTGATACTACGTCACTTTGCTGCAGATTTTTGAGGCTTATTTCCAGATGCAGCCGTTACAGAGCAACAAGATGACTCCAGGCACCAGAGGAAAATGTTGCATCTTACGTTTCTGCAAACCACAAATACATTACATCATCTAATCAAACCCTTCAGAACCAGCAGTAAGCCTTCAGACATGGTACCTAGACCCTCGGTGTGTTCAGACAGTCCTCTTAAATGTGGGCGGGGTTGTTGTCACTCACTGCTCCGTCCAGCACTCGCTGTATTTCCTCATCAGCGGTGACACAGATGGAAGTCTGCACCTGGTTTATCGTCCACAGAACGAGGCTGCACGCCCACATTTTCACAACAAAATAGAACAGGCTGCAGTGAGAGTCTCTCTCCATGGGATATTTAAAAATAGCAGCTTTGTGCATTTAGTCCTTCTCAGGCAAGCTCAGGGGTTTAGTGTTGCTGTAGCCCACAGGAAGTGAGGATTAGAATATATGACCTTCACATAATCCGCTCCAAATTAATCTATATTTTTAAAGTCATTACTAAAAGTGTGTGTCATATAAAAACTAAAGTGATGGTCAAAGTTGTCACAGTGAAATTTAAGGTGTGCTGATGGATTCACGTCATCAACTCATGCATTGAGTAACATTACAAGTTAACGTTCCACCTTAAAAGTTGCCGGCAGTCGGCCCAGTGAATGAAGTTATTTTTTCTCTTTCATTTTATAGTTGTAGTTTACTGATGTATGAACAGAGGTTACATAAAACCAGAGTGAGCGTCCTCTACTGACCAATCAGACTGCAGGGTTTCTAGCTCCACCTTTTAGTACCAGATCTGTGTGCTAGGTACCCCAACAGAGGGGGGACCAAACATGGGGACGCTAAGGAACGCTTCTGTTGGGACCATCCACAACTTTCACTGTGGAGACAGGAACTATGATGTGTGTCTGTGTGTGTGTTTCTGTGTGTGTGTGTGTGTGTGTGTGTGTGTGTGTGTGTGTGTGTCTCTGTGTGTCTGTGTGTCTCCACAGTTTCTGTCTCTAGTTTTCACTGAGACATTTTTCAGCAGAAGTTGTGACTTTATTTATCATTAACAAAAAACATGAATTCATTCTGGTTATTAATGATCGTCTGTGTGTGTGTGTGTGTGTGTGTGCGTGTGTGTGTGTGAGTGTGTGTGTGAGTGTGTGTGTGTGTGTGTGTGTGTGTGTGTGTGTGTGTGTGTGTGTGTGTGTGTGTGCGTGTGTGTGTGTGAGTGTGTGTGTGTGTGTGTGTGTGTGTGTGTGTGTGTGTGTGTGTGTGAGTGTGTGTGAGTGTGTGTTACAGTAAATAGTGATGAAGCAGCAGTTCAGTTCAGTCAGCTAAATGCTAATCACACGTCCAAACCAAACCCGCTCTCATCAATCCTCCTTTCATCCCTCCTTCTTTACTTCCTTTCCTCCTCCCTCCATTTCTCTTGTTCTTTCCCTTCTTTTTTCTCCTTTATTCAGTTTCTCTTCTTCTCTCCTTCTTTTACCACTTTGCTCCGACACCTCTGCTTTTTCTGTAGTTCTGTCCTTCCCTCTCTCCTCTCCTATTTCCTCTGCCACCTTCCCTTCCTCTCTTCTCCTTCTCCTTTCCTTCCATCCCACTTCTGTTCCTTCCATTCTTGTCTCCTACCTCCTTCACTCCTTTCTTTTGCTTCCCTCCATCTCCAGTCCTCCTCTTTGTTTCCTATTTGCTTCCTTTCCCTTTTCCCTCCTCTCCTCCTATCTCTTCCTTCTTTCCTTCTTTACTCGTTCTCCCACTGTTTCACCTCATTCTCTCCTTCTTCTTCACATTCAGTCTCGTTTGTTCTTGTCCTTCTTTCCTTCCTTCTCTCCTCTTTTGTTTCCTCAGGCCTTCCTCTGCCATCTTCCCTACCTCTCTTCTCCTCCTCCTTTTCCTTTCATCCCACTGCTCCCTTACTCTTTCTCTCCTTCTTCCTTCACTTTCTTTCTCTTTTGCTTCTTTTCTTCTCATTCACTCTTCTCCTTGTCTCCTTATCTCCTTAATCCTCCCCTCCATCTCAAGTCCTTTCCTTCCTTCTCTCCCCTTTTCCCCCTTTTCTCTCCTTTCTTTCCCTCTATCATCTCCTTCTCTCCTTGTTCATTTTTCCATGTCTTGCCTCCTTCCCTCCTTTTTCTTCTCCTTTGTTACTCGATCTCCTTTTTTCTGTCCTTCAATCCCTTCTTCCTTCTCTCCTCTCCTGTTTTTTCTTCTCCTTCCTTCTCATGTACCTTTCCTTTCCTTTCTCCTTTGCGGCTCACCTTTCTTTTTTTCTGCCCTTCTTCCCTTCCTTCTCTCATCTCCTATTTCCTCAGGCCTTCCTCTGCCACCTCTCCTTCCTTTCTTCTCCTCCTCCTTTCCTTTCATGTCACCTCTGCTCCTTCCATCTTCCTCTCCTACCTCCTTCACTCGCTTTCTTTTGCTTCCCTTCTTCTCATTTACTCTTATCCTCATCTCCTTCCCACATCCCTCCATCTTTCTCCCCTTTCTCTCCTTCTGCCTATCTCCTCCTCCTTTCCTTGCTCAGTCATTCTCTCCTTGTGTTTTGCCTCCTTTCCTTGTTCTTCTTCTCCTTCTCTTCTTCTCTACCCTAACCCTACTTAATTTACTTTTTCCTGTCCTTACATTCCTTCCTTCTCTCCCTTTTTTCCTTATCTTTCTCTCCGTTCTCCATTGTTCTCTCCTTCACTTCCTTCACTCCTTCTCTTTTGCTTCCCTTCTCACTCACTCCTCTCCTCGTCTCCTTACCGCATCCCTTTGTCCTTCCCTCCATCTGCAGTCCAGTTTCCTTTCCCCTTTCCTTTCTTCACACACTTCTCTCCTCCTTCTTTACCTTCATCCTGTTTTCCTTCCTTCACTTCTCTCCTACTTTCCAAACTCCATCTCTCCTCCTTCAGTTGTTCTCTCCTTGTTGTTGTTCTTCTCCTTCCTTCCTTCCTTCCTTCCTTCCTTCCTTCCTTCCTTCATTCTTCCTCTCTTTTGCTCCCTGACCTCATCTTCCCGTCGTTTTATTTCTTTCATCTCCTTCTACCTTTCCTTAAGGACAAGGAGTCTGTGGACCTTAGCCTGTTCCGGATGATTTCTCTCTTGAATGTGGAGGGGAAGATTTTCTTTAGTGTAGCTGCGCAGAGATTAGCTAGCTACTTAGAAAGGAATAGCTTAATAGATACCATGGTGCAGAAGGCAGGAATACCAGGTTTTTCAGGGTGTTTAGAGCATACTAGCATGATCTGGCACCAGATTCAGCCAGCGAAGATTAACAAAAGGGACCTACATGTAATATTTTTAGATCTTGCAAATGCGTTTGGTTCAGTACCGCACAGCCTCATTTGGAGTGTGTTTGACTACTTCAGAGTGCCACAGGTAGCTGTTAACTTAGTGAAAGCATATTTTCAGGATATTAGGTTGTGTCTAAGTACAGCAGGTTTCACAACAGGTTGGCAGAGGCTAGAAATAGGCATCATGGCAGGGTGTACAATTTCTCCATTAGCATTTACTATGGCAATGGGAGTAATCATCAGGGCTTCTAAGTGGTTGGGTGCTCCTAGGTGCCTAAGTAGTGTTGCATTGTATGGAAAAGGGATACTTCAGCTGCCAGTATCTAGTTTAACAGAGGAATTTAAATGTACCAAGGTCAGGACAGAGCTGTTGTTATCTGGGAGTAAGGACGTGGTAGTTAGGAGTGTGGTTCCAAATCCAACCAAGGGGAGGAAGTGGAACCCAAGATCGGCAGTTCAGGAGGCAGAGGCAGCTCTTAGGCATGCAGAGATTGTAGGTAATGTTCAGTTTGGCCGGGGAGGCCTGGGGCTTGGCTCAGGCAAACCGGTATGGAATACAGCAGGTCTCAAAGATAAAAGAAAGCTGGTTGTAGAACAGATACGCAGACAGGAAGAGATAGTAAGGGGTGCAAAGGTAGTGGCCCAGGCTAAACAGGGACAGTGGTTGAATTGGGAAAGTGTAGAGAAGAGGAAGCTTAGTTGGAGGGACCTGTGGAGTATGGAGGAGAATCGTATTAGATTCCTGGTAGGGGCTACATACGATGTGTTACCAACCCCCCAGAACCTAAAACTGTGGGTAAATGGGGACCCATCATGCTCATTGTGTTCACGTACCGCAACTTTAAAGCATATTTTGTCAGCCTGTAAAGTTAGCTTGTCACAAGGCCGATATACATGGCGACATAATCAGGTGTTGAAATGTTTAGCTGCAGGCATCGAAGGGAAACGAAGACAGGTGAATTCAGAAGGTGTTAAGGATAGGAGTTTAGTAATTCAGTTTGTCAGTGAGGGAGAGAAATACAGACGAGATAAGTTAGTGAGGAGGCAAGGGTGTGGCCGCCTAGAAGGTGCTTGTGATTGGGAAATGCAAGTAGATTTAGGGGGAAAGCTTGTTGTTCCCCAGGAAATAGTCTGTACCAGGCAGAGGCCTGACTTAGTGTTGTGGTCAGTGAGTCAACAGATAGTTTATTTCATTGAGCTGACAGTTCCTTGGGAAGACTCAGTGGAAGAAGCCTATGAAAGAAAAAAGCTTAGATATGCAGACTGAGGAGCAGAAGCTGAGCAGCGAGGATGGAAGACTAGGATTTGTCCAGTGGAAGTGGGGTGTAGGGGATTCATAGCAAGATCAGCTGTCTCACTCCTGGGGGAACTCGGAGTGCGGGGACAGAGTTTGAGGAAGACAGTGAGGGAAATGTCAGATGAAGCAATTAAATGCAGCCAGTTTATCTATTACAGAAGAAATAATGTCAGTTGGGGGCCAGCAGGGGGAACTACTAAGCAGGGCACATAACTCCTTGAGATCAGGTGGAGAGATCCACTTCCTGTCAGGAGAAATCCAGGAAGAGGAAGTATTTAAGTGTGGGAGTGGCCTATTGGAATCCATTTTGTTTGAGGCCATGCGGCAAGGTGAGTGTGTTTGCTGATCCTGTAAGTCCAGTTAGCTCCTTTAACATTAGCTTATATTGTAGTTATGCTATGTAGCGTGTGAAATAGAGTATGGTGAATGTGCTAGTAAAGCTAGTATCAGCATTGCTTCTGCCTGGAGCTCGCATAAACGGAGCCTGGGCTTGGTTGAAGGTGGCAGTGCTGTTTGGGCTGAGATCACTGTCCAGCCTCCTGGAGGTGTCATTGTTGTGAGGGCTCGTCCTGGGGAGGTAGACTGTACAGCCTAACCCGGCGGGGGAGTGTGATAGCCTAACAAGGCTTCCTTCCCTGGGTCTACCTCCTCTGTAGTAGTATAGGTAAGGTAAAGGAGGTTGTTGGGTTGGTGTGGGGAGCAGTGAGACCTGGCATTAGGGGAGTGTCTCTGGGACGCCAGAGATCACTGTCTAGCCTCCTGGAGGTGTCGTGGGACTAACTAGACTAAACACTGGTGAAAGGAGGTTCCCACCCGATGACTCAGCCCTATGATGAGCTAATATGGCAAGGCTTAACTATACAGACCAGTGAGCAGTGATAACTAACATGTCTTTGGGGTGAGTGCTGATCCTTTTTTTTTTTTTTTTTTTTTTTTTATTAGAGCACAAACTTCTTGTGTTTATTTGAATTCCTCATATCTTTCATTCTTACTTCTGCTTTTATCTTCCTTTTCTCTGTTTGTCCGTCTTCTTCTGTTCTCCACCTCTTTCTTTACTTTTGCTTTGACCTTCTCCTCCTCTGTTCTTTCCTCTCCTCCTCTGTTCTTTCCTCTCCTCCTTTCCTCTCTGGTCATCACTCAATCCTTTGTATTCCTGTCTTTACTTCTCTCATTTTTCTCTCCTCCTTCCATCCTTCCTATTTTATTCTTTCTCTTCTTGCATCTTTCTTTTTGTCTCCCTCCTCCTTTCTTTATTTTTTGCACTTTCCATCTTTCCATTCATCCTTTCTCCTCTTACATCCTTCCTTCCTTCCCTCCTCCCTCTCTCTTCCTTTCTTTTTTGCATCATATATATGAAAACTGGCTTCACTTCATATTTTCTTTTCTCTCCTCTGTTTATCCCTCCATCACTCTGTTTTCCATCCTTTGTTTTACCCCTTCCTCCATTTATTCCTCTGCCCCGTCATCCCTCTTTCTCTCAGTCACATTTCCTCTTCCTTTCCCTCTTTCCTAGTTTCCTTCTCTCTCCTCCTTCCTTCCTTATATTTTATTCAGTCTCTTCCTGCTCCTTCTTTTTGCCTCCCTCTACCTTCTCAAGTCTTTTCTTTGAATTATCCATCTTTCCATCCATTCTTTCTCTTCCTGCATCCTTTCTTCTTTCCCTTATTTCCTCCTCCATCATTTTTTCCTTAATTTCATCTTGCAAATATTTTCTCACTTTTCCTCCTCCTCCATTTATCCCTCCATCTCTCTGTTTTCCTTCCTTTGCTTCTTTCCTTCCTCCTTTTATTTCTCCTCCCATCATCCCTCGGTCTTTCAGTCACACTTTCCTTCCCTTCTTTCACAGCCTTTTCCTTCTCTCTTCCCTCTTTCCTTCCCTCCTTTAGATCCTTTTCTTCTTCTGTGCTTCCTTCAGTCTCCTCCTTTTTATGCCCTCTTTCTTTGCATTTTCTATCATTTCTCCTCCCGTCATCCCTCCTTCTTTCAGTCACATTTTCCTCTATCTTCCCATCATTCCTAGCCTTTTCTCTTTTTACCTTCCTTCTTTCCCTCCTTTTTTATTCTCTCTCCTCCTCTTGCATCTTTCTCCTCCTTTTCTCTTCCTTTCTTTGCATTTTCAACCTTTACATCCATCCTTTCTCTTCTTGCATCCTTTCGCTCAAACTCACTTCATTCCAACTTGCAAATATTTTCTTGCATTTCTCCTCCATTCATCCCTCCATCACTCTTTTTTCCTTCCTTCCATTAATTCCTCTTTCCTATCATCCCTTTTATTCAGTCCTTTGTTTTCTGGCCTTTTCTCCTTCTTCTGCTCCTCTTGTATCTTTCTTGTCGTCCCCTCTTCCTCTTTTCTTTCTTTCTTTTTTACATCACCATCTTTCCATCCATCCATCCTTCTTCCTCTTGCATCCTTCCCTCCTGGCCTTTCTCTCCACTTAGCTGCCATACCATCCCTCTTTCTGTCTTTGCCTTCCTTCTCTGATCACCTACTTCTTCAGTCCTTCCTTAACTCCTTCAATCAGCCTCCTCATTTTCACCTCCTCCCTCCTTCTCTCCTCCTTTCTTTTTATACATCTTCAATCTGAACTCGCTTCATCACATCTCACAAATATTTTCTCTTCTTTCTCCTCTTCTCATCAGTCTGTCACTGTTTCCTTTCCTTTCGTCCTTCCTCCCTTTAATTGCTCCTCCCCTTCATTTCCTCTTCCTCCCTTTCCTCCCTCCCTTCCCTCCCTTCCTCGCTCCCTCCCTCCCTCCCTCCGTTCCTCCCTTCCCTCCCTCCACCCTTTGAAGGCAGAAATTGATTTGATCACTAATTGTGCTGAAACAAACAGAAGTTGATTAATTCATGTTTGTGCTCGCTCGCTCTGATAAATGAGTCGGCGCGCGGAAAAAACAAACTTGTTAACATGCGAAGAAAAAAGAGGAGAGAAGGAGAGAAGGAAGGAGGGAGAGTTAAAGTGTTGGTATTGTGAGCAGTAAAAGGGATCACTGCCTCGTTTAGCCCGCTGGCTAATTAGAATTCACCGTGTGTGTCCATTTGTTGGTATTCACTGTGTGTGTGTTTATTTTCACTGTGCGTGTGTGTGTGTGTGTGTGTGTGTGTGTGTGTGTAGTCATTGATCAGACTGACAGAGACTTATTATGGTGTCACTTTACGTGACCCCGTTTGACCTCGCTGGCAGTAAAAGTGTGTTTATGTGTGCAGCGCGTGTGTGTATTTGTATTTATGTGTGTGTGTGTGTGTGTTTGTCCTGCTAATGACTTGTCAGCTTCCACCACAAGTGCTAAAGGTGACGCTTCCTCCCTGGAGACACACACCCACACTTACCCACACACACACACACACACACACTGAATACAAAAGCACACATTGTTTATTTTCACAAACATCAACAAATGCTGCAGCTGCCAGAGGAGTTTATATGAAAGGACTGAGACGCTCTGTGAAGTTAGCTTACAGTGCAGTCCAGGTGTTAGACACGTCCAGCTGTGATGCTACTTGTAACGGACATACGAGGGAAACACTATGTACACACACACACCTGTACAGTTAGATTTACACACAGCATGCTCACAGTGCAGACCAACACTTATGCTGTGTTCCCACCAAACGCGAATTCGCAAATTCGCATGTCAAGATTACATACAAACGCAATGCAAAGACGCGATAGAGGCGTCTAGCACGGCACGATAGACGCGAAACTCATCGCTCAAGTTGAAAATATTGAACTTTTGAGGTGAATTCGTGTGACGCTGTGCCGTGAAAGCCAATCAGCGTTGAGATTCTCCCGACGTCACTGACGTGTGTCAACAACGTCCAGTTGTTGACACAGCAATAAACTGCTACTCACCGGAGACAGATGGACAGGCGCTCCGCAGCTGAAATGTAGCAGCCTGTAGTTGGTGTCCTGCCGGAGATCCTGGCGCCAACCCTCGCCAACAGGTCCTCAAACTGGGCCCCAGTCAGCCTGAAGTACCGCTGAAAGCGACTATCATCCAGATGGAGTTCCTGGAGGAGGTGGTGAAACTCGCCGAGCTGGATGCGCTTCTGCAGGATAGGGTGAACCCAAAAACGACGGCGTCTGGCCCTCCGATGCATCTGGGACTTCCAGAGCAGGTACAAAGCAGCGATGGTGGATGGATATCTCAGCCATGGTCGTCAGGGGCTACCCGGAGCTATATGATACTACATGTCTACTCTACAGAGACCGCAACAAAAAGGAGCAGGCTTTGGTGAAAGACGCCGAGGAGACTGGTCTACTTGGTAAGTTCTGTAAATATGTGTCTTTAATTAGTTTGCAGAATGGTTGTACTATAAACGTTAGCACTAGCTTAGCTCCAGTTAGCACAGCCGGCTTCCCTGCTACTAATAACAAAATGGTCAGGCGTCGAAACTTGTTATACTGCAGCACATTTACTCATCTGGCCAAAAACAAGACAGATCCAACTGTATGCAAAATAGTGACAGTTCTTTAGACTCTTGTATGTTTTTATCGGCCTGCCATGTGACGTTAGCTGCGTCAGGAGGTCTGAAAAACAAGGTCATTGTTAACGATGATGTCAACAACAGGCAAAATCAAGTTGTGGGAAAAATCACCTTTCTTTGTTTTGTGTAGATGACATCCAACATGAGTTTCAGTTTTCTGACGATACCTGCTGCCTGCACGTTCATCCGACCCTTTCATGTTGTCACGTTCCTTTATATCCAGTTTACACAGTATATGGATCTCTTCCTGCTGATGCGAACACCGCTCTCTCAGGTGAAAATTGGTGGTCGTTGGACCCATCCACTCCCCTCTTGCCTGCCCCACTTGGACTTTCGTCCTTGTCCCGCCGCATTTCCCCGTGACACTGCCGGGAGCCATTAAACTAGAACAGTAACCGGCCATGTATTATGCCAACTTTAAATGCCGCCTTTTTTCCTTGGTTTCTGACGCCGCAAGTCACTGACCGAGTGCTGGATTTTAATGATTTCGGAGTAAGACCGTGCTCCTGTCTGCAGCTAACCTCGCTAACTACTGGACCAATCATCACCGCTGA
This sequence comes from Epinephelus malabaricus, assembly GCA_037127435.1. Lineage (NCBI taxonomy): Eukaryota > Metazoa > Chordata > Actinopteri > Perciformes > Serranidae > Epinephelus > Epinephelus malabaricus. The sequence continues at coordinate 950,957 of JANUFT010000021.1, read as the reverse complement.
CTCCTCTGGACCAGCCAGTCAGGGCCGGTCCTCCTCAACATAATCACAAAGCTAAAGACATTTTCGGCAGGCGGCACAGCCAAAAAGCACGAGCCCTTACCTCCAGTTGCAGGACACGTTCTGTCCTTCATCGTGGCACAAAAAGTGACACCCACAGAAAGGTTTGGAGTATCTGCAGATTCATTTCGTACCTGATCTGTCTTGATCCGTTAAAGTTAGACATGATACCAGATGAATAAAATCCCCCACTCTGTTACGTTCACTGCTATCGTGACTGTAAGGAAGCCTGAAGGGACAATTGAGTGTGATTCAACTTGTCTTTGTTTAGGAGGGGCAGGGAGACATAGGGAGGGGTTTTATTGGACATTGTGTTCGAGGTTTGTCTTCATATAGTCTATCTGCTGTGGTTATACCTCGATAATATATCTTACATTATGGTCTGGCCTTCAGCTCACTAATGTACTCACACACAATGGACACACAGCGCCACAGTTTCATCTGCTGTGTGGTACAATATAATATATCTTGTGGTGTAACTGATGTTGTGCTGCTTCATTTCATCAGCTTATCATGATTAATATAACGACTGAAGCTTCACCATGAAGAGAAGAACTGTACGACGGTCCCGAGCCGATACATGTAATTTGCATTTTCTGCAAACAGACACACACTGAACATTTTCATGGATCCAGGTCTGAAATTACGTTCATGCATATTCATTCTCTCCTCTCTATGTGGAGTCTGGAGAAACTTCTTCCCCTCTGAGACTCAAACTCTCCTCAGTCTGAAGCTGCGAGTGCCCACTCTAAAATATAATAAAGGAAGAACGTATGAGGCTGTAAAATCCTTCTTGATAACCTCTCTGCTCACAGTCAACTTGAGACTGGACCTGCAGCCCTGCAGCCACAGCTCTCCAAACACTGTATTGATTGTACAAAAATATTGTGTTTTTCTTTTGACCAATGTTGAGAGTCAGAAAAACAAACCTCAGAAAATAATTTAGATCTTATTTATATTCTTTAAATAATAAGAGTAACTACAGCTGTCAAACAACAAGTCCTCCAACCCCTAAGACCACAGAATTCGTTTGTTGCTCGCCTCTTAATAAGCAGGATTTATACTTTTGCATTGAACGCTGTACTGATGCTGCGTTGACACAGAGCCTACACCGTAGCCTGACATCGCCTCCCTGAACATGGAACTACACGTTGCAGCGACCTCCTTTTTTGTAAACTGAAACCTTTTTCCTCAGTGGAAACAAAACTTTAATTTCACGGATAAGAAACAATAAATTAGTGTTTTGGAGGTGTAACTGCAGTGACACAGACACACCACCACACAAGTATAAATGCTCAGCATGGCGCAGGCTCTGCACATATAAGACAAGTATAAATCCACCTGTACACGACCCACAGAAGTGTTTCCTTATACCTTAACGTCAGAAAAGCTTGTGTGTTGTGTTCGTGTTGTTATCATTGTGAAACAGTCACAGTTGTACCAAAACCACTTGGTTAGGTTTAGAAAATAATAATAATGTGGTCTGGGTTCAAATAAGTCTGTTTATTAACATCATGATGTAAAATAACTCAACACTGACATATGGTTTCTTACAGGACACAAACAGTAGTCTCCTGGGTTAAAGTCCTGTGTTTATTTGATCCATCCATCCCAATCTGCTCTGTACATGAACTTTATCGCTCTTTATACTACGTCACCTGACTTCCTCCTTTTCCCTTGTCATGATTACTACGGCCACTAGAGGTCGCCGCCTCTAGTGGCCGTAGTAATCATGACAGAGGAAATAATTTGGAAGAGGAAAGTGGCATGAAACAAACTTCTCTGTTTGTACGCTCTCTTGCGAAAAGTAATGCACCCGTAAATCATGTTGAACCCAAGTATTTTGGAAGGCTGAGATCACGTGACCAGTGCACTGACAGGAGTATACATAAGCAGGAAGTGTGGTGATGGGTTGTTACAAAACACCCATGTTTCGTGCCTATAAAGCAGCCGCTTTAGAAAAGAAACCCACCATGGTTTGGCTCAAACATTCACCCGAGAAGCGAACACCGGGCTCCCAGGTGTGATGGACTTTCCAGCTCCTTATTTTACTTTGTAACCAGCGGCGTTTCAAACTGTGTCTGTGAATGCTGCTTTTGTGCGTCATTATAATATGTGACCATCCACTGACATAGTGCCGCTATTTGACAGCATCGGCTGGAGGCCTCTGCACTGACAAGCTGCTGACTGGTGTGTATTACACCACTGTGAAAGGTACCTTTGTGTTTTAGTATCTAACCCTGAGATCACTGACAGAGCAGTGGTGTTTGACGAGTTCAGAATGCCAATGACCGCAAAGTCAGCTTGTTGATATCAAACCTATGAAATGTATCCATGGTTTCAGACCTGAAAAAAAAGTTTATAAATTCTAAAAACTCCCTAACAACCACCCTGAACACCCTAGCAACCATTCATAAAGCACAGAGAAAATGTATGAATATGTTTTTCGGTGTGGATCAAAGAAGACAGCGAATGTTCTTTGTTGGTTTTTGCAGCATCAGGAAGTCAAACTGTGCGATCGACTGAGCAGAAGCACATTGAACTCATTTAAACAGAGTCAGATCCTCCGCAGCCTCGCCTGAATCAAGTTGAGACGTTCAACTCTACGTGACCACCTCTGACCTTTGGTTGGCCGACCTCTCTCTGTCGCTCTCCTCTCTGTGACTTCAACTCCTCGGGGACTAACCTTGTTAAATAAAGCTCTAAAACAACTCCATCCTGCCTGTCTGCTCTGCTCCGCCATAAATCCTTCATCAAACACAGAGAGGAGAGCCGATCAATATCAAACCACCAACACCGAACAGAAATCTGTCTGTGTGTTCTCTCTGCTTTATCTCCGGAGTGATAGTACTGATGACATTCCTTTATGAGCTGAATAAGTTCAGTCAAGGTCATTTACTCTCATTCACTTTAATTCTACTCACTCTAGGAATCTGAATATATTTCAATCAACCTTTTATCACTATTTAAATCTCTGTGTTGAAAGGCTTTTGGGGGTTTGAATGTATATAAAGTATATCTATGTATTTGTACAGTGTGTGGGTACTACAGCTACTCAATTAGTCAAGTTGTTACACACTAAAACAGCTAGATGGCGCTGTGGACAGCAGTCAGTAACATAAAGATCACTTGTTTAACAGATGAAGATACGATCCAGGCCAAAAATCAAGCAACACAAAGGAGTGCTGCACCACACTCCAGAGAGACGGTGAAATACGATCTGTGAAGGCCGCTTTGAGGTTAAGATTGAAGAGTTTGAAGGCTTATCAGAGGCCAGAACGCTGCACCTGAAATGGCGGCTGGATCAGAACGGACTAAAACCCAAAGTACAACTGGAGACAGCAAATCAAGAGTCCGTCCAAAATCTTTAATCCATGGATCAGGTAAGGTCAAATCCAGGAAGACAAAACAAAGACAGGTAGGTACAGGGAAAACTGGAAAGCTCAATGCAGAAAGACGAGTGAATGAGTAGTGGAGGTGTGTTTACACAGAGAGTGATCAGGGTACTGGGCAGCAGGTGAGCAAGTGGGAGGAGCCGGTCAGGTGGGTCATCAGAGGACAGGTGAGGCGGGCTGGGTCTGAAATAATAAGACAAAACAAACATCATCCACATCGAAAAACATATTCATACATTTTCTTTGTGCTGTCTGAATGGTTGCTAGGGTGTTCAGGGTGATTGCTAGGGAGGTTTTAGACTTTCTAACTTTTTCAGGTCTGATTCTGCAAACCATGGATATATTTGTATGTTTCATAGGTTTGATATCAACCTTTCTAAAGTGATGAAGTATGGAGCTGACTTCGTGGTTGTTGTCACTTGTCAAACACTGAACCTGGGGTTAGATACTAACACACAAAAGCACCTTTCGCAGTGGTATGAATGCAATGCACAGAAGCAGATTGTAATGCTGCTAAGTCCATATAGAACACAGGTGGAGAGGTGGATGGGTCAAACAAACCCTGGTCTTTCACTCGGGAGGCCATTGTTTGTGTCCCCGGGTGAACGTTGAGTCAAACCATGACTTTTTTTCTCTAAACTGAACCACATGCTTTTGTTGCACAGTGAAATCAGTGTAAATGTAAGCTGTAAGTCAGGCCTTGTTCAGGCTGCCTGTCCAAATACATTTTTAGTTTGTCCAGACTGATTTTTGAAAGACAGCATATAACCACATGAAATGCATTTTTTGCAAATCCCACCCAAACTACATTTGGAGGTGGTTTAAGAGTGATTCCAACTGGATTTCTACAGAGGTCTTTTGAATCCCTCATCATCAGATCCAGACGAACAGAAGTGATGAGCAGAATCTATGCTGCTACTGGCAGAGCTCTATGGAGGACAACACAGAAAACAACAGATGCCGAAATAAACTGTCTCTGCTGGCACTTTGGAGAGAAGGTTACAGCACCACGGTCAAAAGTGGATTACATCATCCGGCCCAAAAGACTTTTTCCCATGGACTCACATTGTCACGTATGTAAATCAGGAGGTACATTTTTTTGAATCCATGCTGCTACGAGCAGAGCGTCTGTGGCAACATCATCCTCACTGTGACCTCGTCACATGTCCACGTTTGGTCATGGACTTTCCACGTCCACATATGACGTCCAAGGTACCCTGGGTGTGTTGGTTGTTGACGTTCTGGGACGCCGTGTCAGCATCAGCCTGTTACATGCATTGTTTGTTTTCAAAATACACTTCTGTTTTCACAGGAAATGTGCAGTTTCATACAGTCTCTTTCAAAATAAAAGCACTACGTTGGTACAACACCACCTACTGATGTTTTTTTCCTTCAACAACAAAAGCATGCGATGGGGTTTAGGAATAAAGAACAGGGTTTGGCTTTAGAATCTTGTGGGACGTGAACACTGCTCTCTCAGGTGAAAGTCACTGTTTGTTGGATCGATCCCATGCCCGCCCCATTCAGACTTTTGCCACCTTAATTTTTGTCCTGTTCTGCTGACACGGCCTGACGCTGTTAAACAATATGTATCATGCCGATGTGAAAGGATGGTTTTTCCATGGGCGTCTGATGCTGGAAGTCACTGACCAAGTGATGGTTTTCAACGACTTCGGAGTGACACTGGGTCGTCCTTAGAGAAACACCAAAATAAACTGTTTGCTGGCACTTTGCAAAAACTGTGTGAAAAGTAAAAAGTTGTTCTCCAGTATGTACGTGTGTATACTTTGTTTTTATCTTCTCCAGTGCTGTCTCCATTTTGTTGCTTTGACTCTTCCAGTATGGTTTATTATAATTATCATAAACGTCATTATTATTATTATTATTATTATTGTTATTATTTAGCAGTAGTACAGCGTATAAAAACTGTCCATGAACTAAAACAATCTAAAGTTGGTTTTTCTTCAGTTTATTACACAGGAACAAAAGTTCAGCTTTATTAGCAGATAAAACACAGATTGATGGCGTCCTATTAAAGCTGCATGTGAGATTATATGAACTGAAGTTATTTATACTGTTCCATATGTTATTCATAAGAACAGAGAGAGGAAGACAAGCTCTCGTAAAACAACAAAATAAAAGCCTCAGTGTAAAATATGGAAAAATAATAAAATGTTATTAACAGCAATTCAGTCGTGCAGAACACATTAAGAAACATTAAATAAGTGGAGCACATAAGGACAAAGTTGTGAGACAACAGTAACCTTAACCTAGAGACAGGTGAAGGACAAAATGTCCAACAGGCTTCACTGTGACACACACACGGTCCTTCAGGTCCAGGTCTTTACTAACCAGGTACTGAACTTTAATCAGCGTCAAAACGTTCCACCTGGGTTGTGATTCTTTTCCTGCTTAAGTTCCCCAAAGGTTTAGATGTTTTACCCAAATTCAGGTAGTTTAGAAAAAGTTCTTAGATATCGATCGGACTCAAAGTGTTTCTTAAAGGTGATGAGTGAAGGTGGAGTCGGTGAAACCCATGAGGTAATCAACAGAGGCGGGAAAACTCAGGAAGTAAAAGAAACACATTTCAAAATAAGACAGGATGTGGACACAAACACATGAACATAAACCTGACAGACTATCACATAATGCATGTTTCTCACAGGGATAAAGGCTGAATGTGAGGTACACAGGTGCATTAAAGGTTCAGCCCTCAAATGGTTCCAGTCATACCTGACACATCAGAGTGCAAAGCGATATGTCTTGATGGTGGGTCACATACCGTGGATTTTTCAAGACAAGATGCAGGCCATTTAAAATCATTCAGCAGGCCACTATTGGCCCCTGAGCTGGACTTTAGACATGCCTGACCATGGCAAATATTTTCCATCTGCTGCCCTGTTTGCTTGTGGCGTCCCTCAAGGCTCCATGTTGGGCCCTATTTTCTTTTCACTGTATATGCTGCCCAGAGTTGTTTGATATCAGACAGAACAACTCATTTACTTAAAATCTGAATGAGGATAGTGATAGTGAGATACTGGCTACAGCAATGAAACATAACCAGCATCAGATGGACTGTATTCATAATCAGTACACCACAATAATATAGCTGCTGTGACACTGTTGTCCAAGACAAATTTCCCTCCAGGGACAATAAAGTCTAACCTTAACCTTAAATAACCAGCGCCAATTCATCAGTCAATGAGAGTGTGTGTGTATGTGTGTGTGGGTGGGGCATAAGCACATACAGCCAGCAGCAGCAGCGACCCACCGTCTGACACAACTTGACCAGCTGACTCCACTACAAGCTGACTGGCTGTTGAAACAGGTGACGTGCTTTAAAACCAGCCGCCGGCCATTTGACCAGCTGAACCTTGATAGAGTTTTGACAGCTCCTCAGAATTTGACTGAACAGATTAGATCAGTTGTCAAAACTAGTTTTCAGTTCAGACTTCTTGCCATCCACCAGGTTAAAATGTTCCACCTCAGTTGAACTGCTTCACGTACAGCGAGATATTTCTCTCAGGCAAACAGGTTCCACCACAGCTGAGTGTCTCCACTAACACTCAGATGTTGTGTCCAGGTCGCAGTGTTAAAATACTGTCTCACCTAAATCAGGAGTCTTTACTCAAACAGCAGTCGATCACAGGTCAAGTTGTTCTGAAAGCCTCTCAGTCTTATTTTGATGTTTTTACTGGAGCCTGACCAGAGATAACTCCTTAGTCTTGGCACAGGATGTGACTTTATTATCACAGACACAGACGACGTGTAGGAGCTGAGAGTCCTGGCGTCAAACCAAGACAACAAATAAAAATGGATTCATGATGCACACTCAGCTGCTGGCTAATTTATTATCACTTTGACTTTTTCTTTCTTTAAACTCTGTGAGCTTCCTCTGCTGTGTTCGGCTATTAGATGCTATTTTTTTTTGTGAAGCAGACACGAAAGATAGACGCTCGTTTTCAGACCAGACAAACAGAGGAAACGAAGGCCACGATGGAGACAAACTGCAGAGAGGAAGGAGAAGGAGGAGGAGGAGGAGGATGGAGAGAAACATCCTGAAGGATGGAGAAAAGTTAAGTAAAGAAGAAAAACAGAGAAAAATCGAAACAGGAAAAAGAAACCTTCACCTTAAAATGCTCCTCTGGCCTTGTTGTTGGTCGAAGTCGATGACATTCAGCAATATATATCTGAATTGATTCTGGGCCAAAGCCCTTTATTATTCATCGCCATGGAAACGGACACACCCCTCATTTATGGGATGTTCCACTCCAAATGGACCCGCAGCATCTGAACACCAGGGTGTATGTGTGTGTGTGTGTGTGTGTGTGTGTGTGTGTGTTGAAGTTTTTAGCTGTGGTGGATGAGTAAATTAACACTGTGTGTGTGTGTGTGTGTGTGTGTGTGTGTCCTCAGGCGGTGGACCAGCTCGCTCTCATCCTCACTTCCTAATGAGATTTAATGCTGAGTTGTCCAGCTAAAGCACACACTCCAACACACACACACACACACACACACACGGTTCATCCACCACGATTTTAATAATAACTTCCTGCCTTTATCCCAGCTGCACTTCGCCCGCCTGACTCTCACACTGCTGCTACTGATGAAGTTATTCTGCCGCTGCAAAATAAAAGTGGTTTTCAGTGGGACGTCTCGACAGCTGTTGTATTGACTCTGATGAGATTTGGTTCAGATGTTGCACTCAGGATGGATTATAACAACTCTGGTGATCAGCTGACTTTTCATCCAGCGCCAAACACCTGCAGAACTAATGACGTCCCATCAGCCTCAGCTGTGGTGAGCGCTCAGGATTTACCTGCTTTAACTGCGTAAACATTAAACTTGTTTAACATCATGTTAGCGGTGTCAGTGACTACATCCACATTAGAGACTGTAGTCTCCCGAAGCTGAAACAAGCATAACGTTCACCACGGCATCTCCAGACTCCTTCACGCCTGTCACATGTGCTCATCTGTGAAGAGAACAGGGCACCAGTGGTGGACCTCCCAGTTTTACTTGCCCGTCAAAAGGCTCAACTGCTCCCTGACGCCCCTGTTTGAGTGTCTCAAAGACATTAAGGCATGGATGACGCTAAACTTCCTTAATATAAATGAAAGTAAAACGGAAGTTGTTGTCTTTGAATCAAGTGGTGCTGGCCTGGTTTCTTCCAATGACTTGCCGTTTGAAAACGAGAGATGAACACACCTTCTCGGCAGCTGCCCCTAGGCTATGGAATGACTGACCTGACTACCCATGTCAAAATGGCCCCCACTGTAGAATCCCTCCTCAAGACCCACTTGTTTTCCTTGGCTCTTGATTCTGGTTGACGAGTAGACAAACCTGTCTCTGTGTCTTTTATCCCTTGAGCTTGCTGTACTGTCTGTATCACTTCTGCATCTATGAACGGTATATTTCGTATGTGTATTCCTGTATATGCTTATGTGTAATTTTGTGCAGCACTTTGGTAACTTCGTGTTTTTGAAATGTGCTATATAAATAAAATGGACTGGACCGGACCTGCCAGTTCTGGTGTTCTCTGGTGAATGATGGAACTGCACGGTGCTGGGCTGTGAGCACAGGTCCCAGTAGAGGACGTGGGGCCCTCATGCCACCCTCATGGAGTCTGTTTCTGACAGTGTGGTCAGAAACATGCACACCAGTAGCCTGCTGGAGGTCATGTTGTAGGGCTCTGACAGTGCTCCTCCTGTTCCTCCTCACACAAAGGAGCAGATACCTGATTGGGCTGCAGGTGGCGCCTCATGCTACCAGCAGTGACAAGGACACTAGCATTTCCTGTTTGTCTTCCTGTTTGACCCAAAGCAGCTGAAACTGATTCACAATCACTTGTGCTGTCGCCACTGTACCAAATGTTTGCGCAGTCTGTCTGGTGATGTCATGATGACATCAGTGCACAGGTAGAAGCACCGAGCAGTATTTATTTGTTACTGTAATAAACACAGTGAAATGTTGATCTGACTGAGCTGACTGCAGGCCTTCCTCTCTGTTCTCTATGCTGCTCCATTTTCCCTCCAGCACAGTGGAGGTCACCTGACACCTCTGTCATGCTCTGACACATGATTCGCCTGTTTTGCCAACAGAGTTTGAACAGGTGAGACGTGAGTGACACCAACTGGTGTTGCAGGTGGCCAGTGTTTTCCAGGTGAACAGTATCTGCTGAATGATACAATTTGTACTCAGAGTTCTGCAAATATACGATTCAGAACTTCTATTTGAGTTAAAACGATGACACTGTGCTCAGAGTTCAGCAGTCTGGAGATTTGTTGCTAATAAATGAGCTTAAAGTTCAGAATTATGTGCATAGATTCATTTTTATGTGTCTGCAGTGGGAAAACATTAAAGCTGTGGTGGGTAGAAATCTGCAGCTCTCCACTTTCTGACCTAAGCCCCTCCCACCAGACGACCACAGGCTTCATTCAGTCACCCAGTGTTTCTGTACATTGATTTATTTCATCTTATTCCACTGTTTAGTTGCACAGCGCTCACTCACTCAGACCGTCCTCTGTCTGTTTATCAGACCACAGATGAGACAAGAATTAGCTGTTAGCCACGCCACACTCCCTCCACCTCGCTCCCCGCCGCTGTTGACTGCTTCACCTGATCAGGCAGCAGCTCTGGAGACGGACCTTTGGTCAGTGGTTGTAGCAGCTCGAATTCTGCCAGCGCAAACCTCCTGCCAGTGTCGGGTCTAACCTATGTAAAGGCAGCAACAGAAAGTTTGCTGATCCGTCTGTTCCTGTGGAGCTGGGGTTTGTGTTGGCTGGATTCAGGTTACTGCAGCCTGCAACTTGGAGTCAGTCTCCGAAGCTCCAAGACTATTTCATCATACTGCTCTGAGCAGGTGAGGCTCCTCCCTTTCATAGAAATGTATTAATGTAAAATTACTGGAAACCTCTGTTCAAGTGTGGAGTGAAGAATTAAAGTGAAACCGGAGAGAGCGCTCCGTCACACCTCCCCCACATCCCTCTGAGGTGTGAACTGTTGTGTGGAGGATCCAGAGGAAGAATGGAGGAGAGACGTGAGACGTTTCTCTCAATGAACTCAGGCCACATCCACACTTATACATTTTAAGCAGATTGTCGCCTCTGCAGTTGGTTGCTTAGTTACAGAAAATACTACATAGATGGTAACTGAGACCAGAGATTTCTTCTTCTTTGCTATTAATAAAAGTAACATGAGTAGTGGGCGGTCAAGGCAGCGGAAAACAGATTGAGAGTCACTGCAAAGCAAAAGCAGCAACATATTAGAGCAGCACCAGCCGGGAGCTTTAACCATCGCCATAGTTACACAAGGAGGATGAAATCACTACAGGTATGTAGACCTGGCTCGAATGCGTTGACTTGATAAAAGCCAGGAAGTGAACGTGCTGGTCTGCTGTAACCTTTGACCCCGACCCCTGGCAGCGGGCCTGTCTCCACCTCCACATATACACTCCTCCACCTCTTTAAACTTTCAGTCCCTGTACCATCAGTACAAACAGGGTGTCAAACAAACCATGGGTGCTGCACAGATATCACAGAGACAGAGGGACCAATGGACGGACTTGATCAGTACTGCTGATTACTGGAGGCAGAACCACCTTCTATCACTGGCTCTTCCATCACAGATCATGTAGGGACAGAGACAGAACAATATCTTGGAACCTTCATCGCCGTGCCCCTGATGAGGAAGACCATAATTACAGAAAAAAGGGACACGTCCCACCATGACAGACCGGACTCAAGCCCCTGATGGACAGCATCAAGAACGCATTCAAGTCATTTAATCATCCCCTCAGAGACCTGGCTGTGGATGAAAGCTGGTGAATGACCCAGAACATGAAAGCAGAGACCAACAAAGTGAGGATTCAAGCTGTTTGTCTTGGCTCAGTCAAAGAATGGCCACACAGTGGACTGTGTGACAGAGACGTCCCCTCTGGACATGGCCTGTCCTGTGATCTGTGCTGTGCCACTCACTCTTCACAAGAGCTCAAACTTTAGTTCACACACATCAGAATAAACTAGTTCATGTTTGTAGTTCACAATTTGAATTTTGTTCACAGTCCGCCCAAAAAACTAGTTTATGGTTATATCGACTGTGTGTTACATGAGCTTCTCCAGACTTTCTTTTCAGGTAGAACCACCTCCTGATCCACCCCCAGCTCCCAGTCAGTGCCATCAGTTACTGCACGCTGCTGTAGCATCAGACAGATGTTTACTTTTAAAAGACAAATCAGTGATGATATATGCTTGGATTTAGTGACTCACACAGACCAAAAACAAGTTTATTAACTCAGTAACAGTTTAACACTATAAGGTTGTTTTTTCCCCTAAAATATCAAACTATACTGAAGTAGACGAGTCTTCTACCTTTTAAACCAGTTCCACTGTTCTTCTCCAGCTGTTCCTGCTGCTCTCTCTTTTTTCAAACCTTTATTGTACAAAAAGCACTCAGACTTGCGGTGACGCCATGATGGCTGCAGATGTGTACACTGTTAGACGTGTGTGTCACTTCTACAGTTATTTACCACGGACCACACAGTTGTCAAAATGAGTCGAGCTCTTTATACCTGTCACTGAATCTAATGCTGTCTTTTTACTTTATACCTGCACTCACCTGTTGGTAAGACACAGACACTTTACAATAAGGTACACAAAATTAGAGTAGTTACTGAGGAACTAATGACCATTAACTAATAGTTAGTTCCTCATTATTTCCTCAGTAACTATAGTTCCTCATGGAGGACAAGGAAAAGTATATCATGTAAATGTAAATGTACTTAGTTACATTCCTCCACTCCAGGGAGCCATTGAGAAATTTAAACTAAATAAATAAAGTTATTTACAGTATATAAAACTTCAAAACTAGAGATTTCAAAGAGAGAAATACACACAGAAAATTAAATATAAATACAAAGTGAAAATAGTAGACTATGACACTTTACGTCATGTCACACAAATAGCTCCAGGTTTGTGCCTCTCATTGCCTCGCTTACATCTGGGTCACATCCATCCATCAAGTAGTCAAATCACGTCCTCCAGACGTCCCTCTGCTCAGCAACACTCTCCAGCTCCTCCTGGAGGACCCCGAGGTGTTCCCAGACCAGATGAGATCTATAATCCCTCCAGTGTGTTCTGGGTCTGCCCCGGGGCCTCCTACCAGCTGGACCAGGGGGATCCTGATCAGATGTTGAACCACCTCAACATGAAGGAGCAGCGGCTCTACTCCGAGCTCCCTCCAGATGTCTGACTCCTCCCCCTATCTCTAAGGCTGAGCCCAGACACCCTACACAGGAAACTCATTTCAGACGCTTGTATCTGCTTGAGTCACATCCATCCTTTTTCTCTCTGGAAAACAAACACCAGCTGATCTCTGAAAGAATACAGGAAGTCGCATGACATCATTGAAAAGTGAAGATATTTCAGATTATAAAACTTAAATGTTAAAAATCCATCTGCTGCACTAAAAAGATTTTTCAACCATCTCTGAAGTCGTTTAATTAACGTAGCTGTGCTTCAAAAAGTCTCCAGACTGCTGAAACACGCTCCGTCTGAGCAGGGCCTCACTCTGCACAACCTCGAGCTGGTACAGAGGTTGTTGTTTTTAAAATCATTTTCTGGACGCTGCCACAAAACAACAGCTTCATCCTTCAGAAGGAATTCTGTCTGGCCCAGCAAACACAACCCCTGACACACACAAAGTGTTCATGGCCGAGCTGACTGCTGAGCTCTGTGGCAAGCCTCTGTGCACAGCTCCTGCCCGGGCACCTGCAGGTCAGCTTCCTCTGCCTATCACTCACGTCCATGCAGCGGGCCCCGGCTCCAGAGCCACCACGGGTCGCAGGAGGTGTAAGCACTGCCAAAGCCGAGGCCAGCGCAAGGACGCACTGTGGAAATGCAGCGAGTAATGTTGCTCTCTGCCTGCTGCGACACACAAACTGTTTTCAGCACCACAGACAAAACAAACTGAAACATTAAACGCTCACATGCACCATGAACACTGTGAGTTTTATTTGTGTCTTTTTATATATAGTTAATATTTGGTTTGGATGAAAGCTCATTAGCTCATTTTTCATTTGCACAATTAATATGAAGTCATTATTCAGACCCAATTTATCTCAGTCGCTCCTGCTCCAATGATGACGTCACAAAAGTTCATTTTAGACGTTTATTATACATTCATCTGTTATTTTATTATCTCCACCAGACCTGGGCCTGGAGGGACCAATCAGCCTAATATGCACATTTATAACTGTATGCCCAAGGACCTGTCATGGCTGTGGTAATTTACAATCGCTGAAAACCTGTTTTATTGAGTGTTAGTGTGCGTTCACACCTGCCCTGTTCGGTTTGTTTGTGCAGGTGTGAACACACCAAACCAACCGGCCCGAGACCTTCTTGAAGAGGTGGTGTCGGTTCGATTCCAAACGAACTCTGGTGCGGTTGGTTTGTGGTGAGAAGGTGTTCCGACCTGGATCTGAACCAACTGCAGTCACATGACACATTGTTTGGGTTAAACATGAGCATGTTTATATCCATCCATATCAATAACTGCACCTCCTCTACCGCTCCTCTGTCCCAAGGCGTCCCCCAGGGTTCTGTGCTTGGTCCTCTCCTGTTCATCCTCTACATCCTCCCGCTTGGTAACATCATCCGCCGATATGGCATCCATTTCCACTGCTATGCCGAAGACGCCCAGATCTACATCACCACCAAATCCATCACTACAGCAATCTGCTCCACACTTGAAAATTGCCTCACTGAAATAAAATCCTGAATGCAAACTAACTTTCTACAATTCAACTGTGACGAATCAGACATGATCCTAACCAGCCCCGTCCTCCAGAACCTCCACTGGCTCCCAATTCCTCAACGCATTCAGTTCAAAGTCCTTCTCCTCACCTTCAAAGCCCTCCATAACCAGGCCCCATCTTACCTCACTGACCTGTTGCACCGTCACACCCCCTACTGCAGTCTCCGCTCCTCTGATGCAAATCTCCTCTCTCTACCACACAGGACCGAGCACAAAACCTGAAGGGACAAAGCCTTCTCCACTGCTGCCCCCTCAGTCTGGAACTCTGTCCCCCAACACATCCGTAACTGTACAGACTTAAACTCTTTGGTCAGAACCCACCTGTTCAAGCTTTCATTCAATCCAGATTCCTTCTCTTAACTGTGTTTTGCTGCTCTTATGTTGTTTTTATCTTGTTTTTTCTGTTTTGTCTTTGAGTGTTTTGAAAAGTGCTATACAAATAAAATGTATTATTATTATTATCATTATTATTATAATGTTACAGTCCTGGAGGATTATTAATGTGCACCTCCTCCTGTACTGCCTTAATATGCACATTCAGCACATCCAATGCATCAAAACATTGTTTTCTAGTTGGAGCCGCGCCTCGTTTTCAAACTGTATGGTTTGACTAAAATGAACAATGACAGCAATATAGTCCACGATGAGCAGCGCTAAAATCAACCTGCGTAGTTGTCCCTCCATTGTGACATTAGAAAGTGTCACATTTATCTTGCAAGTGTACTCTTCTTCAACGTTTGCTTTACTTCCTGGATTTTTCCCACATGGAAATTCTGACCAATCAAGAGCAGCTTTCTCACACAAGGCATTTGATTTGGTCCTCTTGTAAATGCTGCTGTGAGAACACCAACCAACTCTAGGCAATTATACAACTTTGGAACAACATGAGTCCCTAATTCAGACCACAGGAGACCACTCTAGGGCTGAAGAGATCCTTATATAGTGTCACTGACACCTCGCTGACACCAGTCTGGAGGAGCCGCAACTTTTCCAGAAATCATCTTTACTAAAAACAGCAAGTCTTACTGTCTGTTGCAGGACATTTTGGCCTCTGTCATGTCCCAAAAACTGACATCTATAGAAAAGTTCAGTCTCATTTTGAACTGGAGCATCTGCAGATTAATTCCACACCTGATACGGTGTGAAATATACCTGGATTTTAACATCATAAAGTTTTTAAAATATCCTCAATCTAATTTTCAGTTCTATCAAAATTTAACATCTGTCCAACGGAAGAGTCCAACATCTTTCCGACATTATTTCTGATGGAACAACAATGCACCCAAAGTCATACATATCCCATGTAGTTTGAATGGCTGCGATCACATGACCAACATGCTGACGACAGTGAGGAAGGAAGTAGTCCATGTATGGGTCACAGAGAGGAGAAATTCAAAATTCAGATTTCAACCTTTCAGCATTTGGGCCAAATTATTGCTCTACAAAACGCTTGCTCAACTTCAGAATTAAAAACATGGTTTCATGTAAGTCCGATAAATAGAAGGTGAAATAGAAAAATAAAGAAACTGCCCTCAGACCTCAGAGATAATGAGAAAAGGCAAAGTCCAGGTGCCTCAGAGTGTGGCCATGCTGTAATCTGTCCAGTCTTAAAGTTAGCGATGACATCGTCCCTCCGACTGTAGGAAGGATTGAGTGGAGCAGGAAACAGAAACAAAGAAAGAGACGTACAGTAGGAGAGAAGAGAGGAGACAAAAGACTGGCAAAGAAAAACAGAGTTTGACAGCTGAGCTTCAGGGATCTACCCCGAGGAACTGAGTCAGCTACCACACTCACACACACACACACACACACAGGAAAGACAGATGCACACACACTCAGAGAGTCTCGTACCACCACAGGGGGTTGACAAAAATCCGTCATAACACACCCATTGACTCAAAATGGGCTTTGAAGCAGAACCATGCTGTCACACACACACACACACACACACACACACACACACACGCACGCACACACACACTCTGAAGAAGAGTGCTGACAGTTCTGACTTTGTGTCTTTTGCTGTCACAAGTTTATCTCAACAAGAACTTCAGAGAAGGAGAGAAAGGAAACGGCAGCAGGAAATATGAAGAGGTACAGAGAGAGAGAATTACTGACATAAAGAGGAGGCAGAGGGAGAGAAACACACATCTGATTATTGACTGAGTTTAAATGTGGTAGTTTGTCTCTCTGCAGCAGCCTTAGATACTCCTCCTTAGTTACTATCACACAGAAAGTGTTTGCGGAGGTCCGCGCAGACTCAAAGCGGATGTTCAAAGCCCTGTGCACGCAAAGCTCAGATTTTACGACCGCACAGACTCCGCTCCGCGCACCAGTGACTGCTCGGCATGTATTTTTCACATCGCGGGGATTTTTCACGGACATTTTTACAGGAAACTACAACGCGGAAGTGAGCTCAACTATTAAAGCCCGAATGACTGCGAACATTACTCGCGGAGTCTGCTCCGCTTATAGTACGCCCGAGTATGTTCACTTCAAGAATAAAGTATCAGCGTAAGCCAGTCAGAGGCAGACTTGTGTCACTGACGTCGACACGTCGACAAATTGACTTTTCTGTTAATGCCCTAATCCACACAGATCTCTGTTTATCTGCCTCTCACCCTCAACCAGAGCTACAGACAGTACCCTCTGCCTCAACATGTCAGCAGCTACACAGTCAGTACGTTTACATGCATGCAGTAGTCGAGCTAAGCTCATAGCTCATCCGAGTAAACATGCAGAAGAGAAAATTGAATTTCTGACCCAGTACGTCTGACTCCACCTTGATAGGCAGCACTGTGTCCTTTTTAATATAGTGTGTATTGAACTAGTTCCGGTTCTTGCTCAGAAACTTTTTTAAATAAATCCATGTTTCGTGTTTTACTTCCATCCAGAAACTTCAAAATGTTTGGCATGACTGTAGTTTCCTCGTCCGTCCAGAAGTGCGTTTTCTGCTTCTTGGTCGCCACGGTGTTTGTTTGTTTGTTTTTCTGGGAGTTACTGCTACTGAATTTTATATATTTTTTTTTTTTTTATTAACCTTTATTTAACCAGGTGACGTCCCATTGAGATTAAAAATCTCTTTTGCGAGGGAGACCTGGCCAAGACAGGCAGCAACAATAAACAATAAATGCAGTTCCAGACAGAACAACAAAAACAACAATACAGGAGATTAAACATAAAAACAATCTCAAGAATACACATCATCAAGCACTGATGCATCAAAACACTGACAGTGTAAAGATTCAGACTTTATTTCTTGTATTTTAGATTCAAAAGCAGTCAAAGTAATAAGATTATCAAGTTTTAACACATTCTGCAGTGTGTTCCATGACGAAGGAGCAGAATGCTTGAAAGCTCTTTTACCATGATCGGTGCGTGCAAATGGCACATTAAGCAGGAAGAGGTCTTGAGAACACAAAAAGTGCTGCCCCACTTTCTGCTCAATAAGTATACACAGATAATGTGGGAGCAGACCAAGAATAGCCTTATAAATGAACGTGTACCAATGGCACATCCTATGCGTGGCCAGCGCACACCATCCTACCCTAGAGTACAACTCACAGTGGTGAGTGAGGGGTTTGCAGTTCGTAATGAACCTCAAGAAGGCAGGGTACGCTGCACCAGCCTCCTGAAGACATTGTGCAGAGGCATGCATATATAACAGATCACCATAGTCCAGTACAGGTAACAAGGTGGCAGCAACAAGACACTTTTTTACATTAAAAGAAAAACGCATCTTATTGCGAAAATAAAACCCCAACTTTAACCTCAGCTTCTTCACCAAGCACATCACGTGACTTAAAAGTGAGCAAGTCATCGATCAAGATGCCCAGGTATTTATATCAATTTACAACCTCTATGATGTTACCATCAAGAGTGACCACTGAAGGAACATTTAGTGGCCCATTTCTGGCATTGCTGAATGCCTGAGTTTCCACTTGTCTGTGTTGAGAACAAAAGTTTCAGCTCCAGTAAAGTATATTGAACCACATTAGAAACATTTTGCAAAGATTCAATGACCTGTGCAAGAGTTGATGCACAACAATAAATCACTGTGTCATCAGCATAAAAATGAAAATTTGCACCTGGTTCTGACACACTGTGACCCAGATTATTTATATAAATAGGAATTCACTAGCAAGGACCACACCACAACGATATGCAGCTTAAAGATTTAATAAGGATGTGATTGTCAGAAAATGGTTATGAATGGGGTGGTGATGAATGGGGGAGTGCAGATTGCAGGTGAATGAACGGGATGGAGATGACGTCATCGGAGGGTCGGACTGGGTGAGGTGTAGATGTAGGCGGAGAGACTCAGTGTGGGGGTTCCGTCTCGAGTTCTGATGAGCCCATGCTGTTTAGGAAGCCCCCAAAAGAGTCTGATTAAGTGAGGCTTAGTCTGTTGTGTGCTAGACGGAGATCATTGAGGTTATTGTGGATGTAGGTTTGATATACTTGTGAGGACCAGCGCCCGAGTACCTGAATGACTTGGTCTGAAATACCTGATCTGGCGGCTGAGGAGGCGGCGCCGATGCGGAAGGAATGGCAAGAGTAATGATCAGATGAAATTCCGGAGAGACGGAGGATGTTATGGAAGTGTTTCTGGAACCAGAAACGGGTGGCCATCCTCCCTGTTTCGGTGAGGAAGAGGGGATCTTGTGGTGAAGCGCGGGCGGAATACCGGGCGTGGATGTATCTGGTCAGTGGCTCGTGAGGGCTGAGAAAGGAGTTGAGGCGAAAGATGTAGATGGGAAAGGATACTCCTAACTGATCAGTTTTACTCCTGCGGAGCGTGAATATGAGCGAGTCTGAAGTGTGGGTGGTGATGTCGGATAGACTGGGATGACGGGAAGGATCGTAGACGGATGATGTTGGAGCGAATTCAGAGCACCTCAGGAATCCGAAGAAAGCCAGTAGAAACATTGATTCCAGTGTTAAGTCGACTGTGGGAGAGATGTAACCGGAGCGCAGAGTGCGTATGCAGCGGCTGAGCAGATCGGAGGTGAGAGGGAGGCGTCTGGCTGTCAGTGCTGGTTCGTGCTTTCGTAAGCCTTTGATTAACATGGTGACGTGAGAGTGCGAGATTGATTGACAAGGGAGGCCGGTGGATAATTTATGAAATAAGTTGATACCAGCTAGATATGTTTGTATGCTGGATGCCCGGATCTTTGTTACGGTATGACAGTGTGTGATGAAGTTGCATATGGACATGGCGTCCAGAGAGGGAAACGGTAGAAGATAAGTGGCGTGGTAATTCTTGAATGAATTCCAGCCGGTGAGGTAGGCAGATAGCGTGCTTGGTGCTAAACTGTTAAGGATGGTTTCTTGGGATATATGAGTGAGATTTGTCAGATGAGGACTTAGCTGAATATGGTTGCTGAAAACGGTGGGATCGGTGTGGGATGGACATCCGAGTCTGGAGCCAAGCATCTGAATTTCTGGAAAGAGAAGCGGGAGAGTGAGTCAGCGATGGCATTGTGGTGACCGGGAATGTGAGACACGCGGAGGATGAATTGATGCTGAGCGGAGATGAGAGTGAGTCTGCGGGTGAATGGCATGATGGCTGGGGAACGGGAACGGCCTTTATTGATTATATCTACTACTGCTGTGTTGTCAGAGTGAATATTAATGCATTTTTTTGACCATTCGTGCCCCCAGATTAGAGTGGCGATGATCACAGGGTACAGCTCGTACAGAGCAGACGAGGGAGAGCGTGACTCTGTGTCGAGGGACTCGAACTCGGAGGGCCAAGCGGCAGCAAACCACCTCCCCCCGTAATACCCGCCGAAACCCACGGAGGGAGCCGCGTCCGTGTAGAGTTGGATGTCCTCGGGATGGGTGATGAAGTCGTCATAGAAGAATGAGATGCCGTTCCAGGATGACAGAAATTGCTGTCACATACGCATTTCTGTTTTACAAGTGTCGTCCAGAACCACGTGGTCGTGGAGAGAGGGAATGGATGCAGCTTTGGTCAGCAGTTGAGAAAGAAAAGATTTTGCCTGTGGAATTATGCGGATGGCATAATTGAGGTGCCCGAGGAGAGCGAGCAGCTGGCGTTTGGTGCACCTGTCTGTCAGAAGATAATTAGACAAGAGCAGCGAGATGCGCTGCACTTTCTCCAAGGGCAGTGAAGCCTGGAATGACATTGAGTCCAGAGTGATGCCCAGAAACTCGATGGATGTACCAGGTCCTGAAGTTTTTTCTTCGGACAGAGGGACACCGAGGTCGGAAAATGCAGACGTAAGTGTAGTGAGACCGTGGCGAGAAGGTGAGGACGGGGGAGTCACGACAAGAAAATCGTCCAGGAGATGAAGGACGTAGGGGAGCCTGTAATTGTTAGAGAGGATCCAGCATAGAGCCTCGGATAAAGAGTCAAAGATTTTGGGACTGCTCTTGCAGCCGAAAGTGAGACGCACGGAGAAGTAGTAAGCCCCCTTCCAGCAGACACCAAAATAACACCAGAAGTCGGTGTGAATGGGCAAGACCTTGAATGCACTAGTGATATCAGCCTTAGACAGCCATGCTCCATGTCCCGCCAGACGAATCAGTGCCATGGCGTGGTCAATGGTGGCATACTGCATGGAGAAATCCGGGCTAGGAATAAGGCTGTTGATGCTCGGGATGTCGGAGCCGTGTGGGGACGACAGGTCGATAATCAGCCTCTTTTTCCCCGAGTATTTGCGTGTGGCGACACCTATGGGACTGATACGGAATACGGGGAAAGGAGGATGATCGAAAGGGCCTATCATAAATCCCTCCATGACTTCTTTTGCCAGTAATGTGTCAACAGTGTCGGGCTCCGTGAGAGCGGATTGAAGATTGTGACATGTGTGGGAAGAATCAGGAAGCACCTCCGTGCTGGGGTGAAAACCGTGAGTGAAGCCAGAGATGAGGAAATCGACAAACTGCTTATCAGGGTGGTCACTGAGAGCAGCAGCGAGTGCACGTACCTTTATGGGCGTGCCGAGGTGACGTTCTAGTCATGCTGCTGTGTTGGTGGGATTGTGGGGGCAGGTGGTCCTGGCGTGGGCGCCCCCGCAGAAGGAGCAGACGTGCAGGAGACGGCAGCCGGACGAGTTGCAACCCCACTGATTGAAATTATTGCACACCATCCTGCCGCCCTGATAGAGGATCGGCCGCCCTCGTTTGTCGACGCCCTTTGGCACCGGCCCATTGACAGTGGGACGTGCGTCCTTGGCTCTGGGGATGACAGGAGGGGGGGGTGCAGCGGAAGACAGACGGTCGAAGATCGGGGCATTGCGTGGAGTGGTGGGGCGGGAGTGTGGTGGAGGAGCCATGATAGTACATGCAGAGGTCGGATGAGAAGGGGCGCCACATAAGTCGCAGGAGAGGGAGGAACGAGCTGCGAAAATGCGGCAGTATATTTCTGAATCAAGGGCCCCCCAGTATGTCCCCTGGTTTAGCTGCTGCAACCGGCCGGCTGCTTGTGCGGCGAATTGGACATGGTAGGAATAAAATCCCGTCCCCCCGAAACGCAAAGCCATGTCCAACACGATGGAAAGATAGTCGTCCAGCTCTGATCGACGGTGAGGAAAAGCAGAGCAGATGACGTCGCGAAATAAGGAGAAAGCTAGAGCAAACTCGACAGGAGTCAAGTCTTTGGACCTGGTTGGCAGTGACTGCTTTAACAGAACCGGACCGAGGACGGTCTGCAGTTCCCTGGGTTGACAACTGTCAAAAAAGATGGCTGAATGAGCTGGGCTAGGTCTACATAATTACCGGACAGTATTTGCTGGCGCAGTGAGTGCGAGATGGGTGAGGGGCGGTGAATGGCAGAGGCTGGCAGAGCTGGTGGTGTGGCTGTGGCTAGAGTGTAGATGGCAGCAGAGGAAAAAACATTAGGGTGTTGGGGAAGGGAGGGGGTGGGGGGTGGGGGGTAGGGGAGGGGTAAGGAGAGACACGTCGGAAAGAGAGTGGAAGGCAGTGAAACATCCGCCGGAGGAGCCTGTTGTGTTGCAGGACGGGGCTCCTGGGCTGTGATGCCAGCCGGAACAGGATAGTTGGAAGGAAGGGTAGAGGAAAGGGATGTGGGGATGGAGGATGTGTGTGCACGGGGTGAGAGTGGAGGCCTGCGAGACAGGGAGGAGAAGAAGGCAGATATTGCGCGTGACATATCTGCGTCTGAGGGAGCAGGCACAGGGGGTGATACGACCTGACCCCCAGCTGGGGGAATGAATGAGAGAGGCTGCTCCGGCTGGAGTGGTGAAGGCGCCGTGACGTCACCGACGGTGACGCTGGCGGGAGTAGGCCTCGGAGGGCGACCCGGAAGTGCGGCCGACTTGGGAGAAGGAGCTGTGGCCTCGGGAGCCCGGACGGCGGCTGAGTAGAGCTGGAACAGCCTGGACTTGTTGTCGCTGCGATGGAAGGGGATGTTTTTTGCCCTTAGGAACCGCTGGAGCCGGGCGATGGTCCAATCTCTGATGTCGGTCTCTTGCTGTGGACGTGGACCTGGTGGAGGCGGCGAGGTCGACTGGACGCTGCACCGCTGCGGGAAGGAGGAGGAGAAGACCGCCGCTGGCTCCCACGGTTGTGGACGCGGCGTCGATTTCCCACCCGCAAGGACGGAGGAGAGGAGGCCTGAGATCCACGAGGAGTTGGGGCGATCTTGTTGATGGAGCCCGACGGAGAACCACGGCGAGACGGAGGGATGTGGACCACAGAGCGCAGCCGGCTCCCCTGGGAGTTTCGGCTACTGGCGGACTGCTGAGACGGGGTCAGAAGATCACCTGGCTCGAACAGAGAGTCGTACAAGTCGTTGGAGTCAGACTCGGACAGGTTGACTTGCAACACGTGATCCATCGGTGAGTACGCACGAAAAGAAAAACACACACTTGCTGAGATAACCTACGTAGGGTCGCCAATGTTCGAGAGATCTGAGAGGCCTGTAGTAGAGCTGTGCTGGTATATATACGTTAGTCAGGTGATTAGAGGAGTGGTTGAGGCGTGGTCCTGCTCCTGAACCTAAGTTAAACAATTAACTCCATATAAAAGTGGACCTAATACAGAGCCCTGTGGTACACCCTTGGAAACAGTATCTGAGCATAGATCTTCACTCTTAATGCACTGGGATCTGTCACTAAGATAATTGGAGAACCAAGCAACTGCTTGTTCAGAGAGTCCCGAGTTGAGCAGTCTGAGATTTAAAACACTATGATCAACAGCATCAAAAGCTTTACACAAGTCCAAGAAAAGTGATGCACAATGTTGCTTCTTATCAAGTGATCCATAAGAAACATACAAATGTAACATATTCGTGGTTTATAGAAACATACAATGCGTCAGGCTGATTAATCACACGACAGTTGGCGAGCAGGAAGCGAACTGCCCATTGGTCCGACATCCCATTGTTCCGACCATATTAAACTCATTGTTCCTGTTGTTCTGAAATCATCATGATGCCCTGTGGTTAAGGTCTGGTTAGGTTTAGGCACAAAAACCACTTGGTTAGGGTCAGGAAAAGATCATGGTGTGGGTTAAAATGAAAAAGAAAGTGACAAACAAATAAGCCGTGAGCCTGCTCTGCCTCAAGCCGGTCGCGGCGCACCATACGCCCACCGCGAGCCGTTCAGCACCGCGGACAGTCGGATTAATGGGATGTCGAACCAATGACATGGACCCAGCAGGAAGACATGTTGGAAAGCATTTAGTGATGGATGGATTTAGTTATATTCAGTGAGATTAAAGCAGGTTTCACCAGACTGAAAAAGTTTAAATACAGAACCAGATGTTTTAATCCTGAATTATTGAAGTGATGAAGTCAGGGTTTAAATAAGTTATGTACAGTAGCCTATATGTATCTCAGGTTATATAATTCCAACAAAGAGACCTTGGGGACATTTTCTGTCCAGATGTTGAGAGGTTTATTTGAGGATTCTGCAGGAGGTGTTAATAAATGATCGTGTGGGTTTCTCCGAGCTCATCGGGGAGAAACAGATGCTCGGCTCTGTGATGTACCGCTGCACGAGAGGCTGAAAGTGTAGCCACCAACAAAGACAGAAACTTGAGGCACTCTGGATGTAATAAAAGGCCTTTAATATTTAATGGTGGACTCTCACACGTTTCATGTAGGTGTCAGGATAAAGCACTCAGGACCGTGAGTGCTCTCTGTTTTTGTCCAGTGGCCTTCGACTCCACGGAGCTCCTCTCGGTAATTGAGTCTGACTTTGTCATGACATTATTTCATGTTCCAGTTCACGCTGGTTTAACCGATCTGTGACCTGGTGAGAGACGCCAAAGGTGGCAGGAAATGAACAGTAGTGATGATTGCCCTCTTTGTTTGGGAGGAACGGTCTCACAGGGTCTGATAAGTCTTGTTTCTTCACAGAGGTCGAAGGCTCCTATTATGAGTCAGTGAAGCCGACAAAGATCCAAATACTGTTTATTTACCGTGTAAACTGAGTGTTGGTCAGACTGAATCTGACTGAAATCATATGAAGGAACACAGAATATCTCAGCTGCAGAGCAACAGTGATCAATTATAATATCTATATCAATCAATCCTCATGGATCAGTCACATGAAATCAGCTCCAGTAAAACACAGTCTGGTCCTTGAGCTCATGCAGTGTAACACGGTCCTTTTTTTCTGCCTCTTTTTACAGTTCGGAGGCAAAATGAGATTTTCCTTCTCAGTCTCAGAAAAAACACAAAGAAAGTGTTGAATTCCCAAATGACCAAAACACTGCATTTTTAATAAACTCTGAGCTAACAGTATGCAGCAATTTAACATTTTTAATAGCCTGCAGGCAATCAGAATTCAGCAGCATGTTTTCATTAACTAAAAAAATAGAAGGAGTCTGTCTGTCTGTCAATGGTCTGATAATTCATCAGGTTGACTTCACACCGTGCATTCGTGGACAGATCATGAGACAGTGGGCCCCTGGGCACAGATATACAAAAGGCCCCACCACCTCTCCTCTGACACAGGAGCAGGACACACAGACTTGTGGTCTCTGTGGTAGCTTGTAGCTCCTTTTACACTGCCAGATTTTCAGCAAATGTTGGGCCGTTTTGCCGGCAACCTGCGAGCGTTTAGACGGAAAGAGCCAGATTGGCGAGTTGATCCGAGGTGCCCAATTTTCCACCTCGTAGGGTAGACATGTTGGTGGAACATGTTGGTTTAAACAGACCGAGGCGGCCTTCTGTAACCGGAGGGGCTGTTGATGACTTGTGGGAGGAGCTGTTGAAGACTTGTGGGAGGGGCTGTTGATGACTTGTGGGAGGAGCTGTTGATGACGCTGCACGTGTGAGCCACTGGCGGTGGATAAACAGGAAACAGCTGATAGCAGGAATTAGCGAGCAGCTAGTAGCAAGAGGGAAACACAAACCTGACAGACACTGTAAAGATGAGCAACTGGGGAGACAAGGAATTGCGCGCCCTCCTTGTCCTCGCAAACGAAGAGGCCATTAACCGTCAGATGACGGGGACGGTGAAGAACGGGCCGACTTATGAGAGAATCACCGAAGGACTGACCAGCCGCGGCTTCCCTCCCACGTCACTGTTTACGTCACACGCTGAGCTACACGTTTTGTTACTTGCTCACGCCCCCCATTGCCCCGAAAAAGACGCATTCTGTATAAACAAAAGTAGGTAGGCGGCATTTTGCTGCACTCCCTGATTTTGTTTTTATACTGCCAATGCTGAAAAAACACTGATTGGGCTTTCCTGCAAATTTGCACAACTCCTGTTTAAAAAGGGCTTGTGTCTCCTTGTGGTAGTTTTGTGTCTCTTTGAGGTTGTTTTACCCATTTTTGTTGCCATTTTGTCTCTTTGCAGCTCTTTGTGGTCATTGAGTCTCCTCTTGGATGGTATGTGGACATTTTGCATACTCTCTTGGTTTCTTTGTGTACACAGTGCAGTAAAGTTTAATTGATTCAACTATCACACAGGAAACGTACTGAACACGGCTTGATAGCGACAATATTCGACAAAAGTACAAAATCTGGCCCCGTTATAACTCACAGGCTTCACAGACAAAACACTTGTCTTATACAAGACATGTCCTCCCAGCAAATACAACATGCTAACATCATTAGTGTAAGTCTATAACTTGTACATCGTATAAATTAGCCTGGAGGCTTGCAGAGTTTTCCTCCTCTCATATGAGTGGCATTACAAACTTCAGCTCCACTGTAACTCACAAGGCTCACTGCGAGGTGGGTGGATCAATACCAAAATATAGATGCTACGTTTTTTATTTTGAAGATCAATCGATCGATTCTAACGTCAAAACTAATAACACACTTAATAAGGGATCATTTTCTCTCTTCGAAGTCATACCTATTTGTATTTCAAGAATAAAGCTGTCAGTGTTGTGCTGTTGTGAACACGTGTGGTGGATGTTCTCTTTGCTTCTGCACTGCTGTTGTGTTGTTGGCACTCAAAACGACACATGTGTCACACGCCTTGGCGCACACACTGACTCGTTTAATCCGACACGTAATCGCAGCAGTGGAGGACAAAAACATGAGTAAGAGAACGTGGAGCTGAAACCACGAAGAAGGGAGGAGGAGGGAAATGTTTCAGCATCCAGACCTGTGACACAGAGACAGAGTTCACTGAGTTTGTTCAGGTGAGAAATATTCAGGTAAAGAGACATTATTAATTAAGTCAAACCAGATCTTGTTACATTTACAAACTGTAATTGGTCATCAGCTGTTACTTTAGCAGACTGGTTGTGTAACACCATGCATTACACATTAAAGTTACACATAATCAAGGGCACGCAATTCCTTGTCTCCCCAGTTGCTCATCTTTACAGTGTCTGTCAGGTTTGTGTTTCCCTCTTGCTACTAGCTGCTATCAGCTGTTTCCTGTTTATCCACTGCCAGTGGCTCGCACGTGCAGCGTCATCAACAGCTCCTCCCACAAGTCATCAACAGCTCCTCCCACAAGTCATCAACAGCCCCTCCCACAAGTCATCAACAGCTCCTCCCATTGCAGAAGGCCACCTCGGTCTGTTTAAACTAAAAGGGTTCCACCAATATGTCTACCCTACGAGGAGGAAAATTGGGTACCTCAGATCAACTCACTAATCCGGCTCCCAGCTTGCCGGCAAAACAGCCCAACATTCGCTGAAAATCTGGCAGTGTAAAAGGGGCCTATGAGTCAGCTCCAAATGTGATCTACTCTGTCTCCAAAAAAACAAGATGGCGACGGACAATATGCTGAACCTGAGTCCTCTGTGCTCCCGAGGACGCTTCAAGAGGAAGTACCTGAGGTCAAACAATCGGCCATGTTGTGAAGGACACAGCAGCTGATGTTACATTGTGATAGCTAACGTTTTGGCAGAGGAAGGTCACATGATGTGTCTAAAAGCTCTGGAAATGCTTCAGTCTGTGTTTCAAGAAATGTGTAATTTGGGTTTCTCTAAGTCAGAATACGAGCTGATCCAGGCCTCTGAAACAAGACACAATGCTGACATGGACCAGAACCAGATCAGGACCAGAACACCTGCAAGATCTGACAACACAGTTGTTTTCTGGATGTATTCCTGACATGTGATTGACAGGAACGTCCAATCATGTAATTTGAGATGTGTTGGTGGGCGGGGCCACAGCTGAGTCCAGAATAAGGTCCAGAACTTTACACCACTTATTCTCTCTTTTCTTTTTTTGCACGTCCGCAGCAGTTTTTAGTTGTTTTGGGGAAACAGCACTGTGCATCTGAGGTCACGACCACAGCTGTCACACCGCCGAGAGATGAGCCGAGCATGAGTGTGTGTGTGTGAGTGTGTGTGTGTGTGAGCATGTGTGCCAGATATAAAAGAAAGTGAGCTTAAGGTCACGAAGGTCATACAAAATTTAAACTCCATTTACAGTGCTGTTGTACTGTCACAGAGAGTATGCTCAGTAAACACGCACACACACACGCACACACACACGCACGCACGCACGCACGCACACCTTTTAGCCGCGGCTGTAAAGACCAGATATTGGGGCTGACAGCTTAAAAAGGTTTCAGTGTCGGCTGCAATACAAGACTAAGTTACACCTTCAGAAACCCACTGGAGCGCACACACACACACACACACACACACACACACACACACACACACACACGCAGGATTACAGCCTCAGCAGTGTGACAGCTGTGGTCAACTCTCTGAGCGGCTTCATAAAAACAAAAAGTGCATCCATGGCACAAACACAGACACACAGAAATAGACTTTGTGCGTCGCAGCCGGCAGAAATATTCAGATCCTTTAAGGCGTTTAAAGAGAAGAGGAGAAACGGCGGCCGTCTGGACTCGAGGTGGATTTAGTTGTTATTGCTGAAGCATGACGGTGGCGCTCCTCGCTGCTCCTGAACCGGCCCTTAATGTGATGTCACAGCCGGAAACCCTGATGATACTCAGCACCAGGTCCAGCCTCTGGATTCCTGAGTCTTCAACACCAAATCTGCACCTGAGCTGAGTTCACTGAGTTCACCTGTGACTCTGACTGAACCAGCAGCCTGAAGTTCTGCAGCACCGTCACTGATGGAGCTGATTAAAAGACCGTGAAATCCACACAGACAATCTGATGCAGAGTTATTAAATGGTGCTTTTAATAAAACCCTCAATTTGCACTGAGCTGAGCAAAACTGTTTGAAATAGAAAACAGACAATAGAATATAATAGAGGACGATGAAACGTTGGTGTGATTGCTTGTTTAGATTAAAATGACTCATCTGAATTAAAGCAATGTGGGATTTATGAACTGCTACGTGACTTATAGATATAACTTCAAGCGAGGAGATTTGTTCAGCAATCCTGCCGTCCATTTTTTTAACCAGAAAAACCTCAAGCTCTCCTTTAGCAGTGTCCTGTCCTTAGCTTTATAAAATAAAGCTTTGAACAACATATTAATTATGTGTTATGTTGTGATGTCTATTTCCTGGCACTTGAGAATTACGGCACCAGGGAAACTGACACGTCACTTTATCCTGTTAAAACAATATTCATAATTTTGATTCTTTTGATCTGAGGACTACCTAAAGAACTAATTTTATGAATATTTATGGTTTATTGACTAAAATAATCTTTAAGTTCAGTTTTTACAGACTTTAGGGAAATAAAGCATTTGAAAACACTCCAGAAATGATATTACAATAAGCACAAATACTAATGGGGGACCATTTGTATAGGAAGGCGTGCCTGTATTTGATTGACAGTAGCTGTCAGGTGGAGGAAGGATGACATCAGCATCTGAATGGACCAAAGTCACATTTGCAGGTAAGTTCATCAGCCTCGACTTGATGTGCTGCAGCTGACCAGCTAAGTAGCCTATCTATCTAGCTCAGTAACTGACATCAGAAAAACACGATTCATAAAATCGTACTTTCCATGTGTGACCTTAAGACGTTGGGTGTTAACGACAGTAGTTAGGTCAGAGGTCAAACCTGGCAACCCCACACCACAGAGGTTACTGGTTAACAAACAGCTCCAATCAGAAAGTCTCATTTTTACATTTCTATTTCTACAGCTGTCTAAATTTAAGTGTCAGTTGCCTGTATGAAGCACGAATGTGTCCAACACCAGAGAGTGAAAACAGCATCAGGACACATCTGACGAGAAATAATTCCGTTTCCTTGGAAACCAGGCAAACGAAATGACTGCAGCAAAGAAAAACTCTTTTTAAAATCCTCCAGTTGTTTGTCTTCACAGAAACTTAACATCCAACACTCACCAAGATTCAGGCAGCGAAGTGGAATAAAGAAAAGGTCAGAGGTCAGAGCAGCAAACAGCACTCGCTGGAAACCTGCCAAACATTGTGTTTTCTTCTGCTGACCATTAAAAGCAGAGCGTGGTGTCTCTGAGGAGAATGCAGTTGGTTATCAGAGCAACAGTTTTATCATTGAGCTAATGTCAGCATGCTGATATGTTAACAGTCACAGATGTTTTGCAGGTTCACCATCTTAGATTAGCGTGTTAGCATGCTAACATTTGCTAATTAGCAGCAAACACAAAGTACAGTGGAGGCTGATGGGAAGGTCTTTAGTTCTGCAGCTGTTCGGTCTTTCATTAATGTTGTTGTAAGCTACTGTCATGACCGTATGTCCTGTCTCTCTCTCTCTCTCTCTCTCTCTCTCTCTCTCTCTCTCTCTCTCTCTCTCTCTCTCTCATTGTGTCATATGGATTACTGTTAATTTATTATGCTGATCTGTTCTGTACGACATCTATTGCACGTCTGTCCGTCCTGGAAGAGGGATCCCTCCTCAGTTGCTCTTCCTGAGGTTTCTACCATTTTTTCCCCGTTAAAGGGTTTTTTGGGGAGTTTTTCCTGATCAGCTGTCACCAGACCTCTGGGAGCAGTTGACCTAAGTATTGAAAATAGTAGCTAAAGTTAGCTAACGTGAGCTAGTCACATTATTCTGACACAGTGCATGCATGTACAGAGTTTAAATAGAAAAGACGTTTAGAAGCTCATTTTCTCACCCATCCAAAAACAAGATGGCAGCCACTTCAGTTGTGGACCCACTGGACTCTTGTACGTTTTCATTGGCTCATCGTGTAACCTGATGTTAGGAGTCTGAAAGACGAGGTCATCTGTTACAACGATCGTGTCGTGGGAAAAATCACTCCTCTTTGTTTTTGTGTGGAGCACATCCAACATGAGTTCAAATGTTCTGACGATTCCTGCTGCCTGCAAGTTCATCCAACTCTTGTATGTAGTCACTTTTCTCTATTTGAGTTCACATGGATTTATCACTTCCTTCATCAGGTGGACACAAACCAGCCCAACCACCCAGAAATAAATGTTGGATTTGTACATTTTTGCAAACTCCAGACACGTTACAGGCTGTGGGCTGTTGGGAGCACAACCCCCGCTGAAAGAGCAGCGACAGGTCACAAAAAAACACCAACGTCTGGCGGCTAAAACGCTGCTAGAAAAACAGTAATAAGTTGCTGAACCAGGTCCATGTCATTGGTTCGACAGCCCATTAATCCGACTGTCCGCGGTGCTGAACGACTCGCGGCGGGCGTATGGTGCGCCTCGACCGGCTTGAGGCAGAGCAGGCTCACGGCTTATGAGTTTGTCACTTTCTTTTTCATTTTAACCCACACCATGATCTTTTCCTGACCCTAACCAAGTGGTTTTTGTGCCTAAACCTAACCAGACCTTAACCACAGGGCATCATGATGATTTCAGAACAACAGGACTTCGGAACAATGAGTTTAATATGGTCAGAACAACGGGCTGTCGAACCAGTGGGCAGTTCCCCCTGAACCACAACTGGTTTTGTTGTTTGTGGCTCTTGAACAGTGGTCTGCAGCTTGGCAGGTGTAACAAGGTCAGCTCAGACACTAGGTCACGTTATAAACACTGATATGACACGTATAAAGAGTCCAAATGAAACATATTCATGGTTTACAGAAACGAACGATGCCAACGCTTCCCTCTGACATCAGGGCTGCAGACGCACCACTCCTCACGCAGCTTTAAATGATTATTAATGATCGATTCGTCATCAGTTATAAATATTCACAGGGACAAAGTTTGTATTTTGAGCCTCCACAGTTTTTCCTCTGTTCTGTGAAGTTTTAATGAGGACGCCTGAAGAAGTCTTACTTCACCAGATTTCTCTCACACAAACACACACACACACACGGAGATATTTTGTACTGATGGCTGAATTAATGTGATGACTGATCATTAAGTTGAATTGTTCAGTGTAGGCGTCCACTCTTCACTCATTTGTATCGGAGAGAAAAACAGCAGAGCTGAGACATAACTCAGCAACAGCAACTAGTAACCAGCCCGTTATGTTGATCAGGTTTACAGAGACATACGGCTGTGGATGACGGCAGTGAAACGCTCCTTTATAGACACGCAGATAATAAAAACCAAACCACACCCTGAGTTTGTTTCAGGAGAGAAACACTGAACTCTGTGTCCATGAAGTGCAGAGAAACAAAACAGAAGCAGCGTCTCTGTTGATAAATATAAACAGACGTTTTTGGTAAAATATTAAAGCCGCTCTGATTCATATTCTTGTTTCTGGGTTCCTGCAGTCGTGTTTGTTGTCTGCGTACAGCAGGAGGTGTGTTTCATCCCCGTCAACATCCACTGAGATGTAGATTCTTCGAGTTTGTCCAAAATAAAACTCGCTGCTGGAGCATCTTCACAGAGTCAGCTCCCTTATCAGAGATGCTCACAAGAATAAATCACCTCACATATTTTATTTGAGGCATGATTGTCAACGTGCCTCGTTTCTCAGCCCAGTTGCACGAAGAATGTTGGCAATGTACATTTCTGCAAAACATTCATATGTTACATCTCTGTACATATCATATACATTTATAAAGGGACGTAGTATCTGAGCTGACTGTGACATCAGGAGGAGACGCTTTCCAAGCTGCAGACACTTTTCAACACCAGCGAA
The DNA here is from genome assembly GCA_037127435.1 of Epinephelus malabaricus. Lineage (NCBI taxonomy): Eukaryota > Metazoa > Chordata > Actinopteri > Perciformes > Serranidae > Epinephelus > Epinephelus malabaricus. The sequence goes on along the minus strand of JANUFT010000021.1, from coordinate 918,302 downwards.
TTACAAAACCACTTGTGTTTAGTCTGTTTTCCAGAGGGCGTACTGTTAGTGTTGTGTCGTTCACGAATGAATCGTTTAAAAGAACACATCTGTTGAGTGAATGTACTGAACTGAATCACTTCCGGAACTGATTCGTTCATTTCTCAGTTCAGTTGAGCTCAGCAGCGAGCATGCAGGCTGGGAGTGCACCTGTTGATTCAGTCTGTGCAAACGATGAATCGCTCGCGAGTCGCGAGGCAGCCAGTTTGCAGGGAGGGACTGCCTACCACATGACGAATCACTCGGTGAAGGAATCACTCGGTGAATGACGTAACCCCGATCCCTGAGTGATTCAAATAATTTCTTCTCAGCGATACACTTAGGGACCGTTTTCTCCAAGCTAACGGCTAATGTAGCCAAGAGTCAAGCCACATGAACACAATCAGTGTTTTTTCAGCATTGGCAGTATAAAAACAAAATCAGGGAGTGCAGCAAAATGCCGCCTACCTACTTTTGTTTATACAGAATGTGTCTTTTTCGGGGCAATGGGGGGCGTGAGCAAGTAACAAAACGTGTAGCTCAGCGTGTGACGTAAACAGTGACGTGGGAGGGAAGCCGCGGCTGGTCAGTCCTTCGGTGATTCTCTCGTAAGTTGGCCCGTTCTTCACCGTCCCCGTCATCTGACGGTTAATGGCCTCTTCGTTTGCGAGGACAAGGAGGACGCGCAATTCCTTGTCTCCCCAGTTGCTCATCTTTACAGTGTCTGTCAGGTTTGTGTTTCCCTCTTGCTACTAGCTGCTCGCTAATTCCTGCTATCAGCTGTTTCCTGTTTATTCACCGCAGTTTCCTATTTATTCACCGCAGTTATCAACAGCCCCTCCCACAAGTCATCAACAGCCCCTCCTGTTGCGGAAGGCCACCTCAGTCTGTTTAAACTCGCCAATCTGGCTCTGTGTGTCTAAACGCTCGCAGGTTGCCGGCAAAATGGCCCAACATTCGCCAAAAATCTGGCAGTGTAAAAGGAGCTAATGTTGCTCCAGCTATTTCCTCCCTCCACCAGCCTCCTGTTAGCATCATAACTGTGTTTATTTGCACAAAATATTCTGCTTTTTTGCATTTATTCCATAAAAGAAAAACAGGCCAATGAAAATGAATAGTCCTGTTTACATGCAGCTGTGCACACTAAGAGTGATGCGCCCCAACATGTCATTTATCAAGTCAAAATATAGAAACATGGACCCGCTGCTCGTCATTTTGCGTCTTTGCGTCAAGTTACGATTTTTTTTTACAGATTTTTACCGGTGGTGGATTTACTGGACCGTGTGAACGCAGCCTCGCTCTTCCACTCCTTCAACCATCCTTCTGGAAAGGTTGGCAGTGTGATATTTGCACATATATAAAACCTGTTGATATCCAAGTCTTTCCTAATGTGTAAAGTAGGGATGCACGCTAATACTGAGACATCATCTGTATCAGCCAACACGCTTTTTCTCATTTAGCACAGTGACTGAACATTACAGACACAGAGAAGAAGACTTGACGTTCACAGTAAGACGAACATTTTTTATTTTAACTGCTGCGTGTGACGTGTTTAAACAATCTGTATTAAACAACACCTCTTACAGTGAGCTAGAAGGTGCAACATGTGAACATGCAACAGAGTAAAGCTTTTAACCTCAGTAACAACAGGAGCCTGACAGGGACAAACTACAGTGCTTCACAATATTACCTACATGAAGCTCAGGCCCAGCTCAGGTTGGTTCCTTCCCCCTCAGGCTCAGAGAGAAATATGCGCCCCGAGCCGCACTCTGAGCTACACATCAGCTGTGACACACTCGTGTTTCTCAGCGTTAGAGAATCAGGATTTAGTCTCACTGTTTCAAACATACTCTGCTTTCACTGCTGTTTTTAAATCGGCACATAAAAGGAGAACGGATTGAGCAGCGCCGCTAACAGTCGGCGCTATAAATGAGTTATTAGTTTAAAAATGAATCCACACATACTCACCCACCCACACACACACACACACACACACACACACACACACAAACACACACTCACTCACTCACACACACACAGTTTGTGGATGCAATGAATAATTCATGTCATGTGAATGTTGTGGGCTGAACACAGTTAAATGTAAGAACAGCCTGCAGGGAAATCACAGCGTAACGTTTCCTGTCTGTCTGTCAGACTCTCGCTCAAACTCACACATCATTTATTTGCACAGATGACTGTCAGACACGACATATGAAACAACATGCACAGCCCCAAAACTGCTCCAGCAAATGACTCATTAATATTCAGCATAACATACATAAATGCATGTGTTCATACATGCAGAGATATTTACATATATAATCATGCACAAGCTATAAATACACACACACACACACACACACACACACACACACACACACACAGATGTTTTTGTGTATTTGTGTCATGTCTGTATTTTCATCCAGACTTCATGCGCAGACTCAACCTCATTACTGGAAATATTTTTTAATTATATTTCATTTTTAAACAAGTGTGAGATCTGTCCTCTGTGCTGGTGAAGGAGGTATGCAGATACTTTACTGAAGTCAAAGTAGCAGAACCACAGAGTAAAAATACTCAAGTACATAAAAGTCCAAAGGTATTAGCATCAAAATATACACAAAGGCTGCATGGTGGTGCAGTGGTTAGCACTGTCACCCCATGGCAAGAGGGTTCCTGGTTCGAACCCAGGGTGGGAGAGACCTTCTGTGTGGAGTTAGCATGTTCTCCCCATGTCAGCGTGGGTTTCCTCCAGGTGCTCCGACATGTTCTCCCCGTGTCAGCGTGGGTTTCCTCCAGGTGCTCTGACATGTTCTCCCTGTGTCAGCGTAGGTTTCCTCCAGGTGCTCCGACATGTTCTCCCTGTGTCAGTGTGGGTTTCCTCCAGGTGCTCTGACATGTTCTCCCTGTGTCAGCGTAGGTTTCCTCCAGGTGCTCCGACATGTTCTCCCTGTGTCAGTGTGGGTTTCCTCCAGGTGCTCCGACATGTTCTCCCCGTGTCAGCGTGGGTTTCCTCCAGGTGCTCTGACATGTTCTCCCTGTGTCAGCGTGGGTTTACTCCAGGTGCTCTGACATGTTCTCCCCGTGTCAGCGTGGGTTTCCTCCAGGTGCTCTGACATGTTCTCCCTGTGTCAGCGTGGGTTTACTCCAGGTGCTCCGACATGTTCTCCCCGTGTCAGCGTGGGTTTCCTCCAGGTGCTCTGACATGTTCTCCCTGTGTCAGTGTGGGTTTCCTCCAGGTGCTCCGACATGTTCTCCCCGTGTCAGTGTGGGTTTCCTCCAGGTGCTCCGACATGTTCTCCCTGTGTCAGCGTGGGTTTCCTCCAGGTGCTCTGACATGTTCTCCCTGTGTCAGCGTGGGTTTACTCCAGGTGCTCCGACATGTTCTCCCCGTGTCAGCGTGGGTTTCCTCCAGGTGCTCTGACATGTTCTCCCTGTGTCAGTGTGGGTTTCCTCCAGGTGCTCCGACATGTTCTCCCTGTGTCAGCGTGGGTTTCCTCCAGGTGCTCTGACATGTTCTCCCCGTGTCAGCGTGGGTTTCCTCCAGGTGCTCCGACATGTTCTCCCCGTGTCAGCGTGGGTTTCCTCCAGGTGCTCTGACATGTTCTCCCCGTGTCAGCGTGGGTTTCCTCCAGGTGCTCCGACATGTTCTCCCCGTGTCAGCGTGGGTTTCCTCCAGGTGCTCCGACATGTTCTCCCCGTGTCAGCGTGGGTTTCCTCCAGGTGCTCTGACATGTTCTCCCCGTGTCAACGTGGGTTTCCTCCAGGTGCTCTGACATGTTCTCCCCGTGTCAGCGTGGGTTTCCTCCAGGTGCTCTGACATGTTCTCCCCGTGTCAGCATGGGTTTCCTCCAGGTGTTCTGACATGTTCTCCCCGTGTCAGCGTAGGTTTCCTCCAGGTGCTCTGACATGTTCTCCCTGTGTCAGCGTAGGTTTCCTCCAGGTGCTCTGACATGTTCTCCACGTGTCAGCGTAGGTTTCCTCCAGGTGCTCCGACATGTTCTCCCTGTGTCAGCGTGGGTTTCCTCCAGGTGCTCTGACACGTTCTCCCCATGTCAGCGTGGTCACACATAGATGTAAAGGTTCACAGTTGAACAAGTTGGGATGAGAACGTGTTGACTGAGGAGTTGCTTAACAAAGATAACCACCTGATGGAGGTGATTCTTCAGTCGGTGCTTCAGAAGGAGAAGAGGACACAAGATTCAGGGCTCCTCTTATTTTTCTATTTGTCTCCTCATCTCTTTCCTCCTTTGTCTTCCTGCTTGTTACCTGGAAATCGATCTCTCACACCATCTTGAAGAATGTCTCAATTCCTAAAATGCATCTCGAGGAGAGAGGAGAGAGGAGGCTTGCCTGAGGAGCTGAGAAGGAGGATGCACAGGTGATTTCTTTGTGTCCAGCACCTGTGAAGTATGACAGAGACACTCAGCTGGAAGATAAGGAGAACATACAAACCAGGACAGATTAAATTAAAAGTACATTAAAGTTGTCATGAACACTGTTATGCTCCTCTGACAGAGATCATCAGATACAGCGGGAGGTTAGAACTGACAGACGATGCAGCTCTGCCACACGTCATATTTAACTGATGGCTCCGAGGCTCGCATGTCTCATTTTGTTAAACGCCTGTTGCTTTGACTCCTCGCCTCCTCCACTCATATCTCAGGTGGGAAGAACTTCCTGTGAACTCAGAGAGTTTCAGACAAAAATAAATTGGTTCGGAATTTGGAAAGTTGATCTCCAGCTGGACTAATAAACAGCAGGTTGTCCTTGACGTGAAATGCCAGTGGCATTTTTAGGCCAAATGTTCTTTAAAAATCTCTGGAACTATATATACTAGTCCATACCCATTGAGTACAGCATACCATACCATGACTTAGTCATACCAAACATTAGAAACAACACCAACATTGGTCCACAGGGGGAGCCACAGCGATCGGTCGCATTTTAGCCATTTTGAAGCATTTTTCTGTTGTTATAGCGCCACCCAGTTGCCAATTAGAGTTAAATTTCTCCAGTCACCTTGAGGCGTCCTGTTCTACATATCTACCAAGTTTAGTAAAAATCCATATGGCGGTTAGGCCTAGATAAGAAATGAGCTCTCTAGCGCCCCCATTTTGTTTGATGGGGTCAATAATGGAGGGGTCCCCTCAGATTATGTGTGGTCATATGCCTACAAAGTTGCGTGGTGATGGGTGAAACCCTTGAGATGTTATACACCTTTATGTGATGAGCCACGCCCTCCGCAATATTCATTGCCTTATAGAAGCTCAGTTTTAGTAAGTTTTCCAACTTTTGCCAAGAGGGAACTTTAGATATTGGTCCCTAGATTATGTTCACCCAGTTTCATGCAGATCGCTCAAACTTCCTAGGAAGAGATCCATTTGAAGTGTTTTTCAAAAAATTCAAAATGGCGGAAAATCTATATAAGCGGAAGTTATGGGTTCTTGAGGCAAATGTGTTCCTCATGAGGAGAGGCATCTCTGTGCAAAGTTTCATGTCTCTACGACATACGGGGCATGAGATATGCCCATTCAAAGTTTGACATTTCAATGGGTTGCTATAGCGCCCCCCTTTGGCCAATTGATGTAATATTGCTTCATTGGCATCCTCCCATGACCCTCTACCACTGTGCCAAATTTCACATGGATTGACCAAGTCAGTGAGGAGAAAAACGTGGAACACACACACACACACACACACACACACACACACACACACACACACAGAGTTTTCGAAAGATAAGATAGGTTATATATATTTATCAAAAATAAGAATTGGCATAATAATTCAAAATGGCTCCAGATCTAATCACCTGTCATACATTTATACTTGTACTTCAATTAATGTACTTAGTTACATTTCATGTACGTGATTTGGTTTGGGAGAGGCCCCACCTGTCCTCAGATGCCCTCACACTCTCCCACCTGTCTCAGTCACATGACCTTCACTCACCTGTTTGCACCTTCCTTCGTCAGCCCTGCAGCTCGTGTCTGTCTGTCTGAGCAGCACAGTGTGAATATATCACATATATAATTTATGTTTTGGTAAAAGTTTGGATCAGTGGCTCCTGATTTTCACAGCCTTCTTTCTTTTTTTATTTTTGCAGTAGCAGGAGACATTTTTCTATTTTTGCTCTACAAACCGTGTTTGGAGGTTTTTGGTGAAATCATGAATTTTAAACAAGTTTCATCGAAGTGAAAAGACGTCACACGAATCGTCTCCACTGCTCCATGTTTTATTGATGAGGTTTTGGTCTGTGTTGCCTTCATCAGGACGGCGTCTGTCCAACATCTGACTTTTATTATTATAGACAAAAAGTATGAAACACTTACATCTTTTTAAAATGTCTTCTAACATACAACTGTATGAACACAACATACAGACAGAGACTCAGAGTTTAATTATGGGATGTCACCTTTAAAACAAATCTGAGTCGCTACATTTTCCCTCAGAACAAATAAAGTTTTATCTCATCTCATTTCAGTTTCCTGTAAGTTAAGTTTTAACTTTATTTCTTACTCAAACACCTGGATCAGATTATTGTTGAGTCCAGTTTTCTGTCGCTGGTGTGTGTGTGTGTGTGTGAAATGAAAGCTCCCTCTGTGATGCCTGGATGTGACTCTCTTCTTCTTCTTCTTCTTCTTCTTCTTCTTCTGTATTTATTGATAATCCTGCAGCCCCTGCGGTGAAATGTCCCGTACGGACATATTTATGCTGCAGTCCTTGTTGAAGGTCGTCTGCATATAACAGACATTTTATTTTTCTGTCCCCTGCAGTGAGCTGAAGTGATGCAGATGACTGCAGAGTTGTCCCCGACTCCTTCAGCTTTATAAATGATGAATCAGGCAGAGCTCAGAGGGCAGCCATGCCTCACACCTCGCCACTACTTTTCTGTTCATTTATTATCCAATGGAGTCCAATCTCTTTTTTTAAGCCTCTGAGATGAGAACACTTGTGTTTGAATGATGGTGTGGAGAGTTGGTCTGCAGCCTGTTGTTCTTTCTGTCGGAACAAATATGATTTCACTCTTTTCAATGAAAAGTCAAAGAAGTATTCTGGTGTTTTTTCCATCAGCTTTATTTGTCAAATATTAAAATGTGACAAACAAAGAGAAGTATGATATATTATATATATATTACCAGCCCCTCCTGGATGTTGCATTATCCCTGTGAAATCTGCATGACCTTGCAACTTGTCCAATCACAGCAACTTTACCACAGAGTCGACCGTTAAAATCTCATTGCATCGTAAAGCTGTGTGCTGCGTATTTATTCACTCAGCGCTTCCTTGCCCCTCTCTCTCTATTTATGACCTTTGCGTGACCTCTGATCAGTTAAGGCCACAACTTCATTACTTTCCTTTCAACCAAAATTGAGTAGTGTGATGTGTGCGACCTCCTGAGTCGTGTCAAATTGGTTTTACATTTCCAAGTCTGTCTTGAAAGGAAGTGGCCGTGGACAAGAGATAGAAGCTTAAAGTGGATCCCTGAGGTGGTGGAAAAGAAGGTGTGGTGGGCCACGCAGACCCACCACTGGGTTAGCCCCATGTGGCTAACAATAGCAAAGTAACACAGGTCATCTGGCACAGATAGCGTTTACTATGTGCACTGTGAAGTTAACTGCACTACACAGCTTCAATCTATTTATTTTTACAAAGCCTTCGCTGGTTGCTGAAAAGCACCAGTTATCTGCAGCAGGTTGTGTTGGAGTTAATGGTGGGAGACTGTTGTGGCAACATTCACCCCGGACGTGTGGCTGAGAGACTTCTGAATGTCCAAAGAAACTTTGGCGTTCCTTTGCCACAAAGTCGGACCAGTGATGGAACAAAGACTTACCACTTCCTGTGTGTGCGTCCCTGTGCCTAAGCGAGTGGAGGCTGGCAATGGTGGGGGTGGAAAAGTCAGCGTATCGATATTTGGAAAATGCGACTTTTGGCAATGGAAACAGACTTAGCGAATAAACAATGACGTAGACTACCGGATCCTACTTCTACTTCACTTCTGTTCCACGAGTTCATGCACGCTAAACACTAAAGCTAAACGCTGACAACGCTGATAGCCAAGAAGTTCCCAAGGAATCTCTCCATCTCGTCATGCCGGTAGTTGTTTACATGAGTCGTGGACATGAGACTGTCTCAATGACGTCATCTCACAGCACCCTCTTCTTCTACGGGTGTTCTTTTGCATTTTTATTTTTATTTTTCACAAGAAGCGCCACCTACTGCTCGACCTGTTGACTCACAATACTCGCAAAACAATAATGAATGGAAACGTGCATAAATTCGCATTATCTTTTGCGCATTTTCACAAAATTTGCTTAAAGTCTGTGACACATTTGGATGGAAACCCACATAGTTACATCAGAGTACTGCAGCATCACCCACTTGTTTGCAATGGGCTTAACAATAGTGTAGCGGCGTGTGATGGAGTTCTGTGCTGCAGTGAATGAAACGCCCCTGGCCGTTTGTAGCAACCCCTGGCGACAAGGCCCCTTGCTAAACTGATCCCTTTGACAGGTGCGCTGGCGCCTCAGCCCATCAGTCCATCCTCTGTCGGTCATGTTTGTTGTGTTTGTGTTTTGTGTTGATGTTTATATGTTGCAGCCTTTTGCAGACATTACAGCCACACTCACCTGCACCTTGCTGTCGGTCCTTTATTGGAGCACAAGACAAACACATTTTAAGACTCCTACGTAGCCTCCAGCCCTGTGGGGTGTAGCAGATGCGGGGTATGCGTTGGACATGTCCCCCGCACTTCCCGTATCTGTGCCCTCTGTCCCCCGCACTTTTTACAGCCCTTACAACCGTTCAATTCGTTTTTTTAACATGTGGTAACATGTTTTTACGAGCCGTCTTTAAACACACCATGAGTAGACGGCACCAGGCGCATACATATGCTGTCGTGTTGTGATCTGAATCAATTGCAAGAGACGTGTGCTGCTGGACAGTGCCGCTGTGTGTTAACTATGTTCAGCAAAGCAGCCAGCAAGAAGCAAAAACCTTGCACAGTTTCTTCCAAACAAACCATGTAAGTTGAGTGATGCTGTTGCATGTAGATAATGTTCGCTAAATGATGACTAATTAATAGATGCCAATATATCAAGTTAAGCTAGTTAACAAGAACACTAATGTTATTGTTACCTATGTTAAATACCTTGCTTTGCACATATTTGTTTAATCTTTATTGCCACAGTATAAAGAGCAGAGTCAGGGAGGAGACAGTGGACCAGAGGCCAGCAAGGATGATCATGCAGGGTCTTCACAGGTGAGGAGAGATTATAACTGGCTGAGAGAAAATATCTAGAGAACAAAAGTGACTTTGAGGTTAATTTCCACAGCTATGTCACCGCTACTATTCTTAATTCTATTTATGAATTTTGCTTTGCACATTTATTATCTATATTATTGCAACAGACAGAAGAGGGACAGGGAGAAACCAGGCAGGTATGTGGCACTTAATTATCTGGATACTTACCCTGTAGATGCTCGAGGGTCATTCTGTGTCAACTCATCTAAAACTTTAGACTTTGATCGTATGGAATTTTAAAGAACTAAAGTCAGTCCCTGCTGCACTGTGGCTGTGTTATGCGCTAAGTAGAGGCGCAACTGAATGTGACAGGATAATAAATCACTCAATAGACCTCTGAACAATTTGTCCCCCTCACTTCTGAAATGATGGCTACGCCCTTGTCCAGGTGATAACATGATGTCATCGTGATGTCAGCCCTTAAAGGGTCCATATGAAGTTATAAGAATGAGCTCCATCTATACCAGCTGCAGCATTACAGTTATGAACACATGAATGCATCAGTAATTATAATCCAATATTATTCTGAAAGGGGCCATTCTGCACTATGAGTGCTTGAGACTTTGTGTTTGTGGATGTGAAATTAAGTTATCAGAATATAAACGCTGTTGTCAGGCTGACAGTAATTATTCTGGTGTTGGTAAAACACAACCTGACTGTATGAAGTATTTACACAGAGGCCTGTGTGAACACAATAAATACAGTGGTGTTATAATAAGTTAACAGATAGCCTGTGTTATCTCATCAGTGTGATGTTTCTCCTCTCAGCTTGTGTCTCTGCTGTCCTCGGCTCTGTTTGTGCTCATCACAGCTTTAATAAGGCTTTGATTTGAGCTGCAGATTACACTGTGCGCTCCATTATTTCCTTTATTTAGTTCAACTGAAATCAGTTTCATTTCCTTCGGTGGCTCATTGAACAAAGTTTAGTCTGACTTTAGTAATCATGTCTTTTATATTCAAATTTCACACTGATTTTTGTCCCAGAAGTTTGATTTTGTTTCAGATTTCACACTTTGATTTGCTTCTCTGTTAAATATTTGTCTCAATTATTTTTCTTATCACAATAATCAGACCTGCTGGTTTCCCTCATTATCTGATGTGCAGAGCTTCTTTCTTTCCTTCTCTCTTTCTGCTTTGACACTTTTCACTGCTCTTGTTTTTATTTAAGCTTTTTCTGTCTAACCACTTTTTCCTTCGCCTGCATTTTTCCTTTGTAATTTTCCCTTTGTTCAGAAAAACAACTCTTTGAATATGAATATTAAAGTAAACAGGAGTTTTGTTGTGTGTGTTCTGTGCTGCTGTCCCTCCTCCCTCCACTGTACATCTGCCCAGGTGTGCTGCGTTACCTAACGAGGTGCAGCACACCTGGCGTGGAGGAGGAGCTTCAGAGCTCCTGTGGCAGCAGCAGAGCAGAGAGGCCTCGGTGTGGTGACTGCTGGTCCTGCTGCCTCTCAGTCTGCGAGTTTTCAGAAGGCGCATTCAGGTTGATTATAAACTGTCCCACCTGACGTCGGTGCTGCGCCTGATTCTGAACACCTGTCACAGCGTTACCTTACATTTGTTTTGAAACAGGAAGTAGAAAAAACAAGGTCTTGCTGCAGGCCTAGTATTAATGTTACGGTTACTACGACTGTAGGAAAGTTGATGATTGGGGAAAATCGAGGTTTTAGACAATAATTATTTCTCGTAAAACAGAGCAGAGAAATCTTCATCTCGTCCTTCACCAGTGACAAACCTAACGTTGTGTTCAGGCTAATTCAGGGTGGTTACAGGTCCTTAAAAAGATTTAACGTCTTAAATTCAGATTCAATGAGTCTTAAATATTTTCAGTCACATTACCTCAATAATGTCTCCCACCTGACAGACACGATGACTCTTTACAATCACTGGACAGACCGAAGAATTACAGGGACAAATAGCATTTATGACAGCGATGAGGTTTTGTTTTCTTCTGACATTAAACTTAAAACTCACCTAACTGTCATTTTTCCTTACTGTTCATTTTAAACTGACACCAGTATGTTTACTTGGAGAGAGTACTTACACATGTGTGTCACACACAGTCACACATATATATTGTGTATTTCTGTTGCAGGTTTGGTCCTAAATTTCATATAAAGCTGTATTAAAAAGGTCTTGTAAAAGTCTTAAATTCAAAGTGGTTATATCTGTAGATGCCTGATGGTGTTGACTCTACTGTTACAGTTCAGGGAAAGTTGTGCAGCTCTGTTCTGGTCACTCAGCTAACTCTGCCATGGTTCATATGACAGACAGCTGGTTAAAAGAAATTGACAATAAAAAAAATGGTGGGATCTGTGATGCTCGATTTCAGTGCAGCTTTTGATATCATAGATCACGAGCTTCTCATAACAAAACTAAGGGGTTATGGTTTCTCATCAACTGCTCTCTCTCTTGGATGGAGAGCTATCTATCTGGGAGAAAACAGAAAGTGTATTTTAATGGCAGTTTTTCAGAGAGCAAAGATGTTTTAAGTGGTGTCCCACAAGGCAGTTGCCTTGGCCCACTCTTATTTTCAATCTTCACCAATGATTTGCCTTATGTCCCAGATCAGGCTGAAATTATAATGTACGCTGATGACTCAAACATGTTTTCCGCTGCAACGACATATAAGAAACTAAAAGAAACACTATATAATGAATTAAAATCTTTGTCTGATTGGGTGAACGAAAATAAATTGATTTTGAATGTGACCAAGACAAAGTGCATTGTCTTTGGCACTAGAAGATTGTTGGCCACAGACTCCCAATAAGATTTATCCATAGGGGGGACCCCAGTACAGCAAGTTCAGAAGATGAAATTACTCGGCCTCACAATAAACGATTGCTTAAACTGGTCAGATCACATTGATGCTACTGTTATAAAAACGGGGCAGGGTATTGCTATGTTAAGGAAACGCTCTCAACTGTAGTTTTTTTTTTACGTCTGTAGCTGACTTAAACTCAAACTCACTGTGTGTATTAGTGCTTTTGCTAAAGTAACATCACTTACACATGGTAGTTCTTGTGCGGCTGCTTTTACTGAATGAACATGAAATATCTGGGAACTTTAGTTTCCTTTGTTACATAAAAAGCTTTATAACAAACTAGAAAAGTGCACTGATCTCAGATCTCTGCCAGGCGGCCGCCCGGGCTGTTGCTACCACTGTAGATAATTCTTGTAACTGCAGCAGATGCACCGCAGCATCTTTCAGAAGCGTCTCAGAAGCTAATAAAAATACAAAACTCAAGTGCAGAGCTGATTGTTTTCCTGCATTGTATGTAAAATATACACATGAATTAATGTAATAAAGATAAGAATAAATATATTTTGAATAACTCAAACACAGCTGCGTTTGATCTGCGTTGTCATAACTGGACTTTTAACATTAAGTCTGTTTGTAGACTGCAGCATGATAAACACATTTAAGAGTGATAAAAGAGAAAATATTTAACTACGTGTCCTGTTGACTCACTTGTCATAGAACCACAAATATCAAGAAAAAATGAACAAATCAACAAGATCAGTAGTTTGATCCCCGGCTCCTCCAGTCTGCAAGTGGAAGATACTGATCCCAAACTGATCCTGATGACTGCTCCATCTGTGTGTGAGTGTGTGAATGGTTACTGAGTAGCAGGTGGCACCTTGTATGGTAGCCTCAGCTGCCAGTGTGTGAATGTGTGTGAATGGGTGTCAGTTTTTGAGCCACGACGAAGGACAAAATGTGTCTTGCAACAGAAGGTAAGGCTTGTTGTTTTCAGCCGAGACGAGTACTGGAAATTATTGTGAATCACAGCAGCAACAAGAGCTTTGTGAACATTAAGTCATAAACGTGCACACTGATTATTACGCTAATAGGTCCAGTAATTTGTGAGTAGTTTCACTGTGGACAGACAGATACAGATACACACATTCACAAACACAAACTCACATCTGGTGGAGATATAAATATTCATTTTCTCAAAGTGTTGGTCCTTTATCAGGATCAGTGTTGGAACATTTCAACCATTTGAAGCTTTAGAGACGTTCTAACTTTACGTCTGAGCATGTGACAGCTCCACAGATGTGTTGCCTCGCGTGTTTCATTACTGTCTTTCTTTATTCTGTCAAACACATGTCAGTCCTCAACACATCAAAGTGTGACAGATGAAAACCTGCAGAGAAACGAACAGAAAATTACATTCTTGTCCTTTCTCCTTCCTTTCAGTCTCATGGAAGCAAATATGAATCTGGACTTTTACAGGTTCGAGGTTTGTGTGTTTCTATGACGATGCCTTTCCATCCAACCAGCACGATCCATGTCTCCTTTTTGCATTCATGCACATATGAAAGTGTGTGTGTCGGTGTGTGTGTGTGAGACGGTATTTCGGCGTGTTGCATCAGTCCTCCACCACAGGAAGGTCTGATGGACACTTTGAATCCATGAAAGGACCCGTCTGTCTGCATCTGTACGTCTGTCTGTCTGTCAGTCATGGGTTCAGGGTTCTTACATCCACGCAACACCGACCCTGATGTTTTCTCGTCCCTCAGTGTTGTCTGTCAGGCTTAAGAGGCAGCTTGAGACGCTTGTCATTTCCAACCCTGACCTTCCTCTCTGAGGACGTTCTGACCTGTCAAACACATGAAAGAACCAAACTGCTGCAGTCAGACATGTTTTTATTTCCTCTCCGAGGACAAACTTAAAGCTGCGTTTAGGTCCATTTCAAAACGCCACCATCCCGAGCACGTTCCCGTGAGCGTAAGGTTCAAACCCTCCTATAGGAATCATTTTCTTTGCCACAGTTACAGAGACGCCTGCTTTGCAAGTTCAAAGGAACATTTCAATCATGGCTGAGAAGAAATAAGACAGGACACATAAGGAATCGTAACCTCCAAAGAGCTGAGAGAGCTGCCTCAGAAAAAAGTGGATGAGTCACACAAAAGAAAAGTTTTCTCTGTAAAATTGCAGGAAGATAAGGTTAAATTTAAAGGGAGAGCGAGGAGTTATTTGCGTGCTTGTTGTTTTCAGAAGTCCTTGTACAGTCTGATCTTCTGTATCCCGTTGCTGTTGTCGCCGTCTTGTTGCTGGTTTTGTGTTGTCGCTGTTATTTTTGTGCTTTCCGTGTTGGTTTTGTGAGCAATAAAGAATGAGAGTGGGAATGTGACTCACCTCCTGCTGCAGCGTTACATCAGTGGAACTGCTGTAGATCAGCAGGGAGTCTGTGTACGAAGGCGTTCAACGTCTGATTTCCAGTATTTCTCACCTCTGTCCTCGTCATTACATCTGATTACAGCATGAGTTCAAGTCCAACAGGAGCCCGTCATCACCAAATCACAACTCTGTTTATTACAGGTGGATTGCTGGCAGGTTGCACTTTAGCGCCGGGATCACTGTCACTCACAACTTTAATGTTTCCTCTCTGAATGTGTCAGAAAGTTTGTTCAGAAATAAACACATTTATTGTCACAGAGGGTCAAATCCAGAGGAACAACTTTGTGCAGCACATCATCTAAGATGTGATGAAGTCTAAATTTCAGGGCAATCTCATCTCAACTCGTCAAATATTGCCTCTTTGTCAGTGCCGTTCACGTCTGCATATTAAGCACTTGGTATCCTCCTGTGTTTGATGATGATGCTCCTGTACAACGTGTTAACTTACACCTATTAAATACACTTCCATTCACAGGAAATGTACAGCTTCTGCTTGTTTAAAAAAAGTATTTTTCAAAATAAACTTGCAACGTCGGTAAGACCACCTCTTGCACTCCACCCCCATTTTGTAGCAAAAACGCCTAAAATGACATACCCAAATTAAAATGACTGTAGCTTCTGAACCGCTCTGACTACATGCATGCATGAGGTCTTGCCAGAAAGAAAACTCCCTGAAGTTTCTTGTGAAAGTGTCAGAAACACTCTAGGTGATACAGAGACAGAGTAATGGGCCTCTGAAGTCAGTAAAAAGTTGAAGATTTTGCCTAAAATAAAATAAAAAATGTGTTTCAGGATGAATAACTGTCTGTGGCTTCATCTGAGCAGGTAAATGACACTGTGGGGCTGTAGGCACACTATCAATGAACACTTGTTTCAAATTTGAAGAAGACTGCTCAAAGTATGACCATTCTACAGTGTTTTTACCATGAAAAGATCCAGGCGGAGCTCCAAATGACAAGTGGGTCACTCTGCTTCAAAACAGTCCTATCAGTGATCAAACAACACTCAGCCAGCTTCAAACATTGTACCTTATTGAAATCAGGTGTGATTATGATAGCTGATGTTGTTTATGACACAGAAACACCATAAAATATCACCAAATAAAGCCATATGAAACCTGAAAGTTATGATCCCACTTTCTAGACGGTATATCTCAGCCAAAAATAGTGGTAGGAGTGAGACTCTTACCTTTTATAAACCAGCTAAGTCCCTGCTAACAGGGACCGTGGAAAATGATGACGTTGCAACCCAGTTCGCACATGCCCATTAGGCGCCCGGTAACCACAACAACAATGGCGGATATATGCCGAGTTGTTTACCTTTTGTTAGCACTTTTGGTACCGTCTGTCCTGCATCTCTCTCTCTCTCTCTCTCTCTCTCTCTCTCTCTCTCTCTCTCTCTCTGTGTCATACGGATTACTGTTAAGTTATTATGCTGATCTGTTCTGTACGACATCTATTGCACGTCTGTCCGTCCTGGAAGAGGGATCCCTCCTCAGTTGCTCTTCCTGAGGTTTCTACCATTTTTTTCCCCGTTAAAGGGTTTTTTGGGGAGTTTTTCCTGATCAGCTGTGAGGGTCTTAAGGACAGAGGGATGTCGTATGCTGTAAAGCCCTGTGAGGCAAATTGTGATTTGTGATATTGGGCTTTATAAATAAAATTGAATTGAATGTTATTTTGATTTATCGTGGTCAAACTCTTTATTATGATATATTTATTATCTATTAGTCACCATGGACTCTCAGATACAAGCTGACAGGTTAATAGACCTCACCGTCACCTGAACAGAGTCTTATTTTGTGAAAGGCTGTTATTAGAGACTTCCTGTTTCACATTAAAAGCCTTCCTGTGTTTGTGGAGGGCAGAGTTGGTTGGTGTTGAAAGTGTCGGACTTTTATTCATGTTATTTCTCTTTATTTGAGCGTTCACATTGCTTCACTTCTCGCCACAGTGCATATATATGTGCATATATATACGTGCATATCTATGTGCATGTTTCTGTGCACACTGTGTTGGATTTGCATCTAAATTTGTCTCGACTACTTTTAAACACATGACGACACCCCCTCTATTCATCTGTAATCTCCACATTTCTTTAAACAAACCGCAGTTTTCTGTTCTCTTCCTCTCTTCCTCTTTCTTAATAAATTGAAGAAGTGATATTTTTATCCTCAGCGAGACGCTCCATCAGATCTGAGAGCTGTCAGCCTGCCTCACCTCCACCCAAATCTACAGAGTTTACATGTGAATGCAGAGCGGGTGGAGGCCTGTCACCGCTAACAATGAGACAAACAAGACGAGAACGAACAGAGACTGAATAGCCTGGAGGAGGAGGAGGAGGAGGAGGGAGGGGGGGTTAAGAGAGGGAAAGGGTGAGAGAAGAGAGAGGAGAGATGGAGGGAGAGGAAAATTAGTGAGGGTGGAAAGGAGTAAGAGATGAAGAGGAAGATAGAGGGAAGAGGGGGAGAGAGAGAAGGAGAAAGGCGGGAGGGAGGAAGAGGGAGGGGTGAGAGATTTGGAAGAGGAGGGAGAGAGAGGGGGAGATTGAGAGGAAGGGAGGAGGGAGGGAAGCAGAAAGAGGGAGGGATGAGAGAGGGGAGTGGGGGAGACAGAGAAGGAGGGAAGAGAGAGATGGAGAGGAGTGGAGGGAGGGAAGGGGAGTCAGATGTGCGGGGGGGGGGGGGGGTGCAGTAAAAAACACATAATTTGTCATGTGAATGACAAACTGTCTCCATTTGTCTCGTCTTCCTCCTCTCTGTTCTTTTCTTCCTCCTCGTCTTCATTTTGTCTTCATTATTGTGTGTGTGTGTGTGTGTGTGTGTGTGTGTGTGTGTGTGGGTTGTCTGACAGATTGGTGTCACTTCTGCTCTGTAGAGACACACACTCCCTCCTTCTTTCTCTTCTCTCATGTAAATTTCTACAATATGAATATGAAATCTTAAAGACACACTCACACACACACACACACACACACACACACACACACTTCCTGTTGTTGTTGTTGTTTATATTGTTGTTGTTGTTGTGCCCGACAGCGGCCCTACAAATCCCCTAAATCTCCCGGCCGGCTCTGCGTTATTACTCTGAGCAGCTGGGAGGAGATTCAGGGCACTTTAAGGTCTGAACACAGCAGTTTGTTTTTCAGTGTGTGTGGTGTCTTTAAATCTCTCAGGACGAGTGTGTGAAGCTCTCAACATCATTTAAAGGTGAAGCTTCATCTCATCATCACTGAGGTTTGAGATGGTGGAGACTGAGAGTACACAGACAGGTTGGAGGTTTCAGGTACTTCCTGGTTCCTCACATACAGAGACATGAAGAGGCGACTTGGACTCGTCCGAAGCTGTCCAACACTTCACGTTAAACTGTGTGGTTTTGTTCTGCTGCAGGCACAAAGTTTTCATGCTGCGAAAAGCAAGGCACCCAAATGTATACGTATCCCACGTAATATAAAAAGCTGTGATCACGTGACCAATGAGCTGACGGCAGTAAAGAGGGAAGAAGACCTGAGCGCTTGTAAAGAGGCAGGTTGGGGTGATGGGTCACTATCACCCAGGACTTTCACCTGGAGTCAGGTGTTTGGATCTGTGTGAATTCATTTTAGGGTTCGTCCTCACCGTGTTTCCTCAGTGTGTTTACGTTAATTACATTACTCTACATTAAAGGCATAACGTCGTCTGTGGGGTGCAAGTCTGTAAGATATCGTATGAACCATTCTGTGAGAATACGTTGTCTACTGTAGCTCCTTTCACACTGCCAGACTTTCGATGAATGTTGGGCTGTTTTGCCGGCAAGCTGCGAGCGTTTAGACACACAGAGACAGATTGGCGAGTTGATCCTAGGTGCCCAATTTTCCGCCTTGTAGGGTAGACATATTGAATGAATAGTTTATTTCAGTTACAATATACAATACTTAAATTGTGTGCAATCAGCTGACAAAACATTTTCATACATGTTTGCACTACACATTTTCTCACAACAAAATTTAACAAGCTCTGTAACTGAAAAAGGAATAGGCTGAAGCCGAGGCTTATTTTTGCCTATCCTGTACAATCCATGAGATAACCCAGAATATCAGTAATACAAAGAAAAAAACACAATGAAATTTACTCTAAATTCTTCTTAATCATTTCACAATTCAATCATTTTACATTATAATCCTTAATTATTTTACCTTTCAATGTTTTTTTGAAACTCACCAGAGATCTACACAATTTCAGCTCATCACTAACCCCATTCCATAATTTAACTCCCAAAAATGAAACACATCTGTATTTAACATTAGTTCTCACATTATTATTTTTAAAGACACTCAACCCTCTTAAATTATATATTTTTTCTCTTAATTTAAAAAATTGTTGAATACAGGTGGGAAGACTTTTATTCTTTACTCGAAATAGTATTTCTAATGTTTTCAAGTATACAATATCTAAGAATTTTAAGATGTGAGACTCTATAAATAATTTGTTAGTGGTTTCACGACAGGAAGCTTTATTTATTATTCTGATAACTCTTTTCTGGAGTTTAATTATAGGCTCTATATATGTTCTGTATGTATTTCCCCAAGCCTCAACACAATATGACATATATGGCATTATAAGTGAAAAATATAATATACGCAGACATTCCTTGTTCAACAAATCCTTAGTTTTATAAATAATACCAATAGATTTAGATAATTTCTGTTTAATATATTCTGTATGTGGCTTCCAACTGAATTTATGATCTAAAATTACTCCCAAGAATTTAGTTTCATTAACTCTTTCAATTTCAACTCCATTTAGGATTAATTTCATTTCACAATTAGGCCCAACACCACCAAAGACCATAAATTTTGTTTTATTTTCATTTAATGACAACTTATTGATATCAAACCATTCTTTTAACATGATCAACTCCTTTTCTACAGTTGTAAACAATTCTTTAATGAACAAAATAAATTTGTATCATTCGCAAATGTAATAAATTTTAACTTATTAAATACAGTACAAATATCATTCAAATGAAGTATAAATAACTTAGGTCCCAATACCGAACCTTGTGGAACACCACAAGTTACTTTTCTGAAATGTGACGCAGTATTATTAATTTTTACATACTGAAACCTATTATTTAAATTACTTCTCATCCAATTTAGTGTAACACCTCTTACGCCATAACGCTCCAATTTCTGCAGAAGTAAGGAATGATTAATTGTGTCAAACGCTTTACATAAATCAACAAAAACACCTACAGCATATTGTTTCTTATCCATAGCTGTTGCAATATTTTCTACAAATTCCATCACTGCTAAAGATGTTGATCGGTTGCTCCTAAACCCATATTGATGGTCACTCAATAACTCATATTTATCCATAAAATCATCCAGTCTATTTACAAACAATTTTTAAGTATTTTTGAAAACTGAGGTAGCAATGACACAGGTCTATAATTTGATATAATGTGTTTGTCACCATTTTTATAAATTGGAACCACCTTCATCTTATCTGGAAAAATACCTGTTTTAAAGGATTTATTATATATATATAGGTAAATGGTTTGAGGACACAGTCCATTACTTCCTTTATAAGTGACACATCAATAGTATTATCATCTGTGGATTCTTTATTCTTAAACTTTCGGACCACTTCTAATACATCACTCTCACAAATTCTGCCGAGGAACATTGAATTGTTACTATTGAATGCAAAATCATAATTATGGTCTACATCTCTAATTTCCCTTGCTAAATTTGGGCCCACATTAACAAAAAAATCATTAAACCCACTAGCAATTTCCTCTGCATTTTCAATAATTGAATTGTCATCATTTACAAAATATGTTGGAAAATCATTTTTACTACAGTTTTTAATCATACAATTGAGCACACTCCAGGTAGCCTTTATGTTATTTTTGTGTTTTTGCAGCAATTGATCATAATAGTCTTTTTTGCACAATCTCATTTCCGTTGTTCTGTATTTTATAAATTCCCTATAGAACCTATTTTTCTTTTTACAAGCTTTTTCCAACCCTTCTGTAAACCATGGTTTTCCCTTCTTTTTGGGATTTTGTCTATATTCTTTCAATGGACAATGGCGGTCATAAAATAACAAAAATGTATCTAGAAATGCATCATATGATTGATTAGTATCGTCTACATAAACCTCCTGCCAATCGTAATTTAATAGGTCTGCCTTGAGTGCCATAATTGCCTCTGGTGATTTTGTTCTAACTAAATTACTAGTTTGTGTATTTGTTCCTATTTTTAACTTGTTGTTCATTTCTAACACAACAAAAACAGGCAAATGATCACTTACATCAGTCAGTAATAATCCACCAACTATTTTCCCGTCAGTTACATTTATGAAAATATTATCAATCAATGTTGCAGCATCTTTGGTTATTCTGCTAGGTTTTACAATTAACGGATGGAAACTCAAACTAAACATAATGTTAACAAACTCTGCTGTTTCCATATGATCATTAGATTTCAGCAAATCAATGTTAAAGTCACCACAAACCAAAATAGTCTCATCATTATGTTTTTCATATAATTCAGAAATCTTCTTATTAAAATTGATCAATACATGACCCCGGCGTTCTATAAATGCAACTAATTAACATGGGGACATGAACAGTGGGCTCCTGGGTGAAAGTCCAGAGTGTGTTTGACCCGTCCACCTCACACAGACCTTTTTACTCTTTATACGACAGTTTGCAGCCTGGAGCATCAACAAATGCCGCCACGCTGTCTCATAACACCAGGAGGATGCCTTCATGTGTCGATGTCTGACACCGACGGACCACAGATGAAGTGCTGGTGTTTGAGGAGCTGGGAGTGAGACTGATCTGCAGCAGGAAACAGCGACGGGCTAAAAAACACCCACGTTTGTGGCTAAAGGGACGCTGGAAACACAAATGTCTCACTAAAAATAACCAACATTGCTGTTTGTTGGTGTCACACCATCCACCTTCCCCCTCTACCTCCTGCTCAGATACTACGTCGCTTTAGAAACGCTGATATGATACGAATGAAACATACAAATGTATTTGTTGATTGCAGAATACAAACTTGTTCTAACCTCTCATGGTCCTTAACGTCTCTTGTTTGACCAGATTTCCATCACTGAGGAGACAAACTGGTCTGAGGTCAGTCATGACGTTGACTGTCTAACTTTTTGCTGCAGGGACACTGAGGGTGTTTTTCTGTATTTTAAGAACTCTTTGCAGAAACTTTTGTTCCAGCTGTGTTGTTGAGTCTGACACTCGTGTCTCCTTGCAGCAGGTTTCCTAGAAAGTGACATGACTGACATACTTCAGCTTCTTGTTTTGTTTTTTCAAGCTCCATGTTATTCAGAGTTTCAGAGTCTGTCTGAGACTCAGTGAAAAAACTCAGCTCAACACACTCAGAAAAATAAGGACTGAAATGTGTGGACGCCCTGCCAGCATCTTTAAAATGGAATATTTCTATAATACTGTTGTGTTGACTTGTAACTGTCCAGCTCTCACCTACATTCACTGACACCAGCTGGACAGGACACCTCTACCAGGAGGCGCCCAGGAGGATCCTGATCAGATGTTGAACCACCTCAACATGAAGGAGCAGCGGCTCTACTCCGAGCTCCCTCCAGATGTCTGACTCCTCCCCCTATCTCTAAGGCTGAGCCCAGACACCCTACAGAGGAAACTCATTTCAGAAGCTTGTATCTGTGACCTCATTCTTTCAGTCACTACCCAGAGCTCATGACCATAGGTGAGGGTTGGGACGGAGATGGACCATCTCAGCCCCCTCTGAACCAAACCAGCGATCCATCTCACGCTCCATTCTGCCCTCACTCAAGACGCTTGAACTCCTTCACCCCAGGCAGTGAGTTTCTTTCAACCCAGAGGGCAGCGAGCCGCCTGCCTTTTATACTGCAGCATAAACACAGCGCTGTGTACATGCTAAAAGCGTGTCCAGGGTCAGAGTGGTGACAAACTTCCCCCTGGATCTACCCCATCTTTAGAAACAACAGACTACAGACTGGATGTGAAACAGGATGCACAGCCCACATTCACTCAGATAAAGCCTCGTGAAGCTGTGGCTAAATATTCTCATATTATTTTAGTAATTGGTGAAAACAACGCAGCTGTTTGCAACTGATGAACATGAACAAAAGCATCGTTCCCTCTCGAGACCATTAATGATGCTCATTTGACGGCACTTGGCATGGCTAGTGCTAATGGTAATTAGCTACCTGTACTGCTAAAGACAATTGATATGGATATTTGAAGGAGGTTTAGGGCCTGTTTATACGGTTCCGTATATTTCTGAAAACGGATATTATACGGTAAACGTAACTGCCGTTTTTCTCGTCGAAAACAGAGATTTTCAAAAACAGCTTCCGAAGTGAGAGTTTTTAAAAATATCCGTTTCTATGGAGACGTGTAAACAGGATGGACGGAGATTTGGGAAAACGATGACGTTGCAACCCAGTTTGCACATGCCCATTAGGCGCCCAGTAACCACAACAACAATGGCGGATATATGTTTGTTTACCTTTTGTTAGCACTTCTGGGACGACTTATGAGCTTTCAAATGAACTTAGCACTGCTGCATCAACATCACCGCTACATCGGCGCACAAACACGTCTGCTGTGCCCAATATTAGTCAGTGCATAGCAGCTAACTATGCTACATAAGGTTAAAATGTAGTTCATCATTATTTTTATCACTAGAGCCAAGAGGAAAGCAAATGTGCAGAACGTTCTTCTGTGGTGTTTGACATATGGTGTATCGCCACCTGCTGGCCTGGCGTGCTAACTGCAGCAAAAAGCTGCCGTTTTTGCGTTTTCGTGGAAACGGATATCGCTTTCACAGCTGATCGTGTAAACCTGGAATTTTTTTTTTACGGGATAAATAAAAATTAATTTTTATTTTTATCGGTATCTGTGTAAACAAGGCCTTATTAACAAATCACTACAGATTCCAATGAATATTTTTTTTGTTTATTTATTTAAGTTTTGCCTTCCAGATGGAAAAACCACGTCCAAACATCAGACAGCCACACTGGCAATAAATATGAAACTACACATCGAGTCAATTCAACCAGTTTTGGGAAATATAATAGATTTAAATTTCTTCTTGAAAACGGAAGAAATAAACTTCAACTTTTGTAGTTTAGTAGTTTATTTTTGGGACTGTGTACGTGGTGTAAAATTCAAATTGTGAACAATAAATGTGAAGTCGTTAATTTTAATCTGTGTGAAATGAACTCTGACGCTCTTACCAAGTGTGAATGTGCACAACACTGACCAAAAGTAAAGTCTAAAGGTGCAGACACACCAAACTGACATCAAAGAACTAGCAGCAACGAAAGCCAACTGTTGCGTTGTCTACATCGCCTCACGTCGCCCTGTGTCAGTTGCATTTGAACACACTACACGGACTACATCCGACGGCCAAGTAGCACGTACGTTCTGCGCCTGCGTGAGAGAGAGCGGAGTGAGAGAGTGGTACATCCTGTCAGCCGAGGGGTTTCCTATCTGTGCAGCCGAGCACCGCAGCACCTCCACGGACTATTACATCCAGACGGTCCCGGTGTTTCCTCCGCAGGCTCCACTTCACTCAGCTGCCCGATAAACCTGCTGCTTCTTCCCACTTTAACCTGAATAACAAACCAGGGCTCGGTGCTCCGGTTGGATCCAAACGGAGAGCCGGGGCTAGCTCAGAGACTAGCGGAGGCTAACTGGCTGTGCTTCCCTCCGGTCATGCTGCAGCTAACGCTCCGATCAGTGCTAATGTTAACAAGCATTAGCTTAGCGTCAACCTTCTCAGTGAAATACAAAGTGAAGAGCACAGTGGATCCTCCCAAATGTTTAAAGTCCTAAAGAGTCAGATAACTGTAATCAGTAACAGGATGTAGCTTCAGGCCTCACAGTTTTGTCTCTGTACACAAACCTCAGTCTGACTTTAAACATTAAAGCCTGGTGGTGAGAATAAAAACGTTTCTCTTTATGAGCGACCGACCTTAAGTTGAAATAACTGATCATTTCAGAGAAGGCTGATCTTAGTTGTAGGTTAAGAGGATTTATCTTCACGCTGATTAAGAGGATTTCACTTCCTGCATATCAACAGGATTCATTTGTTTCATCATAACGAGATAAAAACCTCCAGAGCAGGAAACATGATGCAGTTTGACTGGAACACAGAGTCCGTCCTGACGTGACGAGCTCAGCCAACATACCAACATGTAACTGAGTGTAAAGGTCACGCTCATCGATCCATTTATAATCAGTCACACAGATCAATACACACACCGCGCAGGCATATCACCACAGCACAAACACACACACACACACACACACACATTCCTGAGCAGTGTGATTAAAATAATCCTGCTGGTGATTCATGTGTTTTATCGTCTGGTGGTGGTTAATCTGCCGCCGCCATCGGAGAAACGTTTCTCTCAGTTGTCGCCTTCATTTACAGCTAATTGACACAAAGCTGTCAGAAGTATGTTTGACTGAGTCACATTACGGTAACAGGATGAATTCACACGTTCACACAAAGCTGTGAACTGACACATGAAGAAGGAATAACACAGCATATGTACGGCCTGATGTATTGCAGATACAACACGTCAGTGAGTCACATCCTGTCAGTGGTTCAGGAAACTGGGACGTCCTTACAGGTGGAGGGTCTGGATCCATCTCTGGGTCAAGTGATCGAGGACGGAGGAGTCGAGGAGTCGAGGAAGGACACTGGGATGAACCCTTAGTGTTCAGTCTTTGTTTGACCCATGCTCTCATTATGTGGTCATCAGCTTTGTGTCTTCCTGCTCTGTGACCTGCAGCCTCCTGCGCTGGGTCCACCTGCTCCACGCCACGGGACACGTTGTCTTGGAAACATTATTTAGCCAACGTTAATGAACAGAAATATTTAAAGTTTATCTTTTCTCTCTCAAAGTCATTTATGTGTCATGTGAGCAACAGTTACAGAGAAGCAGAGGTTGGTGACGCAGCCTTCCTTCAACAAGGTTCATTAACCCTTTATTAACTGATCTCCTGCAGACGGACGTGGAGGATCGTTGTTTACGTCATCCTGTTCAAACAGATCGAAAATAAAAACCGTAATAGATCAGCGGGTCTCAAATGGTGTGCTGTGATGCCAGTCCAGGTGTACCCTGGGATTTTATGATAAGCACACATTATATCTTACATTAAAATCTCCCTGTCTTATTTTTGCTTATTTTTATTGTCTTATGATGAGAGTCAGAACACGTGTCATAGAAACTGCACGTGTACAGGAATACATACAGATCCAGGCCCGACCTTTGCTGAGCATTGGGCGCAAAAAGTTTATAAACCACTGGTGTAGAACATTCGTTGTTGTTGCAGTAGCAGAGAGCTGAAGCGTCATAACACATAAAACATTAATTCTTTTTGCAGCAGAAAGGGAATTTCCCCCTGATGGTCACTGGAGATGATTGTTTGCGTAATCCCTCAGGCTATGTACCGATCCATCAGCGAGAACATTCATTCTTTTCACAGCGGAAAGCCAAAGGTCTCAGTTTAACGTGTCATGGTGTTCTACAGTCCTGATGACGTCATTGCACCGCATGACATATGGTGCAACGCTGTGAAAAAATGTGCAGCAGTGCCAGAGGAAGACATGATGAATCCATCACAAGGCTTTTTCACTGTGCTCATGAAAATGATCATGTCTCAAACACTAAATAATGAACACAGTTTAAATAACTTGTGCAGTGATAAGAAATGCTGTGTTTATTTTTCTGATTTTTCTGATTTTGTGCTTTTATTTTATAAAACCTGATGAAAACAACCTTTAGTTCAGGTTGTTCACATTTTAGGGAAATGAAACATTTGAAGATACTCCAGGAAATGATGTCATAATACACAAAAATACAATGGAAGGCACTGGTGAATCATTTCTGTTGCAGAGTTCAAAGGGTTAAAGTCAGACGCAACAAACAAAGGTTAAAAAAGAAGAAAGTGACGAAAAACAATTAAAAAATGTCACAGACTGGACGAGCAGGTGGAAAAAACAGAGGCAAGAGAGAGAGAGAGAGGAAGAAGAGTCCCAGATGCTGACTCTTCCCTCCTCCTCCTCCTCCTCCTCCTCCTCTCCTCTCAGCTCCACCCGGCTCCCGCTGCCCTGCAGGCGGCAGCAGAAGGACAAACCCAACACACCATCTGAGCCCGGAGCAGCCGGGGGGGCACTTCATTTACGCTACAGAGCCTCCCTGCTTAACCCAGCACAACACCCTGCAGCACACACACACACACACACACACACACACACACACACACACACACACACACACACTTGGTTACATTTAGCCAACACACACACACACACACACACGTGGTTGCGTTTAGCCAACACACACACACGTGGTTACATTTAGCCAACACACACACACACACGTGGTTGCGTTTAGCCCACACACACACACACACACACACACACACACATGGTTACGTTTAGCGGACACACACACGTGGTTACGTTTAGCCGACACACACACGTGGTTACGTTTAGCCGACACACACACGTGGTAACATTTAGGTTTTTACCTAAAGCTATGGACTGAGCTACTGCCGCCCCGGATTTACTAAATCAGTGACTAAATATTTGAAACCTTTTGTCCTGTGAAAGTGAAACAAACTGTCACAAAACACCTGCAATAATAAATAACCTTTGTGTGGCCTAATCTTTTGGTCCTGCGTCTTCTTTATTGTACAATGGCGCCACACTGGGAGGACTCAGTGCTGCCCCCCTGTGGACACGTACTGCACCTACAACATTAACATATTAAAAAGAAGGATCCTTGTTAAGACGTGGATCACGTTAGCTTCAGTTTTCTGAGTTGATGGACCATCTGAGAATAAATGTGTGTTTTATTTCAGAGCTATAAAGTTTCTATAGGAGTGTGTGTGTGTGTGTGTGTGTGTGTGTGTGTGTGTGTGTCTCCATATTAACGTTGCCTCTTTTCCCTGAACTGAACAACAAACAGCCGTGAAAAAGTAATTAAAAGGAGCTGAAGGAGTTTGCCTCCCTTTGATAAATGCTCGTCTGAGGAAGAAAAACACTCTTCATCACTGTCAGGAGAGGAGGAGGAGGAGAGGAAGGAGCAATGCTGGTTTTATCACTGCCAGGAGAGGAGGAGAAGAAGAAGAAAAGGTTTAGGAGGTGAAAAAGTTTATTTTTGAAGAGAAAGAAATTGAGGAGACGGGATTATAAGGAGGAGGAGAAGGTTTTATGAGTGTGTAAAGACGAAGAGATGGAGGAGAAATACAAGTTTTATCAGTGCTGAGGGAGGATTAGGAGGAGAGAGGAGGAGATGGAGGAGAATAACAGGTTTTTATCACAGCGAAGAGAGGATGGGAAGGAGACAGGCCAGAAACAGATTTAAAAAGTGTGATGAGAAAGATGACATGGTGAGAGGAGAACACTTCTGGAGGAAAAGTGGAGGAGGAGGAGGGGAGTGAGTGGAAGAGGAAGATGATGAGAGGAAGTCAAGGAGAAGGAAATGTAAGATGATGGGAAGAGCAGATGAAGAATAAAAGAGGAGGATGAAGACAAGGAGGAGAAAAAGAAACATCTGAGGAGCAACAGGAGGAAAATGAACTTGAGAAGAAGAAGACAAGAGAGGAAGATGAGGAGGATGAAGAAGGGGAGGAATAACTTCGCCACCTCAGCTCCTCGGCAGATAATCAATCAGCTGATCAATCGTCCTGGTCGGAGCTGTGGACAGCACCGAGCCTGCTCATTGGTTAGCTGTCGTCCGCTGCCGGCCGGATGACCTCATCGACGGGCCGATGGACTGATCTATCGGGAGCCTGTCGGCCGGTCAGCTGACGGCTGGATCGGGGATCGATTACTGGTCGCTCAGTTCCATCACTGTGATCAGGGATCAATGGACACGAAGCAGAAACAAAGATCAGAGAGACAGACACACGTTTGAGATCTGTGACTGACCACAGGTCAGACCACTGACACACAACACATGGTAACTAGAATGTAACTAAGTACATTTACTCAAGCACAAAGTACAAATTCCAGGTAGGCAAGTCAAGTTATATCTATAGCACCTTTCATGTCCCAGGTTACAACGTGCTAAGTTCGACTACAACAGTAACATTACAACAGGAGACAAAGCATCATGGCTGCCGCTGACCCGAGGTCACAGAGCTGCAGATCCACACAGGACTGATATACTTTGTGCTGGAATATTTACTTGACAAATTACAAACACGGTAGACTCACACAGGATTGAGATCACAGATGTGCTCCACCATTATCACCTGGAGGTCCTCAGGTGACACGCGTCCTGTGAGAACGATGCTTAAGGTTGTAAATGGTTCTGAGTGTAGCAGTGAGACACCCACCGACATCACTGCTAAATGGACTGTTAGGCTTCAAAGCATTTTAAGATGTCAAAGGATTACACGTCCGCCCCCTCGCTAGTCGACACCAGAAATATTAGTCTGTGTTTTATTCATGTACAAGGCCGCTTAACTGTCATGCAGCCGCCCGCCACTAGTGGGTGCTACAGAGCGGGCAGACAGCAGTCACTCTCCCCGCCGTAATGCTCCAGACTGGAGCTTTAAACTGGAGAGATGTCCTCTCATAAACCAGCACAGTTTGATCTACAACATGAATTCAGCAGCAATGAATCTTTTTTGAGACGTTAAATTATTTGTTAACTTCACGAGTTGCTGTCAGATAATGTGCAGATTCACATTCACACTGCACGCAGCAACATGCCTCTTCATTATGATTTACATGTTGTTTTATTAACTCTAAAGTGAAGTGCATCATTTCTGTCAGATAGTCTGCAGAGTTCACTGTGCCCCACACTTCAGACTCACTGTATTTATTTCAGGTGAACTTTTGACTGAGTTGCATCATGTTGATTAAGGGCTTCAGAGGGCTCTGAATGCTCACAATATGTTTTGGGACAATATTTCAGATACTTAACAACTAGTCCATCCCCATTGGTAGCTTTGTCCCCTTCTACCTATGCCAGTCCTCAATGCCTATGTGCAGTTTCACATAGATTGACCACGTCAGTGAGTAGAAAAACGTAAAAAACATAATCACTGACAGCTTCCGTGATTATGTACAGCATACCATACCATGACTTAGTCATACCAAACATTAGAAACAACACCAACATTGGTCCACAGGGGGAGCCACAGCGATCGGTCGCATTTTAGCCATTTTGAAGCATTTTTCTGTTGTTATAGCGCCACCCAGTTGCCAATTAGAGTTAAATTTCTCCAGTCACCTTGAGGCGTCCTGTTCTACATATCTACCAAGTTTAGTAAAAATCCATATGGCGGTTAGGCCTAGATAAGAAATGAGCTCTCTAGCGCCCCCATTTTGTTTGATGGGGTCAATAATGGAGGGGTCCCCTCAGATTATGTGTGGTCATATGCCTACAAAGTTGCGTGGTGATGGGTGAAACCCTTGAGATGTTATACACCTTTATGTGATGAGCCACGCCCTCTGCAATATTCATTGCCTTATAGAAGCTCAGTTTTAGTAAGTTTTCCAACTTTTGCCAAGAGGGAACTTTAGATATTGGTCCCTAGATTATGTTCACCCAGTTTCATGCAGATCGCTCAAACTTCCTAGGAAGAGATCCATTTGAAGTGTTTTTCAAAAAATTCAAAATGGCGGAAAATCTATATAAGCGGAAGTTATGGGTTCTTGAGGCAAATGTGTTCCTCATGAGGAGAGGCATCTCTGTGCAAAGTTTCATGTCTCTACGACATACGGGGCATGAGATATGCCCATTCACAGTTTGACATTTCAGTGGGTTGCTATAGCGCCCCCCTTTGGCCACTTGAAAGATTGTTGTGTCTCATCATGTCATCACAGTCTACATTATAGAACGGTGTCAGTGATCGGCACATCTGGGTGATGCTGTTCTGTGTGTTCCCATTTACTCACCTGTGACGTCTACACCGTGTCCCGTTCTGTCTTTGCATCTTGAGGATCAGGAGCTGACCTCATCCTGGTGATGGGCACATCTGGGTGATGTCAGTATATGTTGGATGTGTTTCCAGTCACGTCTCCTACAGCTGCAGTGACGCCACAGATCGTCATGACCGTCACCCAGTCACAACTGAAACATCCTTTCCTTCAGCTCCTCCAGTCGTGCTGCAGTCCGTCATTACACACTCATGACTGGTTCATGTGGAGCTTCGTTAAAACTCACAAAACTTTATTAACTTTGAATTCTAGAGACGAAGCAGGTGTGAGTTCATCTGCTGTGTCGCACCACTGACTTACCGAGAGGC
>JANUFT010000021.1:185000-257500 GCA_037127435.1 Epinephelus malabaricus | reverse complement strand
AGTGATGTCATCTTCAGGTGATGATCACAGAGGAGTTTATTCAACAGGAAGTGCTCGTTAATAAACGTCAGGTCAAAGTTTGAATAATAAACCTGCAGATAAACAACAACAGAAAACAGCTGATTATATTATATTTACTGAATGAATGAATGAATGAATGGATGGATGGATGGATGGATGGATGGATGGATGATGGATGGATGGATCAATGAATGCATGGATGGATGGATGATATGACCGTGTGAACCAGCAGGGGGAGCTGTCGTCCAGCCTTCCTCCATCATCACAGTCTGCAGACTGTCAGTCCACCGCTGCTCCGCTACAGACCTCTTCATGGAGACCGGTAAATACTGGGAGACACTTAAGACCAGCAGAGACCAGTAGAGTCAGTAGAGACCTGTTAAGACCAGTACAGACCAAGAGAGACCAGTATAGACCAGTACAGACCAGAAGAGACCAACAGAGACCAGCAGAGACCATCAGAGACCATCAGAGACCAGCAGGAACCTGTAGAGACCAGTGGAGAGACCTGTAAAGACCAGTACAGACCAAAAGAGACCAGTACAGACCAATAGAGACCAGCAGAGACCTGTAGAGACCTGTAGAGACCAGCAGGGACCTGTAGAGACCAGTGGAGAGACCTGTGCAGACCAGTAGAGACCAGCAGCGACCAGTAGAGACCATGAGAGACCAGCAGAGACCAGCAGAGACCTGTAGAGACCAGGAGAGACCAGCAGAATCTAGTAGAGACCAGGAGAGACCAGCAGAGACCAGTAGAGACCAGGAGAGACCAGCAGAGACCTGTAGAGACCAGTAGCAGGGTCCGACATTAACGGTTAACGGCCCTGCGCAGACATGCCCAATGCACTGACTCGGACACACACACACACACACACACACACACACCGGACAGCCTCTCAGTCCTTAGCCGCTAACGTTAGCTCATGTACAGCACAGGTACCACAGAAACTTTTACAAAGGGTGATAATGTGCTTCTAGTGACTGTCAAATCACCAGCGAAAGATGTTTTAAACGCGGACACAGAGAGCAGAGCGATAGATAAGAACAGCCTGCTGCCTGCTCTCATGGGACAAAGATCCTCTGAGAAGAAAGACGGTTCACTCTGCTCTGTCGCCAGGAACAAACTGGGAGGCAAAGATCCTCTCTGAGGAAGAGGGCTCACTTTGCTGCAGGGTTCACCAAAATGTTTTTTTGTTTTTTTCTTTTAATAAATTGAACACACATTAAAGAACATACAAGATCCTGTAGAGAATTAATACATATAATACAATACAATAAACATGGTCAAATTAAATGAAGGGAGAGGATTTTTGTAAAGGCAAATTAAATATTGGGGATTTATGTAAAAATGTACGTAGACATATAAACAATTATATAATTAAAGATATGTAGGCTATGTTAGGTGAATACTCCTGTCAGTGACCCTGACCACTGGCATTGGCAAAAGAACTGAAGTTGGTCCCCGGACGCTGCACTGTGGCTGCCCACTGCTCCCAGTGTATACAGTAGGATGGGTCAAATGCAGAGGTCAAATGTATGTAATGTGCTGAGAAAGGACAATAAAGAATCTTCTTCTAATAATAATTTCTTAATAACTAAGAGATAACAAAAGAATAAAGAGATTTCAAAGACTTAAAAAATAAGGGACATGAATCATAACAAGAAACGAGATATATCCCCAGTCATGCACACCCACTTTTAATAAACTCAGTACTGTTTTTCAGCATATATATTGTTATTGTGCCATTGGTTTTGGCCGTGATGCCCCAATAAATTTGTATTTATCAAAGGCCAAAGTGGCCTTGCCCTAAAAATATCTTAACTCCAGCCCTGTAATCGTGTATTTCCTCTCCTGTTTCTGTCCTCGGAGGGACCAGTTGCAGTGTGCTGCTTTTTTATGTGCTGCTGCCTCCATTGGCTGAGCGTCTCTGCTGACGTAAGATATAAGTCATGAGCGAAACCACACAGCCAGAAAAAGAACCTCTAATGCAGAGCAAGTAAGAATTTAGATGGGGCAAGTAGATTTGAGAAGTACTTGCAAGTAGGGGCAAGTAGGAAAAAACCTTAACGTCAGACCCTGAGTAGGGACCTGAAGAGACCAGCAGAAACCTGTAAAGACCAGTAGAGACCAGTACAGACCAACAGAGACCAGCAGAGATCTGTAAAGACCAGTAGAGACCTGTAGAGACCTATAGAGACCAGTACAGACCAGCAGACCAGTACTGAGTGCCCACACGTTAACGTCTCGGTGTCCTCTGTGTGTCTCCATGGAAACGCCTCGGTGTCTCAGAGGAAGCGAACTCTTCAGCAGGAACAGATGAGTTTTCGGTTCAGAGAGAAGGTCAGGTCTCAGTCCGTCATCAGCAGGGATGAGCAGGTATGGCGCCTGCCGCACGGCATTCTGGGTATCTGTGCTGTGTCTCTATTAGACTGTAGATATATACTGTGTGTACATATGTGATGTGTATATGTGGTGTTTGTATGTGGTGTGTATATGTGGTGTGTATGTAGGTCAGTGTGGCAGTGTGTGTGTGTTATAAAACTGAATGAATAGTGAGCAGCTGTTGTGTCCTGCAGCTCGGTCTAATTCCTGAAGCTCTGCAGGGCTCTGTGTGTCATGTGATCAGAGTTCAGATCAATAAGAGACAGTCAGAGAACATGAATACTGTCTATTGATCAGAGGACAGCTGACTGCACATCAGCCTGCAGCTGGGCATGACATCCTGCCCCCCCCACCCCCCCCCCCACCCCCACCCCCCCCCCCCCCACCCCCCCCCCCACCCCCGGCTGTCTGCTGACACCAAGGTGATGTGTTCGTGAAGAAGTCTCATCAGCTGAGGACATGTCACTGCACCTGCTTTGTCAGGACACATTCTGTCAGTCTGTCTGCATTTACCTGTGTGTACCTGTGTGTGTGTCTCCAGGTGTGCGGCGGCGGCAGCAGTGACGTGTGTTTCTTCTGTCAGAGACGAGTGTACCTGATGGAGCGTCTGAGCGCAGAGAGTTTGTTCTTCCATCGCAGCTGTTTCCAGTGTTTCCACTGTGGCTCTACGCTGCGCCTGGCGGCGTACGCCTTCGACCAACACAACCGTGAGTCTCACGCAGTCTCACTGACTCTCACCGAGTCTCATCGAGTCTCTCCCAGTTCTACCATGTCTCACCCAGTCTCATCAAGTCTCACTGAACCACCGTCTGTGTATGAGCCTGTCAGAGTCTGAGAGATGATCAGGTATTTAAAACAACAGACTTTAATTCAAACAATAGAATTTTAATAAATATATTATTTTATTCTGAAACCAGCACAGTCTGTGGAGAGCACCAGGATTTAGTCTGTGATCATCAGTGTTTAGTCTGTGATCATCAGGATTTAGTCTGTGATCATCAGATCATCAGTGTTTAGTCTGTGATCATCAGGATTTAGTCTGCACTTCGCAGTGGAGTCTTTATGATTTATTATTTATTGATGACTGTGTGAGAGTCTTTATGTTCAGCAGCCTGAGGTCAGGATGAACTCATGATTGCTGTCTGTTGGAACAGGACACATTATAAAGGCTCTTTATCTGCACACAGGACAGCAGCACTTTATCTCAGCAGATATTCAGTCATTAAAACTGAAATAAAAAAATAAATTACAAGCCAAAATTTACAGGTCACAGTGTACGCTTGTGAACCGCATCTGGTTGCTGTCACCATCAAAGACAACAAGTTAAAGTGCCACTGAAGTTAAGGTTTTTGGCTCAGAATATGAGAAAAGGATAACGGCCTTTTTACCATCTTTACCAAGAGTGTCTCTGCGTTAGTTTGGTGCTACAGTATTTACACTGAATCATTCAGCATAACGTTTGCCAACCTTTGTTATCTCTGCCATTACAGATAAGTTAATGAAGCTAAGCTCCAGAAGTTAACGTTAGCTTAACTAGAGCCCTTTGGACAACAGCTAACAATGATGTACAATCACCAAAGTACAAAACTAGAACAAAATAGGCTAATGAACTCCCAGCAAACAAGGTGACATGATGAACAACGCAGCTAGGAGCTAACGTTAGGCTAACTTTAGCTAACGTTAGCTAGAGATGTTAAAGATAACTTTATATTTCTTTGCAGCAAAGTGACAATATGTTGCCTCAAACACAATGTTGACTTACCTTAGAACAGATGTAGACATCATTGTTAATCTTATTCACGTTGAGTTGATGTTGTGGTCTAACGTTACCACACAACTTTATCCAAAGGAGACACTTTTCTTGCTTGAGATGTGGTTTAAAGTGTAAAAATACACCTGGTCGCCCAGCCTCTCAGGATACCTTGTGTCAGAGTTGCATGTACCCCATGCACACCGTTTGACCATTTTTAAACTTCAAATCTTTCTGTAATGCATTTCAATGGACGTCCAGGCAGAGGATGTCAAGTGTATGGGAATGGCTATACGCATTGTGATTGGCTCATCGCGTTTGAGGGCGGGGCTTAGCCACAGGTCAATTGACTGTGTGTTCAGTGCTGTGTGAGCTGCGTCTTACACACTGTCCATAACAATAACTATGTCAGGTAACAAACTGCGTCAGACTCGGGACATTTTCTGTCAGGTAATTGTGGCCCGAGCCGGAAAGGTAACCTTACATGACATCTGTTGTGATCTGGAGCTATACACGAAATAACATTAATTAAAATTAACTTGACCTTCAAGGGGCGGTGCCGTTGGGGGGGCGGGGCGCCCCCTAATATAATGGCAGGAAACACTGCTTGTGGTTCTCAGTTCAGAGGCCAAATAATAAAACCTTGTAGTTGTTGCCTAATGCTGTTTTTTGTTGTTTTGTTGTTGTTTTTTTAAAGCATCATTTCTCACTGTGGTCAGTTAGCCTGCAGGCTGCTGTGTTTACATGGCAACTCGTGCGAGACTCAAGAACTAGCACCACCACTAGCCATCAACAAGTCTGGTGCGAGTTGCCATGTAAACACTATAGCCTGCAGGCTAACTGACCACGGTGAGAAATGATGCTATAAAAGTGGAGTAACTTACGTCTTTTCAAGTCAGTGTTGCATGCTGCGGCTTCAGGGCACTTGGATTACGACGGATGAGCCGTTCTGACGTTTTTGAAATGCATTAGCAGAGTTTTATTCATTCATTCATTCACCTTCTAACCGCTTCATGCTTCATCCTCTTGAGGGTCGCGGGGGGGCTGGAGCCTATCCCAGCTGACACTGGGTGAGAGGCAGGGTTCACCCTGGACAGGTCGCCAGACTATCGCAGGCCTGACACATAGAAACAAACAACCATTCACGCTCACATTCACACCTACAGACAATTTAGAGTAATCAAGTAACCTAGTCCCCAATCTGTGGGAGGAAGCTGGAGAGAACCCACGCTGACACATGGAGAACATGCAAACTCCGCACAGAAGGGCTCCCACACCCGGGATCGAACTGGCAACCCTCTTGCTGTGAGGCGACACTGCTAACCACCACACCACCGTGCTTTATTACATTTTCAAAATCTGGGTTCCATGCACTTCAAGTGTAGCTGTTATTCCGGCTAGCTGTTATCCTCCGATTTGTCTCTACATACAGACTCTTCATTCAGTGAATGTAGAGTCTGTAGGCAAACCCCGGAGATCTTGCCTCCGGAAGAAGAGCGGAAGAGCCCTGGTTTCCGGTTGTAGGCTGTTTGTAGTCCGCGTGATATTGACCAATCACGTTTCAGCCGGCTGCAGTTGTTGCCAGGTTAAACGCTCTGTGCGGTGAACTAATGAGGTGGAACATAATTGGCGTCACTGCAACCTCTGAATCCATCGCAATGGTTCAGCATATTTACTTATATATAAATGGAGGTCGGAAACGGAAATTCGCCTCCTCCGCCCAAATCAAACCGGAATGCCAAAAAATCTGGGGTTTGTCCCCAGAGGCTGTATCGGCGTCTGCCGGAAGTCAGATGCTGAATACAGCTGATGGGTTCCGAGAATATCCTCCGATACCCCGAACGAGTTTTGTAGATTAAAAACTACATTGGACTTCTTGTGGGCATGAGGGTCAGTAAGTACTGTCTGTATTTTCATTCTAAAGTGGCCATTTCCTTTAACAAGCAGGTGAACAGGTGTACCTAATAAAGTGGCCGTTTCCTTTAACAAGCAGGTGAACAGGTGTACCTAATAAAGTGGCCACTTAGTGTATATCAACTTGATGAAATGATTATATTCAGAGTCGAACCAGAATCAGCTCCATCTGTCTCTCTGTACCTTCTGACTTCCTGTCTGAAGTCCTGCTCCTGTTCGTCCTGGATCAATCAGCTGATCAGTCATCGCTCCACCTGTCTCTCTGATTTCACGCTGATCACCGCAGCTCGCCACCCATCACTGGTTAACCACATGATGCTGTCATGTGACCTGCGACTGTGTCTGTGTGAACAGTTGGAGCCTCAAGCGTTACCACCACCACACATCTATCTGTGTGTGTGTGTGTGTGTGTGTGTGTGTGTACACACTATGCATACACAAAGCTGGTCCTGTGTGTTTGACCTTCAGGAAATATAGATCAGCTCTCAGCAGCCAATCAGAGCGCAGCGGTCTCATGGGCACAGTTTGAAGTGTGAGGCGGGAGTGAGTTTGAATGTTGGTATAAGAGGAGCTGACGCTCGCTGTGTGTTCTGATGTTTCAGGGAGGTTTTACTGTCTGCAGCATTACGACTCTCGACTCAATGCCCCGACTGCCAAGAGGAGGTCAACGCCGTCCAACGCCGACAGAGGCACCTCACACCGCACATCAGTCGTAAGGAAACTTTCTGACCGATTAAGATTCACAAATTCAAACCTTAAATTCAAATCCAGATTTCATTTGGACTCAGAAACTTTCATCAGCTTCACATTTAAAACGATCAATAACCTCATCAGATGATTGATCAGAGGGTCTGATTGATTCGTCCACAGGCGTCTCTGTGTTCGGCCCCGTCAGGCTCCTCTGCAGACTCTCTGATCTCAGCAGAGCGTCGGCGCTCCTCAGGTGAGTCCACATCACCTGCGTCATGTCATGTCTTCATGTGTGTCACACTGAGCGCGCTCCTTAAACTGGAATCAATGTGGGCTTTAGTGTGTGTGTGTTTCTGTGTGTGTCTGTGTGTGTGTGCGGCTGTGTTGGTGTGTCGGCAGTGGTTTCTGTGATGGCGGCGACACCCGAGAGGATCGAGCTGGAGAACTACTGCCGCAGCTCGACCAAGGTGGAGGCGGAGCTTCTGGAGGAGCCAGAGGAGGTGTCAGAGGAGACGCTGAACCGCTTCAACCTGAGCATGGATGAGAAGGTCCGCCACAGATCCAGGTCTGAGTCTGCTCTGTATGGAGGGTCGTTAACGCCACGAAGAAATACAAAAACATGGACTGACAGGAAAAAAAAGAAAATAATCGACAGAGAGAAGAAACGTAAAAAATAAAAGTCAAATGTTTCTTCGTGTCACAATTTATGGTTCAGTTTCTGAATCTGGACTTTTAGGTCACAAATAAAAACCAGACACTAAAAGTCAAAACCTTTGACCTTTGACCTTTGTTGTTTCAAATTTAATTTAAATAACAATTACATGCAAAATATTTTTAAATGTATTTTTGACTTTTTACATCACAGTTAGCATTTTTAAATAAAAAAAAATCACCCATAAAGTCTGAAGTGTAATTTTAGATTATAAATTAAATTATAAAATAATATATTTAAATTATTATACAATAATTATTAAATTATTCAAATTTATATTCAACACATTATGTTTCAAGTTAGAATTATGTTATGTATGCTGATCCTCCTGATCAGTCTCCTAAAACTATGGCATACATAATTCTAACTTGAAACATATGATTTAGTATTTTTTATGTTACTGAGATATCTTTATAACCATTGTGTTGTCAGTATTGATCCTCCATATAGGTTTGTATTGATTGATTTGTCAGTATTGATCCTCCATATATGTTTGTATTGATTGATTTGTCAGTATTGATCCTCCATATAGGTTTGTATTGATTGATTTGTCAGTACTGATCCTCCGTACATCGGCTGAGACTCAGTGTGAACTGTCTGTTTTCAGTTCAGGGTCGGAGATGGAGGAAGAGGAGGAGGAAGGCAGCCGTCGACATCGTGTGACATCAGAAGAGGCCAAAGCTTCATGGAGGGAAACTCTGCAGCAACACCTCCACCTGAGGGAGGAGGAGGAGGAGGCAGAGGAGGAGGAGGAGGAGGATGAAGATGATGATGAAGAAGAAGAGGAAGAGGAGGAAAGCAGTGAGGTGGAGTCCAGTGACGGTGAGTCTCACATTGGGCTGCACGATTCTGGAAAAAATGAGAATCACGATTTTTTGGCTTTTAATTGAGATCACGATTCTCTCACGATTTTTTTCAACCTAAAGATTTATTGTGCTTATTTCCTGATACAAAAGGAAAAGTAACAAAAATTATAAATAAATAATAAAAAAATATCATTAAATAACAAAGCCTGTGATTGTGCCTGATACAAGAGACGCAAGGCACATAAACGCTGGTCAGCAGAGAGGGAACAAAACAATAAACTTAGTCTCTTCTCTTCTCTTACAGCTTTTGAACAATTTTAACAATAATATCAATGTTGAACAACATTTTTCTGAGGTAGGTATTCCAGGCCTGGAATTAAGTCATTTATAGGGCAAGGCCACTTTGGCCTTTGATAAATACAAATTTATTGCGGCACCAAGGCCAAAACCAATGGCGCAATAACAATATGTGCTAACTACATTGAATGAAGACAAAACAATATATGTCTTGAAAAACAGTAAACTGGACATTTGACTTTTCCACAAAATGCTGTGTGATAAATGTTAATTAAAATTAAATTAAATTAAAATGTGAACAATTCATAATATTCATTGTTATTGTTATGATAAAATAAAGTCTAAATGGACTAAGGAAGATCAAAATTAAACATTTCAACATCATGCATTTGACAGGAGTATTCACCTAACATAGCCTACATATCTTTAATTATATAATTGTTTATATGTCTACGTACATTTTTGCATAAATCCCCAATATTTAATTTGCCTTTACAGAAATCCTCTTCCTTCATTTAATTTGACCATGTTTATTGTATTGTATTATATGTATTAATTCTCTACAGGATCTTGTATGTTCTTTAATGAGTGTTCAATTTATTAAAAGAAAAAAACAAAAAAACATTTTGGTGAACCCTGCAGCAAAGTGAGCCCTCTTCCTCAGAGAGGATCTTTGCCTCCCAGTTTGTTCCTGGCGACAGAGCAGAGTGAACCGTCTTTCTTCTCAGAGGATCTTTGTCCCATGAGAGCAGGCAGCAGGCTGTTCTTATCTATCGCTCTGCTCTCCGTATCCGCGTTTAAAACATCTTTCGCTGGTGATTTGACAGTCACTAGAAGCACATTATCACCCTTTGTAAAAGTTTCTGTGTGGTACCTGTGCTGTACATGAGCTAACGTTAGCGGCTAAGGACTGAGAGGCTGTCCGGTGTGTGTGTGTGTGTGTGTGTGTGTGTGTCTGTCTGTCTGTCTGTCTGTCTGAGGAGTGTCAGTACATTAAAGGAGCTATATGTAAGAAATCTAAAGCAAATAGTCATAAAATCCTCCTAATATGTCACAGAGACTAAGGAATAATGTTCATATAACATACTGATCTCACTGACAACAATAGTACAGCCAGAATATTCGCATTTAAAAAACATTTTTACAGTCTGCAAATCATGTTTATGTTTTGAATTTGTGTTTTGTCCTGTTGCGCCACCCACCACCGTCTATCAGTCACACAGTCAGTAGAGTCTCAGCATCAGTTACAGTTACGACTGAGCTACAGCAGCACGGCAAGCAGCATTAGTAGTGTCCCGGTACATAGCATTAGCAGCCGGCTCCTCAGCTGTATCCCGGCAGCAGCATTAGCAGTGTCCCGGTACATAGCATTAGCAGTCTCCTCAGCTGTATCCCGGCAGCAGCATTAGCAGCAGAGAAGCTGGACTTGCTCGAACGATCCACTGGAAAACCGAAGATCAAGGACGCGGTGACGCGGCCCTGCCACAGCAGCCGCCTGTGGGCAAACAAATCAGTCTCCAGCGTGCCGCTGTCCAGCAACCTCGAATCTGTAGGGGAGGGGGGGCGGACAAGACTCGCGGCAGTATTTTGAATTTGAGTGCAGTAACCGTTTTGGCCACATTCTTACATACAGCGCCTTTAACTTCTTAGCCATAGCCTTGCTGTTAGCCATGGTAATGTTATCGTCGGCAGCCCTGAATAGCTTGTAAATCTTTAGCATAGTTAGTTA
The DNA here is from genome assembly GCA_037127435.1 of Epinephelus malabaricus. NCBI lineage: Eukaryota > Metazoa > Chordata > Actinopteri > Perciformes > Serranidae > Epinephelus > Epinephelus malabaricus. The sequence goes on along the minus strand of JANUFT010000021.1, from coordinate 247,198 downwards.
ACACATTTAACCTTTAACGGGGAAAAACAGTAGAAACCTCAGGAAGAGCAACTGAGGAGGGATCCCTCTTCCAGGACGGACAGACGTGCAATAGATGTCGTACAGAACAGATCAGCATAATAAATTAACAGTAATCCATATGACACAATGAGAGAGAGAGAGAGAGACAGAGAGACAGAGAGAGAGAGAGAGAGAGAGAGAGAGAGGGAGATGCAGGTAATGACAGTAGCTTACAACAACATTAATGAAAGTAATAATATTATAGTTATAGTTCTGGCTACTGTGGTACAATATGTTGAAAGTATGTATTAATATCTGGCAGTATACATGTGTGACAATAGTCATATGTATATAATAACAGTAGAAGTATGACTAATGACTAATGATGGCAGCAGCACAACCACACACGTCACGCTGTCCGGGCACCGCTGTGATATGAGTTAATCTGAGAGACAGTGGAGCACAAAGGCTCCGGAGAAGAAGCCGAGTTAGTGACATCCAGAATGGCCGAGTTAGCAAGATGCAGTAATAGGATGAGAGGGAGAGAGAGAGAGAGGGAGAGAGAGAGAGAGAGAGAGAGAGAGAGAGAGAGAGAGAGAGAGAGGGAGAGAGAGGGAGCCCGGTGTATTTTAGGGGGTCCTCCGGCAGACTAGGCCTAAGTCAGCCTAACTAGGGGCTGGTACAGGGCAAGCCTGAGCCAGCCCTAACTATAAGCTTTATCAAAGAGGAAAGTCTTAAGTCTAGTCTTAAATGTGGAGACGGTGTCTGCCTCCCGGACCATAACAGGAAGATGATTCCACAGGAGAGGAGCCTGATAGCTGAAGGCTCTGGCTCCTGATCTGCTTTTGGAGACTTTAGGGACCACGAGTAACCCTGCGTTCTCAGAGCGCAGTGTTCTGGTGGGATAATATGGCACTATGAGCTCTCTAAGATATGACGGAGCTTGACCATTTAGAGCTTTATAAGTTAACAGTAGGATTTTAAATTCAATTCTGGATTTTACAGGGAGCCAGTTTCTTAATTCCTGTTAGTACACGTGCTGCTGCATTCTGAATTAGCTGGAGAGTTTTTAAGGACTTACTAGAGCTACCTGATAATAGAGAGTTACAGTAATCCAGCCTAGAGGTAACAAAAGCGTGGACCAATTTTTCTGCATCTTTTCGGGTCAGGATAGGCCTAATTTTCACAATATTACGCAGATGAAAAAATGCAGTCCGTGAGGTTTGTTTTAAATGAGAATTAAAAGACAAATCTTGATCAAATATTACTCCGAGGTTTCTTACGGTAGTGCTAGAGGCCAGAGCAATGCCATCTAGAGAAACTATGTCATCAGATAAAGAGTCTCTGAGTTGTTTGGGGCCAAGAACAATAACTTCAGTTTTGTCTGAATTTAACATCAGGAAATTGGTGCTCATCCAGATTTTTATGTCTTTAAGGCAGTTATGGAGTTTAGTTAATTGATTACTTTCTTCTGGCTTCATCGATAAATACAACTGTGTATCATCCGCGTAACAATGGAAATTTATAGAGTGATTTCTAATGATGTTACCTAAAGGAAGCATATATAGAGTAAATAGGATTGGTCCGAGCACAGAACCTTGCGGAACTCCAAAACAAACTTTGGTACGTAAGGATGATTCATTATGAACGTCAACAAACTGAAAACGATCAGATAAATAAGATTTAAACCAGCTCAGTGCAGAACCTTTTAGGCCAATTAAGTGATCCAGTCTCTGCAGTAGAATTTGATGGTCAATTGTGTCAAACGCCGCACTAAGATCTAATAAAACAAGAACAGAGACGAGTCCTTTGTCTGAAGCAATCAGAAGGTCATTTGTAATTTTAACTAGAGCTGTCTCAGTGCTATGATGCACTCTAAATCCTGACTGAAATTCCTCAAATAAATTATTATCATGGAGAAAATCACACAGCTGGTCTGCGACTACCTTCTCAAGGATCTTTGACATAAAGGGAAGATTAGATATTGGTCTATAGTTGGCTAACACCTCTGGATCCAGGGTGGGCTTTTTTAGTAGAGGTTTAATTACAGCTACCTTAAAAGACTGTGGTACATAGCCTGTTAATAAGGATATATTGATCATATCTAATATATGAGTGTTAACTAAAGGAAAGACCTCCTTAAGTAGCCTAGTTAGGATGGGGTCTAAGAGACACGTTGATGATTTAGATGAAGAAATCACTGCGGTCAATTCTTGAAGAGAAATTGGGGAGAAGCAATCTAAATATATATTAGGTTCTACAGCTGTGTTTGAGGTTAGATAGGTACTATCTGAGGGCAGGAGGTCATGAATTTTGCCTCTAATAGTTAGAATTTTGTCATTAAAAAAGCTCATAAAATCATTACTGCTAAGGGCTAAAGGAATACAAGGCTCAATAGAGCTTTGACTCTCAGTCAGCCTGGCTACAGTGCTGAAAAGAAACCTGGGGTTGTTCTTGTTTTCTTCTATTAATGCTGAGTAATAGTTTGCTCTGGCATTGCGAAGGCCCCTCTTATAAGTTTTGAGACTGTCTGTCCAGATTAAACGAGATTCTTCCAGTTTGGTTAATCGCCAATTCCTTTCAAATTTTCGCGATATTTGTTTTAACTTACGGGTTTGAGAGTTATACCAAGGAGTGAACTTTCTTTGCTTTGTTAACTTCTTTTTAAGAGGAGCTACAGAGTCGAGTGTTGTTCGCAGCGAGCCTATGGTGCTATCGACAAAATGATCAATTTGGGAGAGGTTAAAATCGGTACGGGAAACCTCTGTTACTGAGGGACTTGGTATTGAATTTAACGACGGAGTAATCTTTTCCTTAAATTTTGCGACAGCACTATCTGATAAACATCTAGTATAGTAACTGTTGCTGAGTGGCATGTAATCGAATAAAAAGAAATCAAAAGTAATCAGATAATGATCCGATAGCGAGGGATTCTGTGGAAAGACTGTTAGGTTATTAATTTCAATTCCATACGTCAGAACTAGATCGAGGGTATGGCTAAAACAGTGAGTGGGTTCATGTACACCCTGACTGAAGCCAATGGAGTCTAATAATGAGATAAACGCGGTAGCCAGGGAGTCATTATCAACGTCGACATGAATGTTAAAATCGCCTACAATAATAACTTTATCTGATTTAAGAACTAAACTGGATAAAAACTCTGAGAATTGAGATACAAATTCAGAATACGGGCCAGGAGCACGGTACACTATAACAAATAAAAGTGGCTGCGAGGTTTTCCAGGTCGGATGTAAAAGACTAAGAACGAGGCTTTCAAATGAATTATAATCTAGTTTAGGTTTAGGGCTGATTAACAGACTAGAGTTAAAAATGGCTGCAACTCCCCCTCCTCGGCCGCTGCCTCGAGGAATGTGGGTATTATTATGACTGGGAGGAGTGGACTCATTAAGACTAACATATTCATCTGGACACAGCCAGGTTTCAGTGAGACTGAGTAAATCAATATGATTATCTGATATTAATTTGTTTACTAACACTGCTTTAGACGATAGAGACATGATATTTAACAGTCCGCATTTAATTCTCCTGTTTTGTCTTTCTGTCACAGAAGACAGAAAGACGGGTTTTAATTTTTATTTAAATAATTTAGGTGGTCGGGGGACAGACACCGTTTGTATGAAACTATGAAAACTATGGCTGGGTAACTGAACTAGAAGCTCAGAGAGGTGTACAGGACTGTTGTGTTGTTGTGATGTGTATTTGTGTTGTGTTGTTGGGATGTGTATTTGTGTTGTGTTGTTGGGATGTGTATTTGTGTTGTGTTGTTGTGATGTGTTTTTGTGTTGTGTTGTTGGTATGTGTATTTGTGTTGTGTTGTTGTGATGTGTTTTTGTGTTGTGTTGTTGGCACGTGTATTTGTGCTGTGGTGTTGGGATGTGTATTTGTGTTGTGTTGTTGTGATGTGTTTTTGTGTTGTGTTGTTGGGATGTGTATTTGTGTTGTGTTGTTGTGATGTGTTTTTGTGTTGTGTTGTTGGGATGTGTATTTGTGTTGTGTTGTTGTGATGTGTATTTGTGTTGTGTTGTTGTGATGTGTTTTTGTGTTGTGTTGTTGTGATGTGTTTTTGTGTTGTGTTGTTGGGATGTGTATTTGTGTTGTGTTGTTGTGATGTGTATTTGTGTTGTGTTGTTGTGATGTGTTTTTGTGTTGTGTTGTTGGGATGTGTATTTGTGTTGTGTTGTTGGGATGTGTATTTGTGTTGTGTTGTTGTGGTGTGTATTTGTGTCGTGTTGTTGGGATGTGTATTTGTGTTGTGTTGTTGGGATGTGTATTTGTGTTGTGGTGTTGGGATGTGTATTTGTGTTGTGTTGTTGGGTGTGTATTTGTGTTGTGTTGTTGGGATGTGTATTTGTGTTGTGTTGTTGGGATGTGTATTTGTGCTGTGTTGTTGGGATGTGTATTTGTGCTGTGGTGTTGGGATGTGTATTTGTGTTGTTGTGGTGTGTATTTGTGCTGTGGTGTTGGGATGTGTATTTGTGTTGTGTTGTTGGGATGTGTATTTGTGCTGTGTTGTTGGGATGTGTATTTGTGTTGTGGTGTTGGGATGTGTATTTGTGCTGTGTTGTTGGGATGTGTATTTGTGCTGTGTTGTTGGGATGTGTATTTGTGTTGTGGTGTTGGGATGTGTATTTGTGTTGTTGTGGTGTGTATTTGTGCTGTGGTGTTGGGATGTGTATTTGTGTTGTGTTGTTGGGATGTGTATTTGTGCTGTGGTGTTGGGATGTGTATTTGTGTTGTGGTGTTGGGATGTGTATTTGTGCTGTGTTGTTGGGATGTGTATTTGTGTTGTGTTGTTGGGATGTGTATTTGTGCTGTGGTGTTGGGATGTGTATTTGTGTTGTGTTGTTGTGATGTGTATTTGTGTTGTGTTGTTGTGGTGTGTATTTGTGTTGTGTTGTTGGGATGTGTATTTGTGTTGTGTTGTTGGGATATGTATTTGTGCTGTGGTGTTGGGATGTGTATTTGTGTTGTGTTGTTGTGGTGTGTATTTGTGTTGTGTTGTTGGGATGTGTATTTGTGTTGTGTTGTTGGGATGTGTATTTGTGTTGTGTTGTTGGGATGTGTATTTGTGTTGTGTTGTTGGGATGTGTATTTGTGTTGTGTTGTTGGGATGTGTATTTGTGCTGTGGTGTTGGGATGTGTATTTGTGTTGTGTTGTTGTGGTGTGTATTTGTGTTGTGTTGTTGGGATGTGTATTTGTGTTGTGGTGTTGGGATGTGTATTTGTGTTGTGTTGTTGGGATGTGTATTTGAGTCGCACAGCTCCTGGCAGATGTTGTGTATTTATGTTGTGTTTATGTGATGTTCAGGGGTCTGTTTCACAAAGCAGGTTCAACAAACTCTGAGTCTAATCCTGAACTCTGAGTTGATCTACTCTGAGATAGGAAACTCTGAGTTTCCGGTTCCAGAACAGCTGATTTGAATCAGTTTAATCAACTCGGAGTAGTTTCACCTGGAGTTAAGCGCATGCACCACGACTATAAAAAGCCAGCATCAATGGAGCCCCGATTCGACGAGTCACCATGGCAATGGGGACGGGGGGGCTGCGTTTTTCACCCCACTAGAATTAGAAATCTTAATGCGCTCATACGGCGAGTTTAAACACGTTTTCAAAAAGAAGTGCAACACCACTGCAGCTGCAAAAGAGAGGGAGACGGCGTAGGAGAATGCATAAGTTTAAATGTAGTCCTTTGCAATCACAATAATATTACAGGGGAAAACTGCTTGAATGGTAGCCTAATCATTTATTTCATTTAGGTGCGATCCCGCGGGGGAGAAGCGCACTTGGCAGCAGTTTAGGATGAAATATAAAAACATTGTTCAAACAGGTAAGACCTCGGCATAATCTCATGGGGGTACCTCATTTTGATCATGTTTTACATTGTAAAGTAAATATTAAGTGGCTGTTTGACTGTGCAGTTGTTTTATCCCCAACATAATGCTGTTTTCACACACATAAATGTCTTCTCATCTATATCATGTTCTGTTAAATAATTAAGCCTAAATAAACTAACACAGACTTCTACTCAGCCAACAGAAAGAAGGCAGATGCCGTAAAACGAGCACACTTTTCTGACTGCCCTGCATACAGCTGCCTTACTCAAGTGCTCAGCGTCTCCGACATTGTACAAAAAACTTCCATTTGCAAAGAAACACAGCGCAACACACAATATCTGCTGGGATGTGAGAGCATGACTATGACTAGTAATGTTGCAGATGTAAGGACGGATTAGGTTGTGTAGATGATGGACCGCTCAAAAAGATAATTGTGTGGAAATGCTAAAACATCTATGTGCGGTCTGATAACCATCTCCTGACGAATATTTAATTCTCTGCGCAGTAATGCTGCACCTTCATCCACGGGATCGTTATCAAAAGGACATGCCATGTTAGTGAAAAAAGTCGGCACCTACTGTGCCTAATGGACTTCTAATATACTGACTTTGATTTTTTTTAAATGACAGACGGCAGAACTAGGCTACGCCAAAACTCGCCTGCTGACTGAATGAATGAGGAAATCAAATGGAGTGTGTGGCTCTGAAAGAGGGCGGAGACAGAGAAACTCGAGGTTCATTGAGAAAAACCTGGTCCCGACCAGGTTAGGTTCATAGAGTCTGTTACTACGGTACTGACCGAGAGCTTAAGTTACCTCTCTCTCTGAAACAGGCTAGAGTTACCCCTCTTTCTCTGGTTTGAGTTACCTCCCTTTTTGAAACGGAAAACTCAGTTTCCCTCATTTCAGGGTTAACAGACTCTGAGTTTTCACTAAACCTGCTTTGTGAAACGGAGCCCTGTTGCTGTATATTAGTGTTGTGATGTTGTGTGGTTGTGATGTTGTGTAGTTGGTCCCTGTACCAAACCTCACTGATCAACTCATGAAGTTTATGTGTATGAACAGACAGCGTGTTGCATGACACAGCAGTCATGTGATCATTTAAACAACATGGCTGTCATTGTTTTGATCAGCTGATTGTTGTGAAGATTTGTTGTCTCTCATACTGACGGCCAAAACAACAACAACAACACCACAGTAAGTTTGTACTGGGAACACTGGTCAGGCACTGATTCAGGTAGGTCGCACCTGTCCCACAGACAGACTCTGTTACTGAGTCTCACAATATCCAGGTGCATCATGGGAAATGTAGGATCCAGTAAAAGTCACTCTGTTCCTAGACTCACAAGTCAGTCTTTAGACGCTTTGCTTAACTAAAGACTGATGACTTTCTCCCTGATTTTGTGTTTAGATGGGCGGATACAATTTCAGAGTTTAAAAAAACTCCCTACGTTGCAGAACCAATAGTAAATCTGCAGGGCGGTCCTTCGGTGGCTCACTGAACTCTTGTGCTTGTAAACATAGTCCCACTAGAAACACGTGTAGCGGTACAAAATGGCTCAGCCGTGCTCGCAGAAAACGCCGTCAAAGTTAGTGGATGTTTGTCACGTTTGCGGCGACACATTCTCGCCAACTAAAAGAAACAAACATAATCTTTTACAAGGCCATGACTCATCCATCCGGCCGGACTATAGAGGGAATCGCCTTATTGTTTACAAATACTTCCGTATATGTGTATATATATATATATATATATATATATATATATATGTGTGTGTGTATATATGTATATATATATATATATATATATAATTAAGCAATATCACACCAGAGGGAGTGATGTTGTACTGTGATATCGTCACGGCTGTGATTTGGTCGTAGGCATGAGGCCACAGTTCAACAGTTAAATAAGCAAGGCTGATTAAGAAAAGTTGAAAAAATTAGGACAAAATAGATAATTTAAGCATTTTATTTGTCTTCCGCCAACAAAAATAGTTTCCTCAGGACTCCGCTGTCACCGTTGCTATGTAACGCAGACATGGTGCGCCAGGCACTTACTCTTTATACACATTTATCTGCACGTTTCCATTAATTGTGCAGCCGGTGAAATAAGTCTCTGGTGACTGCATGGTGGACTGTGGCTTCACAGGCACAGCCGACTCTGCCTTCTGATCTGACAGTATGTTGCTTTTCAATTCAATTCAATTTTATTTATAAAGCCCAATATCACAAATCACAATTTGCCTCACAGGGCTTTACAGCATACGACATCCCTCTGTCCTTAAGACCCTCACAGCGGATAAGGAAAAACTCCCCAAAAAAAACCCTTTAACGGGGAAAAAAAACGGTAGAAACCTCAGGAAGAGCAACTGAGGAGGGATCCCTCTTCCAGGACGGACAGACGTGCAATAGATGTCGTACAGAACAGATCAGCATGATAAATTAACAGTAATCCATATGACACAATGAGACAGAGAGAGAGAGAGAGAGAGAGAGATGCAGGTAATGACAGTAGTTTACAACAACAAGTTATAGTTACTTTTCTCCAAGTCACTGAGCTCCGCTGATGAAACACTGACAAACCTGGATGTGTGCTCAGATGGATTCAGCTTCTCCTCTCCCTCATCTTCCTCTGATAACCATTCATAGTTCAATTCAAAACTTATTTTAGGAAATAAATCCATAGTTTTGGCTGTTTGACAGTGGATGAATTAATTAGCCTACAACCCAACTGCTGACCTAACTGACACTAACCGTCAGTTTTGATTTGATTGTTGATTGCAATCAGCTGTGAGGAGGAGTGATACATACACAGTGAAATAACCGTGATGTTGTACCTCAATATCGTCACGGTCTTACTGTCTCTCGACCAATCAGATTGCAGGGCCGGAACTAACTGTTGTATAATGTATATATATCACATTTTTCACATCACTGTATCAACGTTTAGACTAATCCGCTGTTTGTAAAGTCTATAAACACAATGATTGAACAAACATTACTATTTCTTAGCCATTAGCGGTGTCTGTAATAGGTAATAACTCAATAAACGGTCCGTGAAAAAAATATTTTTTCCAGCGGATATCTTAGTTACAACATGATTGAGCTAGCAAAGCAGTTTTGTGTTGCTATGTGTAGTATTTATTCAGTTTTGGGAAATCACGATGTCTAGAAAGCATCAGCTGACAGGGACAGCTAACAGCAGCAGCAAAGCTAACATCAGGACGTCATCTGTTAAAAGCCTCCTGTTGTCGAATACGACATGAAACTACTCCAGTTAGCTCAATCATGTTGTAACTAAGACATCCGCTGGAAAAAAACTATTTTCTTCACGGATGAGCACACGTTTGATAAAACAGAGTTAAATCTCTCGGCATCCATTTTCAAGCTCTCTGTGTGTTTGTTTCCTTGCAGACGAGAAAAGGGGGAGCGCACATTTCCGAGAAGGCGTGTCCTTTTCAAAAATGCAAGAGGCCTTGCTTTGTTGCCGGCCGTTTTCGCCAGTGTGTTAAACACACTTTAGAAAGGAGTGTCCCCAGACTATCAGAAGGCGGAGATCTCTGATTGACTGGTGGCGAGACTACTCTGTTCCCAATACAACACTTCCTGAAGTTTGTTTGTAGTATTTCCATCTACTGTATGCTGTGTTAACTCCTAACCTCCTCTGTAACTCCTCCCCCTCTCTCCACCTCAGAGGAGGAGTTTCCTCCAGTCGTCTCCTCACCTGCAGGAAGTGACATCACACAGTGTGACACACCTGTGGAGCCTGACTCCACCTCCGGCCCGCTGCCCTGTGTCACCTCCTCCACACCTCCGTATGAGACTCCGCCAACTGCCAACACGCCGTCCACTGCCTCCTTCGTCACCACGCCTGACTCCACCCCCGACATAGACAGAGACACAGCTCCACCCACACAGCTCACACCTGTTGTCATGGAAACTGCTCAGAGACAGCCTGCTGGAGGGTGGGGCTCTTTTGATGACATCAACCCTGAAGTGCTACAGACTAGGCCCCGCCTTCTGCAGGCCAGAGGGGCGGGGCCAGGAGAGGATAAGGAGGTGTCAGAGGAAGAGGGGGCGGGGTCAGAGGAGGTGAGGAGGAGGAGGAGACTTAAAGGAGCCCAAACCCTCCCCACTCGCCTCCTCCTCCCTCCTCTGCAGGCTGGGGGCGGGGCTCTCCTCCACCAGCTGAAGGGGCTCAGAGAGGCTCCGCCCCTTGGACAGATGGAGGTGGAAGGGGGCGGAGCCAGAGCCCTGTGGAGGACAGTGTTTTCAGGAAACAGGAAGGAGAAGCAGAGGAAGAAGAGAGGCAGGACTTTACCTCCAGGTGCAGGGAGGGTGAAGACAGCCAGTCAGAGGAGAGCTACAGGTGATGACATCATACATAAACATAGATGAACACTGAGGTCACAGTGATGAGATCATAACTCTACTTTCTGTTCCTGTGTGCAGATGTGACAGAAGAGTCTGATCTGGTCTCGTCAGCTCTGTTGCAGAGATGTTCACTGACACCCCGGAACAACGTAAGACTCCGACACACACACCTGCACTCTACACTTGCACCGTCACACTCTACACCTGTACTGACACACTCTACATCTGTACTGTCACACTCTACATCTGTACTGTCACACTCTACATCTGTACTGTCACACTCTACACCTCTACCGACACACTCTACACCTGTACTGACACACTCTACACGTGTACTGACACACTCCACACCTCTACCGTCACACTCTACACCTGTACTGTCACACTCTACATCTGTACTGTCACACTCTACACCTGTACTGACACACTCTACATCTGTACTGTCACACTCTACACCTGTACTGACACACTCTACACCTGTACTGTCACACTCCACACCTCTACCGACACACTCTACACCTGTACTGTCACACTCTACACCTGTACTGACACACTCTACACCTGTACTGTCACACTCCACACCTCTACCGACACACTCTACACCTGTACTGTCACACTCTACACCTGTACTGACACACTCTACATCTGTACTGTCACACTCTACACCTGTACTGACACACTCTACACCTGTACTGTCACACTCCACACCTCTACCGACACACTCTACACCTGTACTGTCACACTCTACACCTGTACTGACACACTCTACACCTGTACTGACACACTCCACACCTCTACCGTCACACTCTACACCTGTACTGTCACACTCTACATCTGTACTGTCACACTCTACACCTGTACTGACACACTCTACACCTGTACTGACACACTCCACACCTCTACCGTCACACTCTACACCTGTACTATCAAACTCTACACCTGTACTGACACACTCTACATCTGTACTGACACATTCTACACCTGTACTGACAAAAGCTACACCTGTACTGACACACTCTACACCTGTACTGACACACGCTACACCTGTACTGTCACACTCTACACCTGTACTGACACACTCCAGACCTCTACCGTCACACTCTACACCTGTACTGACACACTCTACACCTGTACTGAGACACGCTACACCTGTACTGACACACTCTACACCTGTACTGACACACGCTACACCTGTACTGACACACTCTACACCTGTACTGACACACGCTACACCTGTACTGACACACTCTACACCTGTACTGACACATTCTACACCTGTACCAACACACTCTACACCTGTACCGACACACTCTACACCTGTACCGACACATTCTACACCTGTACTGACACACTCTACACCTGTACTGACACACTCTACACCTGTACTGACACACGCTACACCTGTACTGACACATTCTACACCTGTACCAACACACTCTACACCTGTACCGACACACTCTACACCTGTACCGACACACTCTACACCTGTACTGACACACTCTACACCTGTACCGACACACTCTACACCTGTACTGACACACTCTACACCTGTACCGACACACTCTACACCTGTACTGACACACTCTACATCTGTACTGACACACTCTACACCTGTACCGGCACACTCTACACCTGTACTGACACATTCTACACCTGTACTGACACACTCTACACTTGTTCTCAGAATCAGAGTTGTCAGTGATCACAGTAAGAATTTATGCAGATGGATTCATCAAGCTGAGGAGGAACCTCTGATCAGGGTGTCAACAAACAGAAGAATAATAGCAACCCAGAAATCAAATCCTGAGGGACTTCACATGTCACTAATTATGATCACAACACAGCTCCACCTTCAAGATATGAGCTGAACTATCTTGGGAGCAGATGACACTGCTCACTGCTGCACCTGTCTACATATGTTTTATAGTCGACAGACTCAGATGAGTTTAGGGATTGATCTAATACCTGGATCATCTCTAGACATCCTCACAGTAACTGTCCTGTTTTGTTGTTTGTAGCTGCGTCTGGAACTGTTTGACCTGACATCTGAAATTCAGAGAGTCACGATAAAGGAGGAAGAGGAGGAGGAGAACCAGGAGGTACCAGATGTCCTGTAGAAGATCTCAGTGTTAGGACGTATCTGGTGGTTTATGTTCTGTGACTGAGTTTGATGTTAGCTGAGCAGAGACTGTCTGAATGTATTTAGACGGCTGAAATCTGCAATGAGGTGATGCTGATTAAATTAGAGATTAGAGACTAGACAGAACTTTATTTATCCCTTGGGAAGACTCTCTCAAGGAAATTAAGATTCCAGCAGCATTGGATAGCAGCACACAGGGTAAAAAGCACAAAGGGTATCAAAAAGTAAAAAGTAAAAACATGCACATAAAAGATATACAGAGGATAAATAAATTGATAAAATGATAATTTAATTGTCAGAACTCTGAGATGTTGAAGACTTACCCCTGTTCTGACTGATTATCTCCAATGACTCATCTGAGACATGACACGGACTCGTCAAACCTGACTACAGACTGGACTTGGACATGTTCAAGACATCTTAGAGTCTTTTGCTGAGACCTGATGTCCTTTAAACTCTCCTCTGTCTTTTCTTTGGTTGTTTTTGTGCTTCATGTCTCAGCCGGCATACGTTCCTCACGCTCTGGCGTTTAAACGAGCTTACGCCATCAAGGTACAGACTCACATCGTCCTCTCTGTGTGGAGTTACTTCACGTACCGTCCTCTGAGGCTCTCTGATGGACTTCCTGTAAAGTTTCTAACACTGCTGTTGTGTTCTTTACAGAGACGCTCTCGAAAGGACAGAGTCCCGGTCCAGGACTCTGAGAGACGGTCTTCATGTTCCACCGAGGTGGTGGGGGTCTTGGTCCAGCCGAAGGAGCCATCTAGTCTCAGCGTGAAGGAGACCATGTTCCAGAGGGGACAGGAAGACGAAGAGGAAGACCTGGATACCAAAATCACCCGACGAGTTCAGAGAGCTGCTCGAAGGAAGGCCAAACAGGAGCAGCTGAAGAGACTCCACAAAGCTCAGGTGAGTCCACCTGAGGACTAAAGATCAGGTCCACCTGAGGACAGGGACAGCCGGGATTACAGACCAGGTCTGCCTGAGGACTAAATACCAGGTCTACCTGAGGACAGGAACATTCAGGTTTAAAGACCAGGTCCACCTTAGGACTAAAGACCAGGTCGAACTGAGGACAGGGACAATCAGGATTAAAGACCAGGTCTGCCTGAGGACTAAAGACCCGGTCTACCTGAGGACAGGGACATTCAGGTTTAAAGACCAGGTCCACCTTAGGACTAAAGATCAGGTCCACCTGAGGACAGGGACAGCCAGGATTACAGACCAGGTCTGCCTGAGGACTAAAGACCAGGTCTACCTGAGGACAGGGACATTCAGGTTTAAAGACCAGGTCCACTTTAGGACTAAAGACCAGGTCCACCTGAGGACAGGGACAGTCAGGTTTAAAGACCAGGTCCACCTTAGGAAAAAGACCAGGTCCACCTGAGGACAGGGACAGTCAGGATTAAAGACCGGGCCCACCTGAAGACTAAAGACCAGGTCCACCTGAGGACAGGGGCAGTCAGGATTAAAGACTAGATCCACTTTAGGACAGGGACAGTCAGGATTACAGACCAGCTCCACCTGAGGACAGAAATCTGTTATCAACTCTCATGTGGGTCAAACCACCAAACCGAGGCTGGTCTGTTCAGGTGCTCTCAGGAACTCTGTAACAGTGAAAATGTGCATGTTAATGTGATTTTTAAAAGCTGCTCTGATCCTAAACGTGATCTGTAAGTTTTATATTTCTGAAATCAGATGATCCAGAGACAGCTGCAGCAGGTGGAGGAGAAACAGAGACAGCTGGAGGAGAGAGGAGTGATGGTGGAGAAGGCTCTGAGAGGAGAAGCAGGTACAAACACACACACACACACGTGTATAAGTATAGATATACATATATATACACATATTAATACACACATGATCATGATGACTCACTTCCGGGTGATGTGAGTGAATGCTGGCGCGTTTGGCTGCTGCTGCTCATCGGCTCTCTTTTTTACTTTTTACTTATTTAACACCTTTTGATGCCTGCTAAACTGCCTCTACCAGTGGTATCAGTGTTTTATATCAGTTACCTGGCTCATATTATTACGATCATCTGTCAGCCACTGAGGAATCCCACTTGCTGCGAACGGGACCTTTCTGAGTTTGGCGTCCTGGCGTGCATGCTCCTCACCACCGCTTCCTGGTCTCTCCTGTTACGGCACTGCTACAATGTGGATACTCAAGCTGCTGTTATGGATTGTCTTGTCCTCCACCATCATAACTGCTCTGCCATGACTGACATACTCAGCTGATGAAATCCACCGGCTTCGGTCACGGTATGAGCTACCAGCCAGCCTACTCGTCCACCGGGACATTCTCCGACGTCCGAGGTACATCCACCGTGGATCCCACAGGAACTTCTGCTTCGATGACAGCGGTTCCATCCGATCCTTCTTTTTTTTTTTTTTCCTCATTGTTTTTATTGCAGTTTTTTGTTTCCATTCAGCAAAACAGTGTCTACAAAACCTAGACACACAACAAAACAAACACAAAACATACACAGCAGCTCTTACAAGAGAGACAAACATATGGCATAATACAAGAGGTGGTGGTTCAGTCTTACAGTACCCGAATGTCTTTCAAGTGCACAACAGTCCCTTCAACAGAATGGAGGAAAGGTCCAGTCCGATATAGTCCAGAAATGGGCGCCACACTCTGTAGAACTGATCTACGCTGTAATGTATGACGTTGGTAAGATATTCTAGAGGGATCAGTTCAAAAATTATTTTACGCCAACCACAGACAGAGGGAATCTTGTCACTGACCCACTGCAAAAGAATATTTTTCCTAGCTGCAAACGTTAGAATATTATACAATCTTTTGTTGACTGCTGTTTTTAGACCGTCACTTGGAAGACCTAGAATCAGGGACATGGGATCCATATCTATATTAATGTGAAAAATTCTCTCCATTTCACTTATAATTTCAACCCAATATCTTTGAAGTTTATGACAAGACCAGAAACAATGAGTTAAAGTTCCCACATCAGTTTTACACTTGAGACACAAAGGAGAAAGAGAGCGGTTGAAGAGGTGCCTGCGGTGAGGAGATATATGTAATCTGTGTAGAATCTTAAGTTGTATTGCTCTTGTCCGAGCACAAATTGAAATCCTTTTTGCAAGAGACCAAATGGTATCCCACTTTTCTTCATCTATGGTCGCAGACAGCTCCTTCTCCCACACACCTCTGACCCCCCCGCGCATCAGTAGTAGAAAAACCATTAAGTACATGGTAAAATGAGCTCAGAGACACTTTCAACTGTTGCTGAAACAGAATTTTCTCAACAGCAGATATTTCAGGGTGATCAATAAGGGTTGTGCTATGAATGATATGATGCCTTATTTGCAAAAAGCGAAAGAAATCTTGTTTAGACAATTTGTAACTGTTAGTAAGTTGTTCAAATGACATAAGTTTATTATCTGAGAAGAGGTCACTGAGGCATTTAATATTCTTTTTAGACCATTGTTGAAAACTGGGGTCCGAAGAACCTGGGGGAAAAGCAGGATTATTTATTATTGGGGTAAAGATGGATGTTATATTTGATCTTCCCTCGAGACGGCGGACAAGCCGCCATGCTTTTAGAGTGTTGATTGTTACAGGATTTGTACAAAAGGTTTTAATTTCTTTAAAATTATTACAAAATAGTAGGTCACTTAGTTTGCACTTTGATAATGCTGTCTCAGTATCCAACCAGATTGAAGTTCTACCCTTAACCCAGTCGTTTACAAATCTTAAATGGGCACAGAGTTGATAAATTTTAATATTAGGTAAGTCCAAGCCACCCATTGAACTTGGTAGATGTAATACTGCCATCTTAAGCCTAGGTCTGCACTTGTTCCAAATAAAAGAGCTGAGCCATCCATTTATGTCCTTCAGTACCCTTTTAGAAAACAAAATAGGGATCATTTGGATAGGGTACAATAACCTGGGCAACACATTCATTTTGACCAGGGCAATGCGTCCCAACCAGGAAACAGGACGTGACATCCATCGCTCTAGGTCCTGTTTAATTTTACAAAATAAGGGTGTAAAGTTGGCTTTGTATAGTTGATCGAAGGATAGGGTGATGAAGATTCCCAAGTACACAAACCCACTGGGAGACCATTTGAAAGGAAAGAAAGGAACAGTAGCTGGTATTGTTGAAAGAGTACCAAGAAGCATGGCCTCTGATTTAGCCAAATTGATTTTATAGCCAGAGAAACAACTAAATCTGTCAATCACATCAATAAGACTTGGTACGGATGTTTCAGGGTCAGTCAAAAGGATTAAAACATCATCCGCGTATAAGGTTATTTTATGACATAGCTGTTCGATCTCTAAACTACATATTGTGGATGTCACCCTTATGGCCTCAGCAAGTGGTTCTATGGCCAAAGTGAATAGGAGGGGCGATAAAGGGCAACCCTGCATCACCCCTCTGTAAGTGTTGAAGTATTCAGACCTGAATCCATTAGTCAGGACTGCTGCCTGTGGACTAGTATAGATAATTTTTACCCATTTTATAAAGTTCTCCCCCACACCAAATTTACCCAGTGTATACAGTAAGTAAGACCATTCAATTCGGTCAAATGCTTTCTCTGCATCGAGAGAAAGCGCCAGACCGTTAGTAGATTTTTGTTCAAAAGCTAGGATGGCGTCCAACAAATGTCTAATATTGGTGGCTGAATTCCGACCCCTTATAAAACCTGTCTGGTCCCCCTTTATCAGAACTGGTAAGAGATTTTCTAAACGAGAGGCCAAGATTTTAGAAAGCAGTTTCCTATCCACATTTAAGAGGGCTATGGGCCTGTAGGATCCGCAAAAATCAGGACACTTCCCTTTCTTTAGAATTAAGGAAATATTGGCCTCCCTCAGTGTCTGTGGGAATTCTCCTGTAGTGAAGGAATGGTTGAACATATCAAGAAGAGGTTCTACAAGAATATTTTGAAACTGTTTATAAAATTCACAACAGAAGCCATGAGGTCCTGGTGACTTTCCATTTTGTAATGTTTTAATAGCTTTGATCACTTCAGTTTTAGTTATGGGACTATTAAGGGCAGTCTTCTGCTCTTCTGACAAATTTGGCAAGTCAAACTGAGCAAAGAAATTGTGCATTAGTTGCTCCCCCTCTGGAGCTTGTTCGGAAGAGTACAGAGTTTTGTAAAAATTCTTGAAGCAGTTATTTATCAGTTTATTTTCGTGTACTTTGTGGCCTTCTTCATCAGATACAGCTGCGATGATGTTAGATTCTGCACGCTTCTTAATGTAGTACGCCAAACATTTACCCGCTTTATCTCCATGCTTATGAAACCTCTGTCTAGTGAACTTCATTTTCTTCTCTGCATCTCTAGTAAGAAGGCAGTTCAGCGCTGATCTGAGTGTAGCGATTTCTTGCCACAATGGTGGTGACGGAGAAGCAATATATGCTTTTTCTTTATCCATCAATTCACTCTCTAAAGATTTGTGTTTCTCCAGTCTTTGGCGCTTCTTTGTTGAGTACGAAATGATTAACCCTCTCGCATAAGCTTTACATGTTTCCCATAAAATGGAGGCATTACTGGCTGATGAAGTGTTGATTTTCAGAAATGCTTTAAGTTCAGTAGAAAAGTTGGAGATAAATTCCTCATCTTTAAGAATAATGGTATTGAGTCTCCAGTGACGAGACTGATGAAGCGCTGTTTTAAGATTAAGGTCCACAATCACTCTAGCGTGATCTGAGAAAATTATACTGGTTATGTCACATGATAAAACTGAACACAAATCAGTTTTTGGCAGGAAAAAGTAATCAATTCTGGTGTGGCACTTATGCGGAGCCGAGAAAAATGTATATTGTTTATCAGAGGGGTGGGTACACCTCCAAGCATCAGTAAGCCCAAACTCTTTACATAGAGCATGGAGCGTGTTGGCCTGAGCAGAGGGGGGGTGCAGTACTATGTGGAAATTTGCCAATAAGCGGATTTAATATTAAGTTAAGATCCCCACCAACAATAACAGTGGAGTTAGAAAGGAATGGAGCTAAGTCCAGAAACATTTTGGTAAGGAAGGTGGTTGGGTGGGCAGGTGGAAAGTACACATTCATCATTACAATATTTTGACCTTGCAAAGTTCCCTTGATTATCACATAGCGACCCTTCAGATCTTTAACACAGTCAGATATTATAAAAGAGAGGTTTTTCCTAATCAACACTGCCACTCCCCTGCTTCTTGATGTAAAGGATGAGAAAAATACTTGTCCGAATGGCCCTTGTTGTAACTTTAAATGCTCTGTGTCATCAAGATGCGTCTCTTGTAACATAGCAACATCTATATCGTCCTTCTTCAGACATGTAAGTATTTTTCTCCTCTTAATAGGGCTGTGGACGCCCCGTACATTCCAGGTGCATACTCACAGCTTATTCATTATTAGTATTATTCATGTATCATACGAAGCATATTGAGCTAAACGATTCACCACACTCTGAGTAAGAATAAAACAAGCAAATAAAGAAAGAAAAGTAAAGAGCTGTGTAACAAAACATTCAAAAAACAGTAATTTGGCAACCACCCTACTGAACATGTAGGAAAAACCGATTTTCTCCTGCCTGCCGATGAGAGCCGACAGACGCAACATGCACTTAACTCACGCCTACTCATAGACAAAAACACAATCTGTCAAGCACACGATGAAGTGGGACATTTCACCGGGTTGATTATAAACAGTAGGAAAGAAAAGGGACAGAGTCACACATGCCTGAATTTAGCAGGTACTCACTTTGCTTCATAATGCACAGTCCAGGCACAATGTTAACTGAAAGGAATAGACCGGTGGTTACAGAAGTTTAGGGCAGCGATTCCACGTAAGTCGCAGCTGCCTCCGGTGTGTTAAATCTCTTCTCCTTGCCGTTGACAGACAGCTTCAGCGTAGCGGGATATAGAAGCACATAATCCACATTCTTCTTCCTCAGACAACTCTTCACCTCGTCAAAAGCCTTGCGTTTCTTGGCCACCGCCGCCGAATAATCATTAAAGAAGGAAACTCCGATCCAGTCCACTGGCTGGTTCGGCACCGTAGCAAGGCGCCAGGCTGCGGCCATCACTCGTTGTTTATCAGTAAAGTTGTGAAGTTTCATGATGATGGGTCTGGCGCGTTGGTTAGTGCCCGGCCTTGGTGCTAGGGAGCGGTGAGCGCGGTCCAACTTGATCTTCCCAGTTTTAGTTGTGAGATTGAGATAGGAGGGGAGCCATGTCTCCATGAAAGTGACTGCATTCTTTCCCTCCGTGCCCTGGGGTAGCCCGACCAGACGAAGGGTACATCTGCGGCTGCGGTTCTCTAAATCATTTATATGGTCCGCCATGTCGGTTATTTGTTTTTCGAGTTGTGCCACTTTAGCCTGCAACACATCCGTCGTGTCTTCCACGCCTGAGATCCGTGTCTCGGCATGACCAACCCGCGTTGCCAGAGCCTGCATCTGAGATGTTTGTTCGCGGATAGCAGCAAGCACAGTGTCAACTTTTGACTTTGTAATGTTGTCAGTTATCTTACTCAAGGCCGAAAGAATACTCGGGTCAACAACACTCCCAGTTTCCTCGGTCTCGGCAGTGGCTTCTACCTCGCTAACGTTAGCTTCACCGCGGCAGGCTCCACAACTCCGCTAGCATGTACAGCCGAAGCTGTCTTTTTCTTAAGCTTGGTGTAAGGCATTTTCGAAAAATAGTCGTCCAGGCTCATTATAGAACTACTCACACATAGCATAGCATTTCACCAGGTGAACACGTATTTTAGACGGATATTCAGGAAACCTCACCGGAGTTTAACAAGACAAGGTGTTCACACTACGACGCCATCTTGCCACTCCCCATCCGATTCTTCTGGTCGAGGGATCCACGCCGGCAGCACAAGGCTGGAAACGCCGGTAGATCTGCTAACCATAATGTGTTGGCTTCTCTTCCCAGGATGGCGGAACTTTTTCCCTCCAACTGTTTTAAATTCTCTACCTTCAATGTCCGCTCACTAACTAACAAAGCACCGCTTATCTCCGAATCCATCACGGATTTAGAACTGGAATTTATATGTCTCACGGAAACATGGCAACAGCCGAATGACTTTTTCCACCTGAATCAAACACTACCGCCTGGGTATGTTTACATCTGCAAATCACGTTCTTCCAGTAGAGGGGGCAGTCTCGCGCCGATCTATCGCGAGAACTTAAAAATCATGCCTGTCCCAGTGACAGAGCCGTCCTCCTTTGAAGTCCTGGCTGCTCAGCTGAATGGCCCCACACCTACCCTCATTGTTACTATTTATCGACCTCCTAAACCCTCTGCCATTTTCATTAGTGAGCTCACATCCCTTTTAGCTGATCTTTGTGCTATGTCTCCTAATGTTATTTTAACTGGTGATTTTAACATTCATCTTGATAAGCCCACTGAAACATCTGTCAAAGATTTTATTTCTACCCTCAATAGTTTTGACCTTGTTCAATTTGTTAATTTCCCAACTCACAACAAAGGGCATATTCTCGATTTAGTTTGCTGTTCAGGAGTCACACCAAGTAACCTTAGTGCTGTTGATCTTCCTATTTCTGACCATAAGCTTGTCATTTTTGATATTCATCTTCAACTTTCAAAATCCATCCAGAACCGCTCCATATCTTTCAGAAACTTTAAGAATATTAATATCACTGAGCTTAACAGTCTAATTAGCACTTCCACTCATTTCAGCTCCCCTCACTCCCTCACTACTGCTGAACTGGTTGATCACTATAACGCCAACCTCCAATATGCTCTAGACACACTTGCCCCCCTGAAAACCCGCACAGTTACATTCACTCGGTCCTCCCCTTGGTACACCCCGGAGCTTCGCCAGCTTAAAACACGGGGTCGCCAGCTGGAGCGATTAGTGAGGAAAACCGGTCTGGTAGTGCATCAGCAAATGTATCTTGACCATCTCACTTCCTACAAATCTGCCATCAACACAGCCAAGTCCACCTACTATTCCCATATCATTAAATCTGCTGACAGCAACACCCGGATTTTATTTTCAACTGTCAACAAACTTCTCAAACCAGCTGAAACCCCCCTCTCACCTCATCTCCACCTCACAGTGTCAAGAGTTTCTGGACTTTTTCAGCTCAAAAATTGTCAACATCCACCAACAACTGACTACTCCCGCACCAACACCCTGGATCCTCCACCCTCCAACACTCTGTCCACATTTCAACTCCCATCTGCTGAATGTATTAATAGGCTCATCAAGGCATCCAAGAACTCTACCTGCCCACTTGATTTTCTCCCCACTGCCTTAATTAAAGCCTGTCTGCCAACAGTCTCACCCATTATAACATCCATAGTTCACTCCTCCCTTTCCACTGCTACTGTTCCACCATCACTGAAGACTGCTTCCATCACTCCCGTTCTTAAAAAACCTGGTTCTGATCCCAATGACCAATTGACCATAATAACTATTGGCCCATTTCCAACCTCTCATTCATCTGTAAGATCCTAGAAAAGGCAGTAGCAACCCATCTCCAGAACCACCTGCACAATAATAGTCTTTTTGAATCATTTCAGTCCAGTTTCCGCCCAAAACACAGCACAGAAACAGCCTTAATCAAGATCACCAATGACCTCCTCCTGGCAGCAGATTCTGGCCTTCTCACCATCCTCATCCTCTTCGACCTCAGTGCCGCCTTTGATAGCATCTCCCACTCCATACTCCTGGAACACCTGGCTGGCACTGGGGTCTCTGGTACTGCATTACAATGGTTCACTTCATATCTATCTGACAGGAAACAGTTTGTTCAAGGGAAAAATGTTCATTCACAGCCATCATCCATTACACATAGTGTCCCGCAGGGATCAGTGCTGGGACCGCTTCTATTCATCATATACATCCTCCCCCTTGGTGACATCCTCCGTCACTTTGGAATTCATTCATGAAGTTATTGTTCTTGGCCCCAAACAACTCAGAGACTATTATCACTTATCTGATGACATAGTTTCTCTAGATGGCATTGCTCTGGCCTCTAGCACTACCGTAAGAAACCTCGGAGTAATATTTGATCAAGATTTGTCTTTTAATTCTCATTTAAAACAAACCTCACGGACTGCATTTTTTTTTTTCATCTGCGTAATATTGCGAAAATTAGGCCTATCCTGACCCGAAAAGATGTATAAAAATTGGTCCACGCTTTTGTTACCTCAAGGCTGGATTACTGTAACTCTCTATTATCAGGTAGCTCTAGTAAGTCCTTAAAAACTCTCCAGCTAATTCAGAATGCAGCAGCACATGTACTAACAGGAACTAAGGAACGAGATCATATTTCTCCTGTTTTAGCTTCTCTGCACTGGCTCCCTGTAAAATCCAGAATTGAATTTAAAATCCTACTGTTAACTTATAAAGCTCTAAATGGTCAAGCTCCGTCATATCTTAGAGAGCTCATAGTGCCATATTATCCTACCAGAACACTGCGCTCTGAGAACGCAGGGTTACTCGTGGTCCCTAAAGTCTCCAAAAGCAAATCAGGAGCCAGAGCCTTCAGCTATCAGGCTCCTCTCCTGTGGAATCATCTTCCTGTTACGGTCCGGGAGGCAGACACCGTCTCCACATTTAAGACTAGACTTAAGACTTTCCTCTTTGATAAAGCTTATAGTTAGGGCTGGCTCAGGCTTGCCCTGTACCAGCCCTTAGTTAGGCTGACTTAGGCCTAGTCTGCCGGAGGACCCCCCTATAATACACCGGGCACCTTCTCTCTCTCTCTCTCTCTCTCTCTCTCTCTCTCTCTCTCTCTCTCTCTCTCACTCTCTCTCGTATTCTATTATTGCATCTTGCTAACTCGGCCATTCTGGATGTCACTAACTCGGCTTCTTCTCCGGAGCCTTTGTGCTCCACTGTCTCTCAGATTAACTCATATCACAGCGGTGCCTGGACAGCGTGACGTGTGTGGTTGTGCTGCTGCCGTGGTCCTGCCAGATGCCTCCTTGTCACACATGTATACTGCCAGATATTAATACATACTTTCAACATATTGTACCACAGTAGCCAGAACTATAACTATAATATTATTACTTTCAATAATGTTGTTGTAAGTTACTGTCATTATCTGCATCTCTCTCTGTCTCTCTGTCTCTCTCTCTCTCTCCCTCTCTCATTGTGTCATGCGGATTACTGTTAATTTATTATGTTGATCTTTTCTGTACGACATCTATTGCACGTCTGTCCGTCCTGGAAGAGGGATCCCTCCTCAGTTGCTCTTCCTGAGGTTTCTACCGTTTTTTTCCCCGTTAAAGGGTTTTTTGGGGAGTTTTTCCTGATCAGCTGTGAGGGTCATAAGGACAGAGGGATGTCGTATGCTGTAAAGCCCTGTGAGACAAATTGTGATTTGTGATACACACACAACTTTACATCTCCACTAAACCAACTCACTGGTCTCCCCAACAAACTTCTCCATCGTCTCCAAATCATCCGGAACTCTGCCGCCAGAATCATCACCCGTACCAAATCCACCAACCACATCACCCCCATCCTCATTCAGCTCCAATGGCTACCTGTCCATCAGCAAATCCAATATAAAGTCCTTCTCCTCACATTCAAAGCTCTCCATAACCTGGCCCCCCAATACCTGTCAGACCTTCTCCACCCTTACACCCCCACCCGTGCTCTACACTCCTCCTCAGCTGCTCTTCTGTCTGTCCCTAATTTCAAACTGACCACTATGGGTTGCAGAGCCTTCAGCTGCTCTGCACCCAGACTCTGGAACTCTCTGCCCCCCCCATATCCATCAGATTGACTCCATTGGACAATTTAAATCACAGCTTAAAACCCATCTGTTCAGACTTGCCTACCCGGTTTAATTTTCTGTCATGTATTTTATCTATTTTTAATGTTGTATTATTGGTATTTTTGTATGTTTTTATTGTAAGGTGTCCTTAGGTGCTCAGAAAGGCGCCAACAAATAAAATTTATTATTATTATTATTATTATTATTATTACATACAGTCATTAAATATCCAGATTATAGATCTGGGGTTCCACAGGGCTCTATGTTGGGTCCTTTGCTGTTTATACTTTAGTTTCCTTCCTGCTGTTACCTGTCAGGTGTGTGATGATGTCACAGATAAACAGCTGTCAGATGTAAAGTTATAGAGTTATTAATGTAAAATAATCTGCACATGTGGGGATTTCTTGGTGTTGAAGATGAGTTCAGATATTTTTTAATCAAAGTTGTGTCTCTGTTAGATTACTGGGGTGACTCCAACGACAACCAGGACGTCGAGCTTCACCTGGAAGGTTAGTTCACCTTCTGACTTAATGTCATATAAGTCACTGGGCTGTAGGAAGCTGAAGAGAACTCTGTTATACTGCAGCATGTCAGTGATGATGTAAAAAAACATTTGAGCGACGTCCACACTGATGTTTTCATTTTAAAACACAGAACTGTGTCTACATTTACATCTGGTGTCAATGCTACTCTGGTATTTTGGCACCACTAAAAAAAAAAACTTGGCAAAATGATGGCAGCCATGTTTGATCAGGTCTTGTCAGTCACTGTCTATCAAGTCAAGTCAGTGTCCAGAGATGGTTTTATTTTTAAAATGAATCAGAGAGAAATGAAGGACAAACTGGTTCTTCTTTTGTATGTTTGTCTGTTTGTATTTTGGATGAACTGGTCCTTTAAACCTTCGTCTCTGCAGGACTGGGTAAACTGGACAATCCAGCTCTGATGCAGCAGTGGTTCCAGTTGGTCCAGCAGAAGAACTCTCTGATCCGATACGAATCTGAACTCATGATATTGTGAGTATCTGACCTTTAAACCAACAGCAGTTTCATCAGAATCTCCTGAATGTGGTTCGTTCTGCAGGTTCTGGTCAACCAGAACCTCCTGGATGTGGTTCGTTCAGCAGGTTCAGGTCCATCAGAACATCCTGGATGTGGTTTTCAGGTTGATCGGGATTGATTGGGACTGTGTGGATCCTGGTTTCAGACACTGGTCTCTGCTGTGTTTCAGTGCTCGAGAGTTGGAGTTGGAGGACCGACAGAGTCGTCTGCAGCAGGAGCTCAGAGAGCGTATGGCCGTGGACGGTAACATCACACCGACTCATCACAGCATGACTTCCTGTTTATGATTTAAATAGTAAAAAAAATGTGTAATACAAATGTGAAAAAAGGTGATGCTGTTAACATGGAAACATCAGAGAATACCAACAGAGATCAGTGATTTCTCAGTCTCTTTCCCCAGTCCAGAGTCCAAAGACTTTGGTTTCCAAACGCTGCCAGGCAGGTCATGGGAATAATGCCACCGGATCGCTAGTTGGCATTGTTTACGGTCAGAACTACGACGGTATCTGATCGTCTTCGAACCATCAACTTTCGTTATTGATTAATGAAAACATTCTTGGCAAATGCTTTCGCTTTTGTCCGTCTTGTAGTGGTCCAAGAATGTCACCTCTGGCAGCATAGTTCTAACGTCTCCGCCTGTCCCTCTGAATCACGGCCCCAATTCAGTGTGAAAATCGGAGTCCTGTTCAATTATTCCTAGCTGTGGTATTCAGGTGATCGGCCTGCTTTGAACACTTTGCTTTGAATAGACCCTGTGGGACAGTCAGCTCTTGCATTGAGGGGGTGCAGAGAGGCAGGGGCTGGGACAGATGGTAGCTCGCCTCATGGCGGACTGCCAGCTCGATCCCAAGATCCAGCTACGAGCTTTTTAACTGCAGCAACTTCAAGAAATGCTGAGGGTGCTGGAATTACGACGGCTGCTGGCACCAGACCTGCCCCCCAATCGATGCTTGTTAGAGGACTTACAGTGTACTCAGTCCAGTCACAGGGCCTCAAAAGAGTCCTGAATAATCACCACCTCTCTGAGTAGGGAGTGGGTAATTTGCGTATCTGCTACCTTCCTTTGATGTGGTAGCTTGTTGACCTCCTACTGTAACTTCCACCTTCGACTGTGAGGTTTTAGATGTCCAGGTGTGGATGAAGACCACCTGTGATCTCTGTCTGACTCTGTGGTTTGAACATTTAATATATAGAAGTAACATTAGGTCTATTAAATTATTAACCCTGTGTGTGCTGTGTCCAGACCACCTGAAGAAGGAGTGGCAGCTGCTGGAGGAGCGCCTGATCCTGGAGGAGATGTTGGAGGTGGTGGAGCAGAGAGACTCTTTGGTGTCTCTGCTGGAGGAACAGAGACTGCAGGAGCGACAGGAGGACCAGGACCTGGAGGAGGTCATGATGACCCGAGGACTGGGACTTAGCTGGACCTGAACTGGTCTGCAGTGATGTCATCAGAACCACAAATCTGATGACATCACTGTAACCAGGAAAACTACGCCAACGGGTGTAGAAGAACTTTGGTCCCAATCTGAACTGGACTCTAAAGAACTGACCAAACCAGATGGAAATAAATTCAGTGAACGGATCTGAGACCTGAAGACAGTCTGAGACATGGACCGAGACAGAGGAGACAACCTGCAGACTCAGGTGGACTCATCTTCAGCCTGAAGTCTTCAGCCCAAACCTTTTTCCTCGTCTTCTTCTTCTTCTTCTTCTTCTTGAACGTGTCATGGTTACCATGTTCTCATGAATCAGTAAGAGTGTCTCACAGCGGGTACAGAACTTTCTCAGGACATGTTTTGTTGACTCAGCAGAACTGAACTAGAACAACACACAGGAAGTGACTTTATTCATGAGCCAACAGCAGCCAGTTTGACTAGTTCATGTGATCATCTCATTAATGATCAGTTCATGAAGGATTCTGTTAACGAGCAGTTGTTGTGATGGAGTGAATAAGTGAATGACTCCTCTGTTAATCCAATACACATAAAGTTGTGAATGTGACGTTAGCTGCTAAGCTAACCTGTAACATGCTAGCTAACTGGAAATATGCTAATGCTAGTCCACCAAGCTAGCTAGCTTACTAACAGCCAGTTAGCGCTGCATCACAGTCTCGTCTCCACCACAGCCAAGTGTCGACTAAATACAGACACAAAAAGTTAAGTACTTTAACTACTTACATCAGTCATTACTTTTTTAACTAGTTAATTTGTGTGTTTAACTAGTTAATGAGTAAATTAATTAGTTACAGTTGAGGCCATAAATTTAAATTTACCTCGGCTGAAGAAATTCAAACTTAATATTACACATCTTTATATTCTTCATGTCACCATGTTGTTTTTCTCTGGTGAAGTTTGTATCTACTTTATTTTCATCAGAGATTATTTCAAAATCAGAGACAAGATAAAAATGTATTTCAGCTTTTATTTACTGAGACAGATTTTCAGTGGGTGAAAAGTTTGAATACACTGTTAGTATTTTGCCACATTGCCTTTCAGCTCCTTCACAGCTCCTTTGGTCGTGTCTCAGGGTTCAGTTGAACCTTTTGGGTCGAGGTTTGTTCAGTCCTCGGGGAAATTTTTCTCTATCTTCCTCAACGATTCAGCCTCTGTGTGGTTCAGACTCTTGGAAACTGCTCCTAAAGATGAACCAGACTTCTGAAGGGCCACAGTTCTTTTTGCTTGGAGTTTGCATGTTCTCCTCGTGTCAGCGTGGGTTTCCTCCAGGTGCTCTGACATGTTCTCCCTGTGTCAGTGTGGGTTTCCTCCTCCAGGTGCTCCGACA
Organism: Epinephelus malabaricus; assembly: GCA_037127435.1. Classification (NCBI taxonomy): domain Eukaryota; kingdom Metazoa; phylum Chordata; class Actinopteri; order Perciformes; family Serranidae; genus Epinephelus; species Epinephelus malabaricus. The sequence continues at coordinate 219,266 of JANUFT010000021.1, read as the reverse complement.
TGTTCTCCTCGTGTCAGCGTGGGTTTCCTCCAGGTGCTCTGACATGTTCTCCCCCTGTCAGCGTGGGTTTCCTCCAGGTGCTCTGACATGTTCTCCCCGTGTCAGCGTGGGTTTCCTCCAGGTGCTCCAGCTTCCTCCCACAGTCCAAAGCCATGCAGGTTAATTGATGACTCTAAATTGTCCGTAGGTGTGAATGTGAGTGTGAATGGTTGTGTGTCTCTATGTGTCAGCCCTGTGATAGTCTGGTGACCTGTCCAGGGTGAACCTTGCCTCTTGCCCAATATCAGCTGGAATAGGCTCCACCCCCCGTGACCCCCAACAGGAAAAGCAACTACGGAAATGAAGGAATAATTGAAAATGAACTCCCAATTAGCTTCCACAAGCAGTCTCATCAGTTTCTGGAATCTTTCATATGGTTTTAAAGACGTCAGCTCGGTGTTTAAATGTTCAACCCACTGAAAATCTGTTGCAGTGAATTAAAGCTGGAGTTCATGTCTTTGTTTGTGATGATTTAAAATAATCTCTGATGGAAATAAATCCCTGATGACTCAACACAGGTGATACACGGTGACATCAAACATGTTGAGCTGTGAAAATTTAAGCTTGAACATCTTTAGCCTAGGTATATTTAAATATACGGGCTCAACTATAGTTTAACAGGTGAGTTTCACCAGGTTAATTATCACATTTAACTAGCTGATGTTGATATTTAATGTTAATATGGGGAATAGGAATCACAAAGCATTCTGGGATGACGCTGCCATCTGGGAGGGATAAACATCAGTAACTGTGGCAGCTGCCTGTCGATCATACGTCATCAGAAATGTAAACGTGTGAAAGAGAAACTGTCGACAAACACAGAGGAGTCAAACATTACAAAACTGAATTTAGTCAGTGACATCGATCCCTAAAAATCAGCAGATGTAAAATGGTGACCGTATGGTGACCATGACCATAACTGCCTTTGATGTTTACCTGGTCTTAAGCGTTAGCATCTGTTAGCAGCACAACCACTTTGAATCTCAGGAGGCTCATGTGGGACAGGTGGGACACAACCATCCACACAAAGACAAGCGAGCTCATGTTATGCTAACTGGATGCTAACTAAACGTTGGCTAATGATACGTAATCTACTTGTATCTAACAAAATGAAACACTTTGTGTCCGACTTCTTCTTCTGGTGTTTTAATCTGATTCACTGAGTTTTCATCGGGTCTTTTTGTCACTGACATCAAACATCCAGCAGATGGTGCTCTTACCTTCATCCCTCCAAGATGGCCGCCTCACTGTTGATGACGACACATTCTTGTTCCCTCCCTCAGTATTAAATGTGTTGAACAGAGCGTCATGGTTCAGCAGCTGAATCAGTCAGTCAGATTATTGATTATTGATTACTGTGCCATCAGACGTCACCTGTTTGCCTTACGTCATCACCTCCTACCACCTGATCAATAACTGTTAATCAATCTGTGTAAATTCATGTGACTGATGATGTAACGACTGAACTACAAGCAGCCTTCTGACTTTATATCTTCTTATATAATAAATGATTCACAGCTGATTCCTGTTGGTGTTTGGTTTCATACAAACAGCTGAACTGTGTCTATGATGGATCGGTCTATGTCCTGGAACAAACCTGCAGAGCCCACATGTTGTTCACACTTTGATATGAGCTGCTCATGTTTGTCTGCAGTCATGGAAATAATCTTTATTTAAATATTTACAACAAGTTAAAGTGTTGATATGTGTTTATATTTTTCAGTGACACCCCAACGAGCCTCTTTTATGAAAATCAGACCCAGAAAAGTCAAAAAGTCAACTTTACTGTAGTTCAGCTGTATGTTCAGGACATAGACAAGACTGAAACACTGAAATACTGTTTCTCCCAAACCCTCCTTTGTAAACATGTAAACAAACAAACAAACAAACAAACAGAAAAAGTATAAACGGTAAGTACTGAATATAAATAATAAAAGTACAGCTGAGCAGAGACGTCAGTGTGAGGACGATCAGGACTCATCAAATAAAATAAACTGTTTATATTTAATTTATTATTTCTCCTCTTTACAACAGGGACTCACTCAGAGACGCCACCTGGTGGCTGAAACGTTGCAGTACAGTTACAAAGTGTCATACTCCATAAAGTTCTTCATGATGAACTCTGCGGTGAATAAAAACACATCTGGAACATCTGGTGACTCTGTCTGTGAAGATACGAGGATAAAAATATTTTATGAACCTTCAGCTGAATTGAATTAAATTAAACAACATTAAAATCAAACAGGAAGTAACAGAAGGAAACACTCTAAGATTGTTTGAAGTACTATCACAGCTTCTCGTGTTTCTGTCCAGGTATTAGTCTAGATCTCTGAAGATACGTCAGCCTCAGGTGTTCCCCGTCAGGTGTGGGCAGAGTCACAGCTCTCAGTGCAGGTGAGACCTCACAGGTGAGAGCAGAGGAAGCAGGCGCAGTGAGGAAGTGACGTCAGGACAGACTCAGGTAAGACACTCTGAACACACTCACCTGGAACTGACTCAGAAACCACCTGGGATCTGTCTATGTGCTGAAAGTGATAGCATGTTAGCGGATAACATAAACTGCTAGCATACCGGCTAGCGGTTAACATTAGCATAAACAGTTTAGAGGCTAATTCAAGTGATAATGGCGGGAAGTCTTGAGCTGATGCGGAGTACCGCAAACAGGTCTGTTGATATGTGTGTCATGACCACAGGTGCTCGATTGGTTCTGCATGTTTTTACAGTGAAGAGAATAATAATAATACATTGGATTTATGTTTTTGAGCTTTTCTGGATACTCAAAGACAATTTACAGTATACAGTATATACAGTATATACTCTACATATATATATATATATATATATATATATATATATATTTATACACACATTTAAGACCTCTTTGATAAGCCTTTGTGCTCCACTGTCTCTCAGATTAACTCATATCACAGCGGTGCCTGGACAGCGTGATGTGTGTGGTTGTGCTGCTGCCGTGGTCCTGCCAGATGCCTCCTGCTGCTGCTGCCATCATTAGTCATTAGTCATACTTCTACTGTTATTATACACATATGACTATTGTCACACATGTATACTGCCAGATATTAATATATACTTTCAACATATTGTACCACAGTAGCCAGAACTATAACTATAATATTATTACTTTCATTAATGTTGTTGTAAGCTACTGTCATTACCTGCATCTCTCTCTCTCTCTCTCTCTCTCTCTCTCTCTCTCTCTCTCTCTCTCATTGTGTCATGCGGATTACTGTTAATTTATTATGTTGATCTGTTCTGTACGACATCTATTGCACGTCTGTCCGTCCTGGAAGAGGGATCCCTCCTCAGTTGCTCTTCCTGAGGTTTCTACCGTTTTTTTCCCCGTTAAAGGTTTTTTTGGGGAGTTTTTCCTGATCAGCTGTGAGGGTCTTAAGGACAGAGGGATGTCGTATGCTGTAAAGCCCTGTGAGGCAAATTGTGATTTGTGATATTGGGCTTTATAAATAAAAAAGAATCGAATTGAATGTGGCCGTGGGGTCTGCAGGTCACGACCTCTGATCTGTCCCGTAAATAAGATTAGTCTCAGCTCAGTGAAGCTGACGCCAACACGTCAGCTCAGAGATAGGTCAAAGTTCCTCTTTTATAAAAAGTACAAACAGTTTTCTGTTGATTTCTTTATTTCCTGTTTCCTGTTTCCTGCAGAGACGTTGAGCGGCCACAGACTGACTCAGTCACAGGTGTGTGTCAACAGGTACAGGTGTTAAATACTGTCCGTGCTGCGTTCAGTGACTCAGACTGAACCTTCGTCAGCTTGTTTTGTTCTGAAAATATCAATTTAACTTCAGTCACTGATGAACACATGAATCGGACTGTGATTTCTGGACTTCTAACACTTCTCCTTTTACAACTTCGTCTCCTTCTTCTTCTTCTGTTTTCTAACAGGAACTGTAACATCTGTGTGATGTAATACTTCCTGACGCTTGGTGTGAACACATGATGGTGAAAACAGGTGATGGTGGCATGAACACAGTCAGCACGATTTTTCACTGAATCCATCTTCTGTTAATGGATATAAATCTCAAACAGCTTCACTGACATCATGTAAAATTCTGATGGAACAAAAATGAGACAAGTTTATACCTTTCAGATTATTGTAGTTGTTGTTGTTGTCTTTTGAAGGTCACCAGGGGCCTGTATCACGAAGTGAGATCAACCTTTCCTGGGTTACCCAGACCTATCCTGGGTTGACTAACCCTAACAATGGCAATCAGGATAATTGGTATCACGACGGTGGATATCAACTCGGTAACTCAACCCATGGTTGCTTTATCAAGAGCCGTGAACGCGCACGCAGCGAACCAATCACAATCATGAGAGAAGCGCAGCGTCACTGAGCGTCACTGAGCGTCCTCACAGAGCACCGTATGTGAGGGGAAAAAAGTATTTCTGTGAGGATCAGAGATTAATTCTACTAAAATATGAGGAGGAGAAAAGCAACATTAGAGAAAAGGCCAACACCGTGGCAGCTGCAGGAGGAGGAAACATGCGTGGCAACGAATAACGGGATGAATAATGTTTAGTTTTAGTTTAGATTAGTTTATTTGCACATAATGTTAAAAACAGGCAGTATAACATTTACAAGATTAAAAAAAGAAAAGTGCCGGAGAGGTTAGAAGCCACTAAAAGCTTATCAAAGAAATTCCCCTGTCAAAACATCAATGAAATCATATAATAGAGAAGAAAAAGAAACGGGTGAGGAAAGAAGAAATAGAGGAGGAGAGAGGGAAAAATCAAGACAAAACAAGGCAGCAAATAAAATGATGTGTAGGTTAAATGACTCATCACTGGTTCAAGTAGCTACAGTACCTGTACCTGCACATCTCACAGCTTCGTGAGACCGAAAACCCAGGGTTAACCCTGAAGTTACCTCGCTAAGACATTAATCCTGCTTTGTGATACAGGCCCCAGCTGTTCAGAGTTGTGATTTAAGAACCACAAAACACCGCAAGTTTTCTCCTTAAGTATGACTCTTAATTTCTCTTAATTTCTCCTTAGCTGAGGGACTGATTTAAGGATGTTGGACAGATTCCCTTAAAAGGTTTCCTTAGTTAAGGGTAATCATTAAGGCCTTTACAGCACTGAGATGTTACAGCGTTAAAGTGAGTTTATGAGCTGGATTTATTCGGTTGCTGGAGGAAACTAAGAGTGTAAATCACAAGTTTCATCACGATACGATGTTGCAGTGATTCTTTGGACGACAGGATATTTAACAATATTACAAAGTAATGGTAACGTTAACATTACGTCGTGCTTTATTTTGTTAACAGTACATTGTTTAAACGCACCGTGTGTTCTGTCTGTTGAAATCCAGAATATTTCCACGCTGCTGATTTATCCCGAGTAAATAACGTTCTCTCGTCGTCTTCCTCTCAGCTGCTGCTGTTTCACACTAACGCAGAATTTCAAAATAAAAGTGTATCCTAAAGATGATGATATAGATCGATGTTTTCACTTTGCATCGATGACAATCGATCACTGATCATTGAATCAGTATATTGATCCAGATTGATGGATCCTTACAGCCCGTAGAGGAAACTGCAACTAGAAGTAATTCAGTCAAATCTAAAGATTAAAATCAGAAGTGTATCACAGAAACACTTCTCCTCTCAGGGTGTGTTAAGGGTTTTTATTTATCACCATAAACTCAGTCAGAGGGACCTTAATGGGTTTTTTTTAACCTTACTTTGGTTGCTGAGGTCTTTCGTGCAACAGTTGAGGGATTCCTTAAATATAAGACAGAGACAAGGAGAAACCCTTATATACTTAAGTGATTATTTTAAGAAAACCTTAAGGGAAAGACTTTAAAGGGCCAGTGTGTAAAATGGGTTGAAAACCATTGAAAACAGTGACATCAGTGGTCAAATTCAAGATTGCAGGGCTCACTCACTCACCCCTCCCGTCAGGTAAATGACGGTGGCCTCGTAAGGAAAAAAAGCCTCGCGTACGAGTTTTTCAGGAGTAGGTCTATCTAGTGACGTGGTGAATGTTTATTTAGAAATCTAAACCATGTTACGATATTGTAATGAATCCCTCACGAGCAGAAGACCAGAGGAGCGCTCAGGAAAAAGGCCCGTTTATTTGAGCACTCCAAAAACTCCAGTAACACACCACTCCGTCCCAAACTCTGACTCTTCTAGCGTAACAGACACACTTAATAACTTTACACACATACTCGTTTACCATCCTAAGTGGGGACCCCCCTCCCCTCTCTGCTCCACCAATCTCCAGCCCGCACACTGACTGACAGCGTAGCCGGTAAACAGAGCTCAGCTGTTTACTTAGCCTAGCAATATCTCCGGACTATAGTAGCTGCAATGGACGACTTTGAACGCGATTTTGAAGAGTTTCTTGTAGTGGACACAGACCCAGAGCCATACCTGTTTGAGCCGGAGCATACAGATGAGGAACTCCATGTGTTTGATGCTGAGCGGGTGAGAAGAGAGGCTGAATGCACAGAATGGGATTCGGTGCTACTGCTGCCATCGTTGGGGAGATATATCACCAGGAGGAAAAGCGCCGCAGAGAGTGCATCACAAGGAGTGAAGTTGCGTCTTCTTTTCCTCGCAGATGACGGTTCGGGTTCATTCTCTCCTGTTGCGTGGTAAGTGTGGTCCATTCGCAAACCTTATAACTAAAAAAACTTTTCACTACTCTCTATCGACTAACTACTAACACTCTGCTGTTTCCTCCTCCTTCTTCCTTCCTTCCGCTGTCTTCGTTGGTTAATTTATACACGCGAAACACGTTCTCTGGCTGGCTGTATTGTCCGCTCGGTCTGCCGTACATACATGGCGGCGCAAGATAGCGACCTCTCTAAAGCAAGGCCCTTGCTATATATATATATATATATATATATATATATATAAAAGCATAATTATAAGGCTACGAAAACCAGAAGACCTTTCATGATGGAAGATAACAAGAGTTGGTGTACCCGGCCCAGAGGGTTACCGGGTCCCCGCCTGGGAGCCAGGCCTGGGGTTGGGGCCCGTTGGCCCATGGGGTCCGGCCGGGCCCAGCCCGAACCGGCTACATGGGCTCGTCCCCCTGCAGGCCCACCACCCGCAGAGGGATCCAGAAGGCTTCGGTGCAATATGGATCGGACAGCAGACCAAGGCGGGGGCCTTGGCGGTCTGATCCTCGGCTATGGAAGTTGGCTTTTGGGACATGGAATGTCACCTCTCTGGCGGGGAAGGAGCCGGAGCTTGTGGAAGAGGTTGAGCGCTACCAGCTAGATATAGTCGGCCTCACCTCGACACATAGTTCCGGCTCTGGAACCCAAGTCCTTGAGAGGGGTTGGACTCTCTCCTTTGCTGGAGTTGCTCCGGGTGAGAGGCGGAGGGCCGGGGTGGGCTTTCAGATAGCCCCCAGACTCTCTGCCTGTACGTTGGGGTTTACCCCGGTAGACGAAAGGGTTGCTTCCCTGCGCCTTCGGGTGGGGGAACTGGTCCTGACTGTTGTCTGCGCTTATGTGCCGAACAGCAGTTCAGAGTACCCGTCCTTTTTGGAGTCCCTGGGACGGGTGCTGGACAGTGCCCCAACTGGGGACTCCATTGTTCTGCTGGGGGACTTCAACGCTCACGTGGGCAATGACAGCAGGACCTGGAGGGGCGTGATTGGGAGGAACGGCCTGCCCGATCTGAACCCGAGTGGTGTGCAGTTATTGGACTTCTGTGCGGGTCGCAGTTTGGCCATAACTAACACCATGTTCGAGCATAAGGATGTCCATCGGTGCACGTGGCACCAGGACAGCCTAGGTCGCAGGTCAATGATTGACTTTGTAGTCGTGTCATTTGACCTGCGACCATATGTTCTGGACACTCGGGTGAAGAGAGGAGCAGAGCTGTCAACTGATCACCACCTGGTGGTGAGTTGGATCAGGTGGCAGGGGCGGACGCCACGCAGACCTGGCAGGCCCAAACGAGCAGTGAGGGTCTGCTGGGAACGCCTGGCGGAAGAGCTTGTCAAGATGATCTTCAACTCCCACCTCCGGGAGAGCTTCGACCGCGTCCCGAGGGCGGAGGGGGACATTGAGTCCGAATGGGCCTTGTTCCGCTCTGCCATTGTCGAGGCGGCTGCTGCGAGCTGTGGCTGCAAGGCCGCAGGGGCCAGTCGCGGCGGTAACCCCCGAACCCGCTGGTGGACACCAGAGGTGAAGGGAGCCGTCAGGCTGAAGAAGGAAGCCTACAGGGCGTGGTTGGTCTGTGGGTCTCCAGAAGCAGCGGACGGGTACCGGCGGGCCAAGCGGAGCGCAGCAGCAGCAGTCGCTGAGGCAAAAACTCGGGTGTGGGAGGAGTTCGGTGAGGCCATGGAGAAAGACTATCGATCAAACCGTCCGGCACCTCAGGGGGGGGAAGGCGGCAACTTGCTCACACTGTTTACAGTGGGGGCGGGGAGCTGCTGACGTCAACTGGGGACATTGTCGGGCGGTGGAAGGAATACTTTGAGGAGCTCCTCAATCCCATCAGCACGTATTCCAGTGAGGAAACAGAGCCGGGGGTCTTGGGGGCGGGTCATCCAATTTCGGGGGCAGAAGTCGCCGAGGTAGTGAACGAACTGCGTGGCAGCGGGGCCCCGGGGGTGGACGAGATTCGCCCTGGATATCTCAAGGCTCTGGATGTTGTAGGGCTGTCCTGGCTGACACGCCTCTGCAACATTGCGTGGATATCGGGGGCAGTGCCTCTGGAGTGGCAGACTGGGGTGGTGGTCCCCATCTTCAAGAAAGGGGACCAGAGGGTGTGTTCCAACTACAGGGGGATCACACTCCTCAGCCTACCTGGTAAGGTCTACGCCAGGGTGCTGGAGAAGAGGGTCTGGTCGATAGTTGAACCTTGGATTGAGGAGGAGCAATGTGGTTTTCGTCCTGGACGCGGAACCGTGGACCAGCTCTTTACCCTCGCCAGGGTGCTGGAGGGGGCATGGGAGTTCGCCCAACCAGTCCACATGTGTTTTGTGGATTTGGAGAAGGCTTACGACTGTGTCCCCAGGGGCATCCTGTGGGGGGTGCTCCAGGAGTATGGGGTTGGTGGCCCATTGCTAAGGGCCATCCAGTCCCTGTACCGAAGGAGCACGAGTCTGGTTCGCCTGCAGTAAGTCGGACCTGTTCCCGGTGAGGGTTGGACTCCGCCAGGGCTGCCCTTTGTCACCGGTTCTGTTCATAACTTTCATGGACAGAATTTCTAGGCGCAGCCGAGGGGTGGAGGGTGTCAGGTTTGGTGACAGGAGGATCTCGTCCCTGCTATTTGCGGATGACATGGTCCTCCTAGCTCCATCGAACAGTGACCTCCAGCTCTCGCTGGGACGGTTCGCAGCCGAGTGTGAAGCGGCTGGGATGAGAATCAGCACCTACAAGTCTGAGGCCATGGTCCTCAGCCGGAAAAGGGTGGATTGCCGACTCCAGGTCGGAGGGAGGTCCTGCCTCAGGTGGAGGAGTTTAAGTACCTCGGGATCTTGTTCACGAGTGAGGGTAGGATGGAGCGGGAGATTGACAGGTGGATTGGGGCGGTGTCAGCAGTGATGCGGACGCTTAAAGTCCATTGTGGTGAAAAGGGAGCTTAGCCAGAAAGCGAAGCTCTCGATTTACCGGTCGATCTACATTCCAACCCTTACCTATGGTCATGAGCTCTGGGTAGTGACCGAAAGAACGAGATCGCGAGTACAAGCGGCCGAAATGAATTTCCTCTGCAAGGTGGCTGGGCTCAGCCTTAGAGATAGGGTGAGGAGCTCGGACATCCGGGAGGGACTCGGAGTAGAGCCGCTGCTCCTCCACATCGAGAGGAGCCAGTTGAGGTGGTTCGGGCATCTGGTAAGGATGCCTCCCGGACGCCTCCCTTGGGAGGTATTCCGGGCATGTCCAACCGGGAGGAGACCTCGGGGCCAACCCAGGACACGCTGGAGGGATTACATCGCCCGGCTGGCCTGGGAGCGCCTCCGGGTTCCGTCGGAAGAGCTGACGGAGGTGGCTGGGGAGAGGACTGTCTGGGCTTCTTTGCTGAGGCTGCTGCCCCCGCGTCCCGGACCCGGATAAGCGGAGGACGATGAGACGAGACGAGACGAGACGAAAACCAAACGAATTTTATTTTATAGCGATCATACACTTGTATAAACATATTATTGGGTAGAATATTCAGATTCAGATTCAGATTGACATTAAACCATGCCAAGTATTACACACTGGCCCTTTAAGGTTGTTCTTTGCAAACAATTTTATTTTAAGGAAACTTTAACTCAGAAAATCTTAACTTAAGGTGTTTTGTGCAGCCAGTCCCTGAAACATGTGACAGTTTTCTGTTCCCTCTGACGTATTAATGATGTGTTTGTGTCAACAGCTCATCTGCACGCCCTGGAGGTCAAAGGTCAGAGGTGAGCGTGTTTTATTTCTCATGATCTCATATTTTTTATAAACATCTTTTATTTTGAAAGGATATCGTTGATGCACTGACTGTGACCTTCTGAGCCGACAGTCGATACTCATGTTTTTCTGTTGTTTATTTAGTTTTTGTTATTTATTCCCCAATTTGTTTCGATGAAACAAACTCTACACTGTAAAAAATGTCTGTTCTGAACGACCTCTGACTGAGCTCAGATTCAATCAGACACATTTATTTAACAATATAAATTTAAAACTGTCTTTACCAGGAAATAAAAAATTATATTTCACTGTGAAAACATCACAAAACCTTTCATCTTCAAACAGATGAATTCAGTCAAATTTATCACCAGAAACTGTATTTTACAAGATGATACTGAATGCATCGCAAGAACAACAAGCTGATAACAACTAACAGCTAACTTTAACTACAACTAACTAGTTAAAGTTGTAAACACCTGAACACGAACATGTGCTGTAATGACAGAGAAGGAAACTGTTTAATTCAGACACATTTTATTTCTTCTTCATTTACAGATAGAAAAGTGTTGAGAGGAAAAACTGAACCAAACAAAGTCCTGATGAACAGGTGATTTATACTGTCGAGTTTAAAGCTGGTTCTGAAACTAACACAAAGTTCTGATGATGACATCATCACTTGGAAATCAGAAATAAGTTGCATCCAGGGGGTGGAGCCACAGGAACGCCAAAATCTACACAAATCAAACTTCCTGTCAGCTGCTTTAATACTGGTTTCTTTTTACACACTGGTTTCTGGTGTTACAGACTGGTGGTGTTGGTGGCGTCCACCTTCAGGTCTTTGGCGACCAGTCCAGAGGTGACCGGGTGCATCGCTGCTCTGTTGGCCAGAAACACTTGAATGGCTTCATCACGATACTTCTCGAAGTTAAAGACCTCCCTGACGAGAAAATACAGATACACAGAGTACAAACATGTTACGTAGAGTATCATTACGTCATGTGGAATATCATTACATTACGTAGAGAATCATTTCGTTACGTAGAGAATCAATACATTACGTAGAGAATCATTACGTTACGTAGAGAATCATTTCGTTACGTAGAGAATCATTACGTTACGTAGAGAATCATTTCGTTATGTAGAGAATCATTACGTTACGTAGAGAATCAATACGTTACGTAGAGAATCATTTCGTTACGTAGAGAATCAATACATTACGTAGAGAATCATTACGTTACGTAGAGAATCATTTCGTTACGTAGAGAATCATTACGTTACGTAGAGAATCATTACGTTACGTAGAGAATCATTTCGTTACATAGAGTATACGTAGTATAAATACCTGAAGAGCGGTCTTGTGAACTTCATCCTGCCCTGCTCTGTCGCCATCTTCATTGCCATGGGAACAGCTTCCTCCCATTTGGATCGAACACACAACCTTAGCCACCTGGAGGGAGAACAGCCAATCATCAGGAAGCTTCCAGAATGGAGGCGGGGTTTCATATGACAGACCTGATGTTTTACCTGAAGCGGATCTCAGAGTTCATGCAGGTGTTGAGATCGTAAACCTCCTGCATCTTCTTCACGTGAGTCAGAGGAAGAGGATCCTGAGGGGAGTGAAAAAGAAGTAGAAGATGAAGTGAAGTGGACCTTCAGCAACTGAAGTGGACCGTGGCGAGTTAAAGAGGTTTACCTCCTGAAGCAGGAGGGACAGGAACTCGATGAGCTGGTGGGACGACAGTGTCTTCAAATCCGACTCCTTAAAGCTGCTCAGATCCTGGTCTTTGGCCTGAAGGGGGACAGAGGACAGAGATTTGACTCTGAAGATAAGAGAACAATTACCACAGGTCCATGTGAGGTCCAGGTCTTACCTTGATCCACTTCTGGCTCAGAGAAATGCAGGCGTCGGCCAGCGTGGTGTCGTACCTGAAACATGAATCAGACAACATCAGTCCAGGTTTACAGACAGACCAGAGGACCTGATGCAGGTCTGAGACTGGAGGACCTGATGCAGGTCTGAGAGGATCCACTCACTGAGGTTTGACTGGAGGCATCCCAGGAGTGAACATCCACGCGTTCCAGTCCACCTTGTTCAGGATGTCCACCTGAGAGACAAAGACACAGCTCAGACCTTCGGACTCTGAATCCGGATGTGAGATGTTGTGGTTCACCTGCGGAGCCTCCAGGTGTGTCTTACCTTGTCTTTGAAGTAGGTGTACAGGTAGTTCTTCCACTCCTCCGTGGTGACGCTGCTGTAGGCAAACAGCTGGATGTACGACTTCACGAATCCCATGAACACCTCTGAAACAGACCGACAGGTGAGGACAGACGTTCAGGACTGGATTCTCTGTGGTGTGTCCAGATGTGTGCATGTGTTACCTGGCCCTCCCATCAGCTCCTCCAGGTGGTACAGCAGAGCGAAGCCTTTCTCGTAGGGCACAGAGGAGAAGGCGTCGTCGGGGTCGACGTCCTGCAGGCTGGGAACCAGGTTGGTCAGAGGGTTGTTTGCTCCAAAAGTGTTCACCTGAGTGACAACATGGACAGGTAAGCAACATACATACTGCTTTCATCACCAGAATCAGTCCGCACAGGGTTCAGGTCCAGGTCCTCACCGAGTCCTGCAGGTCCTTCCAGCCCCCCATGGCTTTAAACTGTCTGAACTGTTCACTGTCCATACACCTGCCGATCATCCTCTCCAGGTACACCGTGTGACCTTCGTTCAGCCTGGAAAGGACAAACAGCTACAGTCAGCATGCTAACTATCACTGATCAACTTTAAATTCCTCAGAGACAAGCTTCCATCTTGAAGAGAATGATAATGATAACATACATTTTTCCCCCCGTCATTCCTGCACTCAGTTTCTGTTTTAATTTCCCTTCTTTGAATCAGAATCAGAATCAGAAAACCTTTCTGATTCTGATTCAAAGAAGGGAAATTTAAACAGAAACTGAGCGCAGGAATGACGGGCAAAATAATTACCTGACAAAACCAGTATAGTATAGCATGTCGTCCAAAATCATGAAAAAATGACATAATATAGGATGTCGTCAAAAACCTAGAAAAAAATGTCATAGTATATAGCATGTTGTCCAAAATCATGAAAAACTTCATAATTTTCGTTTTTAAATGATAATAAAGATATTCAAAGACATTTAGTTTTCATTTGTTCGTTTTTAATAAATCCAACAAGCAAGTTACAAAGTGTGCATTAATAAGGACATGAACGAAAAGATGAACAGACATCCACACACCCGTGCCATTAGGCTTCGCCCTGGACACGGACCGGACGGCACTAACGCGGCACTAACGCGTCACTAACGCATCCGGTGTGTCGAGGGTGTTATGTAATTATGCCTGTAAGCTCAGTGACACAAAATTAAAATTGTAATGAAGTGATTATGGTATTGAAAAATGTGTTCGGTTATGCACTGTTGTGTTATTTTAAATTATAAACACGGTATTGTCTCCTCACGTTCCTCAGTGCATGCTGTTATTTTATTTTGAAAATTGGCCGGATTCTCTCGTCTTTTCTGTGTCCGACTTCCTGTTTGGTACGATCCGCTCTATCCAGCTTGATAGAAGCGCTCGCGGCTCCTGTGAAAAATAGACCAGATGCCGAACTGAAGCACTGCCTCCGCGGGCACTCCACTCTGCTCAGCAGCCTGTGTGGACAGTCAGATAGGTTAACATGGGTGCTGACTGAAAACTGCCTCCGCTGCTGGACGCCGTGCTTCGGTTCCGTTATGTCAACAACGCTACATGAAGCAGATTAATGACTTTTTCTCTGCAGTACCTACTATGCAGTCCGCCGCCAAGTGGGCAGGGCTGGTGATTGCAACCGGTCAAAATGTACAACGGCCTTCAGATTTTCCAGTCATTGTTGCAAAAAAACGGTTACCGAGAATATCCGGTTAACGTCAAAAATCATGAGAAAACATCAGTATAGCATGTCGTCCAAAATCATGAAAAAAGTCATAGGATAGCATGTCGTCCAACATCATGAAAAAACGACACAGTATAGCATGTCATCAAAAATCTATTAAAAAAACATCATAGTATAACATGGCGTCCAAAATCATGAAAAACATCATAGTATAGTATGTCATCAAAAAACCTCATAGTATATCATGTTGTGCAAAATCATGAAAAACATCATAGTATAGTATGTCATCAAAAAAAGTCATAGTATACCATGTTGTCCAAAGTTATTTAAAAAGTCATAGTATAGCATATCATCAAAAATCTATTAAAAAAATGTCATAGTATAGCATGTCGTCCAAAATCATGAAAAAACGTCATAGTATAGCATGTCTTCAAAAATCTATAAAAAAGCATCATAGTATAGCATGTCTTCAAAAATCTATTAAAAAATGTCATAGTATAGCATGGCGTCCAAAATCATGAAAAAACGACATAGTATAGTATGTTGTCAAAAATCTATAAAAAAGCGTCATAGTATAGCATGTGGTCCAAAACCATGAAAAAACGTTATAGTATAGCATATCGTCCAAAATCATAAAAAAAAAGCGATAGTATAGTATGTTGTCCAAAACCATGAAAAAAATGTCATAGTATAGCACGTCGTCCAAAATGATGAAAAAACGTCATAGTATAGCATGTCGTCAAAAATCTATAAAAAAGCGTCATAGTATAGCATGTAATCCAAAATCATGAAAACACGTCATAGTATAGCCCGTCGTCCAAAATCATGAAAAAAAGTCGTAGTATAGCATGTCGTCCAAAACCATGAAAAAAAACGACATAGTATAACATGTCGTCCGCAATCATGAAAAACATCATAGTATAGCATGTCGTCCAAAACCATGAAAAAACATCATAGTATAGCATGTCGTCCAAAACCATGAAAAAACGTCATGGTATAGTATGTCGTCCAAAACCATGAAAAAACTTCATGGAATGGCATGTTGTCCGCAATCATGACAAAACGTCATAGTATAGCATGTTGTCCGCAATAATGAAAAAACGCCATAGTATAACATGTCGTCCAAAATCATGTATAAACGTCATAGTATAGCATGTCTTCAAAAATCTATTAAAAAAAACGTCATAGAAAAGCATGTCATCCAAAATCATGTAAAAACGTTACAGTATAGCATGTCGTCCAAAACCATGAAAAAACGTCATGGTATAGTATGTCGTCCAAAACCATGAAAAAACTTCATGGAATGGCATGTTGTCCGCAATCATGACAAAACGTCATAGTATAGCATGTTGTCCAAAACCATGAAAAAACGTCATAGAATGGCATGTGGTCCAAAATCATGTATAAATGTCATAGTATAGGATGTCTTCAAAAATCTATTAAAAAAAAGTCATAGTATAGCACGTCGTCCAAAATCATGAAAAAACGTCATAGTATAGCATGTCATCCAAAATCATGAAAAAATTCATAATATAGCATGTCGTCCAAAATCGTGAAAAAACGACATAGTATAGCATGTGGTCCAAAATCATGTATAAATGTCATAGTATAGCATGTTTTCAAAAATCTATTAAAAACAACGTCATAGTATAGCATGTCGTCCAAAATCATGAAAAAACATCAGAGTTTAGCATGACGTCCAAAATCATGAAACAACGTCATCGTATAGCATGTCGTCTAAAATCATGAAAAAAGTGATAGTATAGTATGTCGTCCAAAACCATGAAAAAATGTTATAGTATAGCATGTCATCCGAAATCATGAAAAAACATCATCGTATAGTATGTCGTCAAAAACCTATAAAAAAAAGCGTCACAGTATAACGTCCTCAAAATCATAAAAAAAAAAGTCATAGTATAGCATGTCGTCCAACATCGTGAAAAAACGACATAGTATAGCATGTCGTCTAAAATCATGAAACGACATAGTACAGTTTGTTGTCAAATCCTGAAAAAATGTCATACTGTAGCATGTCCTCAAAAATCATGGATAAAATGGTCATACTATGGCATGTCGTCCAAAAATCGTGAAAAAACGACATAGTATAGCATGTCGTCCAAAATCATGAAAAAACGACATAGTATAGCATGTGGTCCAAAATCATGTATAAATGTCATAGTATAGCATGTCTTCAAAAATCTATTAAAAAAACCGTCATAGTATAGCATGTCGTCCAAAATCATGAAAAAATTCATAATATAGCATGTCGTCCAAAAATCGTGAAAAAACGACATAGTAAAGCATGTTTTCCAAAATCATGAAAAAACGTCATAGTATAGCATGTCGTCCAAAATCATGAAAAAAAACGTCATAGTATAGCATTTCGTCCAAAATCACGAAAAAATTCATAATATAGCATGTCGTCCAAAATCATTAAAAAACGTCATAGTTTAGCATGACGTCCAAAATTATGAAAAAAGTCATAGTATAGCATGTCGTCTAAAATCATGAAAAAAGTGATAGTATAGCATGTCGTCCAAAACCATGAAAAAACGTTATAGTATAGCATGTCATCCGAAATCATGAAAAAACGTCATCGTATAGTGTGACGTCAAAAATCTATAAAAAAAAGCGTCATAGTATAACATGTCATCAAAAATCATGAAAAAAAGTCATAGTATAGCATGTCGTCCAAAATCGTGAAAAAACGACATAGTATAGTATGTCGTCCAAAATGATGAAAAAACGCCATAGCATAGCATGTCGTCTAAAATCATGAAACAACATAGTATAGTATGTTGTGAAAAATCCTGAAAAAATGTCATAGTATAGCATGTCCTCAAAAATCATGAATAAAATGGTCATACTATAGCATGTCGTCCAAAAATCGTGAAAAAACGAAATAGTATAGCATGTCGTCCAAAATCATGAAAAAATGTCATAGTATAGCATGTCGTCCAAAATCGTGAAAAAAACGTCATAGAATAGCATGTTGTCCAAAACCATGAAAAACGTCATAGTACAGTATCTCGTCCAAAATCATGAAAAAACGACATAGCACAGTATCTCGTCCAAAACCATGAAAAAACAACATAGTATAGAATGTCGCCCAAAATCATGAAAAAAAAGTGATAGTATGTCGTCCACAATCATCAAAAAACGTCATAGTATAGCATGTCGCCCAAAATCATGAAAAAAAAAGTGATAGTATAGTATGTCGTCCAAAACCATGAAACAACGACATAGTATAGCATGTCGTCCAAAATCATGAAACAACGACATAGTATAGCATGTCATCAAATAAATAAATGGTGTTTATTTGTTTGTTTACCAGAAGTGCTCCCAGGTCTTGTTGGTTACCAGGTTACCAGTCCAGCTGTGGGAGATCTCATGAGCAATCACCTGACAGGAAGAATCACAGGTGAACACATGAAGGTGAACACATGAAGGTGAACAGGTGAAGAGACAGAAGTATTTTTACTCACGTTGGACAGAGACTTGTCTCCTGCCTGTAAAGAAATAGATACACAGTAATCAGCTGATCATCATTCACATGATGCAGTGACTCAGGTCAGGTGACACGTGAAGACGTCTAATGATCATCATTAATTATGTCTGTATGGTCATACCAGCAGGGTGGGTGTTCTCTGTACGACTGTGGATATGTTTTTGAGTGTATATAAATGTGTTGTCATGTGTTTATACCAGCAGGGTCGGGGTGGCGAAGGTCAGACAGGGATTCTCCATGCCTCCATAGGGGAATGACGGAGGAAGAACCAGGATGTCGTACTGACCCCAGACGTATGGCCCTGCCAGGTCTTCAGCCGTCTTCAACATGGTCTCTGTCTGACAGACACAGCAACATGAGTCAATTAATGATGACCTGACTGTGTATGGATGAATTAATCAATATATGTATGTTTTGTAGCTTTTAACAACATACTATGGCTTTTCTGTCATGACAGTGTGTGCTATACCCACAGACCTTTCTGTATGTCATCTCCTGAAGGTTTTATAGAAAAACTTCTCCATCATCACCTGTAGGCTGCCTATTAAAAACTTTTTCAAGCTCCACCCACAGTCTCTCTTTCAACTACTGCATCAAGTATGGGCAGTGTTGTTATTGTGTACCAGTTGATGTTGTATTGTTTACTTTTAATTTATTGTATATGCAATAAAATTTGTTTTGCACAATATACTTGTTTCCTTGACTCCTGTGTTACTTCCCCTGAGCCACAGTCATAACATATAATTTCATCTGACATTCTTTCCCACATGCTATACTATGATATTTTTACATGATTTATGACGAAATGCTATACTATGATGTTTTTTCTAGACTTTTGACAACATGCTATACTATGACTTTTTTTCATGATTTTGGACGACATACTATACCATGACGTTTTTTCATGGTTTTGGAAGACATACTATACTATGTTGTTTGTTCATGATTTTGCACGACATGGTATACTAAGACGTTTTTTCTAGATTTGACGACATGCTATACTATGATGTTTTTTCATGATTTTGGACGACATGCTATACTAAGACGTTTTTTCATGATTTTGGACGATATGTTATACTATGACTTTTTCATGATTTTGGACCACATGCTATACTATGACTTTTTTTCATGATTTTGGACCACATGCTATACTATGACTTTTTCATGATTTTGGACCACATGCTATACTATGACTTTTTTTCATGATTTTGGACCACATGCTATACTATGACATTTTTCATGATTTTGGATGACATGCTATACCATGACTTTTTTTCATGATTTTGGACCACATGCTATACTATGACATTTTTCACGACATGCTATACTATGTCGTTTTTTTCCACGTTTTTGACATCATGCTATACTATGACTTTTTTCTAGATTTTTGACGACATGCTATACTATAAGGTTTTTACATGATATTGGACGACATGCTATACTATGACTTTTTTTCATGGTTTTGGACGACATACTATACTGTGACGTTTTTTCATGATTTTGGACAACATGCTATACTATGACTTTTTTCATGGTTTTGGATGACATGCTATACTATGTCGTTTTTTCATGATTTTGGACGACAAACTATACAGTGACTTTTTTTTTCATGATTTTGGACGATATGCTATACTATGTCGCTTTTTCATGATTTTGGACGACATACTATACCGTGACGTTTTTTTTTCATGATTTTGGACGACATGCTATACTATGACTTTTATTCATGGTTTTGGACGATATACGATACTATGTCGTTTTTTCATGATTTTGGACAACGTACTATACCATGACGTTTTTTTCATGGTTTTGGACAACATGCTATACTATGTCGTTTTTCATGATTTTGGACGACATGCTATCCTATGACTTTTTTCAATGATTTTGGACGACATGCTATACTATGACTTTTTTTCATGATTTTGGACGACATGCTATACTATGACATTTGTCATGAGTTTGGACGACATGCTATACTATGAATTTGTTTCATGATTTTGGACGACATGCTATACTATGACTTCTTTTCTAGATTTTGGACGACATGCTATACTATGATGTTTTTTTCTCAATTTTTGACGACATGCTATACTATGACGTTTATACATGACTTTGGACGACATGCTATACTATGATGTTTTTTTCTCAATTTTTGACGACATGCTATACTATGACGTTTTTACATGACTTTGGACGACATGCTATATAGTATGACTTTTTTTCTAGATTTTTGACGACATGCTATACTATAACGTTTTTTTTCTAGATTTTTGACGACATGCTATACTATGATGTTCTTTCATGATTTTTGACGACATGCTATACTGTCACATTTTTTCGTGATTTTTGATGACATGCCATACTGTGACTTTTTCCTCATGATTTTTGACGACATGCTATAGTATGACTTTTTTACATGATTTTGGACGACATGCTATACTATGATGTTTTTTCATGATTTTGGACGACACGCTACACTATGACATTTTTCATGATTTTGGACGACACGCTATACTATGACATTTTTTTATGAATTTGGACGACATGCTATACTATGACGAATTTTCATGATTTTGGGCGACATGCTATACTATGATGTTTTTTCATGATTTTGGACGACACGCTACACTATGACATTTTTCATGATTTTGGACGACACGCTATACTATGACATTTTTTTATGAATTTGGACGACATGCTTTACTATGACTTTTTTTAATGATTTTGGATGACATGCTATACTATGACATTTTTCATGATTTTGGACGACACGCTACACTATGACTTTTTTCATGATTTTGGACCACATGCTATACTATGACTTTTTTTCATCATTTTGGACGACATGCTATACTATGACATTTTTCATGATTTTGGACCACATGCTATACTATGACATTTTTCATGATTTTGGACGACACGCTACACTATGACATTTTTCATGATTTTGGACGACACGCTATACTATGATATTTTTTTATGAAATTGGACGACACGCTATACTATGACTTTTTTAATGATTTTGGAAGACATGCTATACTATGACATTTTTCATGATTTTGGACGACACGCTATTCTATGACATTTTTTTATGAATTTGGACGACATGCTATACTATGACGAATTTTCATGATTTTGGACGACATGCTATACTATGATGTTTTTTCATGATTTTGGACGACACGCTACACTATGACATTTTTCATGATTTTGGACGACACGCTATACTATGACATTTTTTTATGAATTTGGACGACATGCTATACTATGACGAATTTTCATGATTTTGGACGACACGCTATACTATGACATTTTTTTATGAATTTGGACGACATGCTTTACTATGACTTTTTTTAATGATTTTGGATGACATGCTATACTATGACATTTTTCATGATTTTGGACGACACGCTATACTATGATATTTTTTTATGAAATTGGACGACACGCTGTACTATGACTTTTTTAATGATTTTGGACCACATGCTTTACTATGACTTTTTTAGTGATTTTGGAAGACATGCTATACTATGACATTTTTCATGATTTTGGACGACACGGTATTCTATGACATTTTTTTATGAATTTAGACGACATGCTATACTATGACGAATTTTCATGATTTTGGACGACATGCTATACTATGATGTTTTTTCATGATTTTGGACGACACGCTACACTATGACATTTTTCATGATTTTGGACGACACGCTATACTATGACATTTTTTTATGAATTTGGACCACATGCTTTACTATGACTTTTTTTAATGATTTTGGATGACATGCTATACTATGACATTTTTTTCATGATTTTGGACCACATGCTATACTATGACATTTTTCACGATTTTGGACCACATGCTATACTATGACATTTTTCACGATTTTGGACCACATGCTATACTATGACTTTTTTTAATGATTTTGGACGACATGCTATACTATGACTTTTTTTCATGATTTTGGACCACATACTATACTATGACATTTTTCATGATTTTGGACAACATGCTATACTATGACTTTTTTTCATGATTTTGGACCACATGCTATACTATGACTATACACGGTGGTGTGGTGGTTAGCACTCTCGCCTCACAGCAAGAGGGTTGCCGGTTCGATCCCGGGCGTGGGAGCCCTTCTGTGCGGAGTTTGCATGTTCTCCCCGTGTCAGCGTGGGTTCTCTCCGGGCACTCCGGCTTCCTCCCACAGTCCAAAAACATGCAGATTGGGGACTAGGTTAATTGATTACTCTAAATTGCCCATAGGTGTGAATGTGAGCGTGAATGGTTGTTTGTCTCTATGTGTCAGCCCTGCGATTGACTGGCGATCTGTCCAGGGTGTACCTTGCCTCTCGCCCAATGTCAGCTGGGATAGGCTCCAGCCCCCCCGCGACCCTCAAGAGGATGAAGCGGTTAGAAGATGAATGAATGAATGAATGCTATACTATGACTTTTTTTCATGATTTTGGACGACATGCTATACTATGACGTTTTTCATAATTTTTGACAACATGCTATACTATGACTTTTTTTCATGAATTTTTGACGAGATGCTATACTATGACATTTTTTTAATGATTTTGGATGACATGCTATACTATGACATCTTTCATGATTTTGGTTGACATGCTATACTATGACGTTTTTCTAGATTTTGGTCGACATACTATATTATGACATTTTAACGTAACTTTTTTTGTGACAGACTATAAGGTCATTTGTCTAACTTGTATTACTCACCGAGACATTGCTGTAACTTTTTATGATCTCTATGGTTTTAATGTTTTTCATAATATACTACGACTTTTTATGACAGTCTTTACCATAGATACTTTTCTGAGAGTTTGTTGTGACTCACCTCTGAGAACTCAAACGCTGCTTTGTCCACAAACTCTTTCTCAGACCAAACTCTGGACCTCGGTCCGATCTCCCTGTCAGCCAATCAGAGCACAGAAACACTGTTTACCTGCTTCATGTGATGTGATGTCATGTGTCAACAGGTGAGATAGAGTACCTGCTCTCCAGAGCTCCGACCACGATGGCGATCAGGTAAGAAGGCATGGGCACCTGAGGACAAACGTCAAAGGTCTAATGGTGATTCAATAGTTTTAAACTCTGACATCAACAGTACCATTTTTTCCCCATTAAAGGGTTTTATGGGGAGTTTTTCCTGATCAGCTGTGAGGGTCTTAAGGACAGAGGGATGTCGTATGCTGTAAAGCCCTGTGAGGCAAATTGTGATTTGTGATATTGGGGTTTATAAATAAAATTGATTGATTGATTTATTGATGTTATAGTGACATCATCACAGCTGTAGTTTTCATCACAGGTGCTTTGGTTCAGTCTGAATTTATATCACAGACAAAAAAAGTGAAACACTGAAGTCAGGATAAGTCAGAATCTGTGTGAACAGAGCAGAACAGACTGACAAGTGATGTAAATAAAGTGTAGAAGAAGAAGACACTAACCGGCTGTCTGAACCTGTAGACAATGCGGTTGTTGTCCTGAGGATCAACTTCCTGTCCGTCTCTCACTGCGCTCATCACAGCCACCAGGTCTTTGGGGACAGAAACCTGAGAGACCCAACACAGGGCACACTGAGACACAGCACACACCTGAGAGACAGAACACAGCTCTGTGTGTGTGTGTGTGTGTGTGTGTGTGTGTGTGTGTTACCTGAGCATAGTAGGTGTGTTTGACAGATGGTGTGTCCTGACAGGGAACCATACTCCTGCAGTGATGAGCCTGGTAGACAACACGCAGGGAAAAATATGTAACTACTCTCATATAATTTATTATTATTATTGTTGTTATTGTTATTATATAGGTTATCACGTTCTAACGTAAAACGTTTAACATTAAAAACAATATAAATGATGATGATATAACGTAATAAACGATTTCATGTTATGTGATAATATTTTGTTTTAACAAAAAAAGTTTTTTGTTCTCAGATAAAAATATTTTGTTAAAATGTGAAAAACAATTTGTTCTAGCAGGAAGCGCTTCACGTTTTTTCCTGATGCTGATCAGTTTGTTTTTTTGTGGCATGGCCTCAGCAGGCTTCCGTAGATTCAACAGTAATAAATTCTACCTGACATTAGACGGAGGGAGTTTGTTTCCCTGCACACTGACTGACAGGCAGGTTAAAATAACTATAGCTCATCGGTTGAAAACAGGAAGGAAACAACGGTTGGGGAAAAAAAACTGTTCAGATAAAAGAGGAAGAAAATGTTCCTGCGTCTGTCGACACCTCTGACTGAAGAAATTTAACTTCTGGTAAAACTGTTACCAAACATTTACTGACACAACACTGCACTTGAACATCACACCTCAGAGTTTGTACCTGAACTGTACCTGTACGCCACATCTCAGTCTGTAGAAGTGTCAGACTGTACCTGAACGCCTCGTCGCAGACTCACCTGACACTGGCTGAACAGGTACGGATGTTTTTTCCCAGCAGTCTGTGCAGGTGTGAGCCACTGCAGAGCTGTCGCAGATGGCGACGTCTCATAGGTCACCTCCACGATCACATGCTGCCCCCTAATTGGTCCACAACACAAACACATTAATGGTGTTTTATTTGGAAAGGACATGAGTGCGTAAGGACAGGAAGTACAGGTCACCTGGACAGGTCAAAGGGCAGCGTGATGTCCAGCGGCGTCCCCTTGAAGCTGTGTTTAGGGCCCAGAGTAAATGAGGCCGCCTGTCCGTTGGCGCTCACTGAGACGATCTGAAGGTCTCTGGTGTCCAAAGTCTGCATCCAATAAAAACACACCTTTATTAATGAGGTTAATGTCACACCTGCTGAGTCAGCGCTCACCTGTCACAAACATGGACTCACATGTCACACACCTGGACTCAGCCTACTCACCTGGACTCACCTGTCACACACCTGGACTCACCTGTCACACACTTGGACTCACCTATCACACACTTGGACTCACCTGTCACATCTGGACTCAGTCTGCACATCTGGATTCACCTGTCACACCTGGACTCATCTGTTGCACACATGGACTCAGTCTACATCCCTGGTCTGTCACACCTGCACTGTCACACCTGGTGTGATACACCTGGTCTGTCACACCTGATCTGACATAACTGGTCTGTCACACCTGAGGAACACCTGGACTGTCACACCTGGTCTGTCACACCTGGACTGTCACACCTGGTGCAACACACCTGGACTGTCACACCTGATCTGACATAACTGGTCTGTCACACCTGAGGAACACCTGGTCTGTCACACCTGGTGTGATACACCTGCACTGTCACACCTGATCTGTCATACCTGGTGTGATACACCTGGACTGTCACACCTGATCTGACATAACTGATCTGTCACACCTGGACTGTCACACCTGGTGTGATACACCTGCACTGTCACACCTGGTGCGACACACCTGGTCTGTCACACCTGATCTGACATAACTGATCTGTCACACCTGAGGAACACCTGGACTGTCACACCTGATCTGTCACACCTGATCTGACATAACTGATCTGTCACACCTGGTCTGTCACACCTGGTTCAGGTGAATACACATGTGTTTATCTGACAGCCTTCACGTCAAAGTCCAAACAGCCTCAATAAAACACATCTGATTTCTCAGGTTGGTCAATGAACCAAAGTCCAGTCAGAAATACAGATTTAAAGTTTCATTACTCGTATAAACACACGGACAAGCTGAAACAATCATGTTAATGAATATCCAAATGTTTACACGTAGACATGTTGATTAATTATTAGTTATTAAATAAAGTCTGAACTGTTACAGTGAGTTCAGTTTGTCTCTCAGGTGCATCAGACCAAACGATTTAAAGTTTCCCTTAATAAAAAGTATTGACAGACTGTGAGACCGCAGGAGATGAAGCGATGACCTGGACCATAAAGTCATATTATAATAATAACCCGTCAGGTGTTACAGTGACACTAACTCATTGATCCTTCAGACCAAACTCCATTTACATTTCTGTCACTTTTATGAAATGACCCCTTCAGGGACCGTAAACACGGTGTGACATCACAGCACTCGGCTCGTTAGCAGAGCGGCTAACATGCAGCTGTACCGGAGCGGAGCACCGGGCTCCATTAACGTTACCAGAGCAGAGAATCGGTCCTCCAGAGCCTCCACGGTGAGCGCCACCTTGGCCCGGATTACGTGCCTGTCGAAGTCCAGGTGCAGGGACAGGTTCAGGTGTTTGGTGACGCACCTGGTGACGGAAGAGAAGGAGCACGGGTCAGGAGACATGATGATGATGATGGTGGTGATGATCACTGTCCGGTAACAACGGAGAGACTGAGCCGAACCGCTCACACACACCCGGCTATCTACCGGAACATGCTGTACTCACTTCCGGCACCGGCCCTTTCACAATAAGACTGGCGCTGCTGAATACATGCTTTTATTTTGACACCGTGTGTGTGTGTGTGTGTGTGTGTGTGTGTGTGTGTGTGTGTGTGTGTACACCGGCTACTATAAAATTCAACTTTACATCATGTCCGTTAAATTAATAAACTCCAAAAGGCCTCTGTAGGTGAATCTGTATTTTAAATGAGTCTCAGGGTCAAACCAGAGATACTGGATAAAGGAGATACCCCACTGTAGGCTGATCCAATGTGAAGAAAACGGTTCCTCTTCCTGTCTCCTAAGTGGGCGTGGTTATCTCTTCCTCCAATCAGAGCCTTGGGGTCACTGGTGTCCTCGTTCTCCTCAGATCCACCACCAGCTCTTTTGTCTTTGCTGTGTTGAGCTGCAGGTGGTTCAGCTCACACCATGAGACAAAGTTATTCACCACAGCCCTGTATTCAGCCTCCTCACCCTTGCTGATACATCCAACTATAGCAGAGTCATCAGAAAACTTCTGAAGATGACAAGACTCTGTCTGGTAGCTGAAGTCCGTGGTGTAAAGGGTGAAGAGGAAAGAAGAGAGGACAGTACCTTGTGGAGCCCCGGTATTGCTGACCACTGTGTCTGACACACAGTGCCACAAGCGCACGTACTGTGGTCGGCCAGTGAGGTAATCCACAATCCAGGACACAAGGGGGGGATTCACCAGCATCGCCGTCAGCTTGTCACCCAGTAGAGCAGGCCTGATGGTATTGAAAGCACTGGAGAAGTCAAAGAACGTGACCCTCACAGTGCTCCCTGGCTTGTCCAGGTGGGCGTAGATGCGGTTCAGCAGGTAAATGAGAGCATCCTCAACTCCAGTCCGGGGCTGGTAGGCGAACTGGAGGGGATCCAGGTGCGGCCTGACCATAGGCCTGAGCTGCTCAAGGACGAGTCTCTCCAGGGTCTTCATGATATGTGACGTCAGTGCCACCGGTCGGTAGTCCGAGAGACCGCTGGGCTGCGGTGTCTTTGGCACTGGAACGAGGCAGGACGTCTTCCATATCACAGGGACCCTCTGGAGGCTCATGTTGAAGACACGATGAAGCACTCCACAGAGCTGTTCGGCGCAGGCTCTGAGAACCCGAGGGCTGACACCATCAGGGCCTGCAGCCTTACCAGCGGGGAGTTTGCTCAGCTGTCTCCTAACATGTAGAGGTGTAAAGAGTGCAGGTTGAGGAGGGGGAGAGTTGGAGTCCAAAGTGAGAGGAGGGCAGGTAGCATGGGAGCCAGAGGAGGTGTGAGAAGTGGGGGATGGGTGAGTGAGTCTGTAAGGGATCGGATTGGAATTGGGCCACTGACTTAGAGGCGCGTTCATGTGAAGTGCGTGAGTGTGTGAGGGCTGTCCCATTGTCAAATCGTCAAGTCAGTGAGTCAGTGAGTGAGCCCTTTATGCCCCCTTACCGTAGGTCAGCATCGATGCGGACTTACGGTAAGGAAATTACCCACAGTTCATAGCGTTGTGACGTCAAATACAGGGGTTGCCCTCGGAACACCGGAAGTGTTATAAAAAAACCCGAAAACACGGTCGGCAGATATGCAAACGGTAACGTTATGGAAGGAGAGCGAAAAAACAGACAGATAAACAATGAAACATTACATTAACAAGGATTTAAGATGGTACATAAACACACATGAAGTCAGAGGAATACCAGTGGTTATATTCCACACACAAAGAATATCTATCTATCTATCTATCTATCTATCTATATCTATATATATATATATATATATATAGATCTATCTATCTATCTAGATATATATTCTTTGTGTGTGGAATATATGCTGACAATAACTGATAAATGATCACGCCCAGAGCCGCCAGTGTCAACAACAGTTTGTAGAGAGGGGGATAAGTGCTGTCCCATTCCTATTTGTAGCATCCTGAGCCCTGTCAGACTCTCACACTCAATCACTTCCAGCTGACGTCAGTTAAGTCAGTGAGGGTTCAGGGCTTGAGTCTTTAGGGGCCAGATTGGAATTGGGCCTATATCTCTGGTCAAACCTGAACAGTGTATTTGTATGTGTCTCCCCCTGCTGATGGAGAGGAGTACTTGAATTAAAGCAGAAGCAGAAACATAAAACCGCTCAGACCAAACTACATCACATACAAACACACACAGATGCAGACGTCTGTCTCACCGTGTCCCATCCTGCTGTCCTCAGCTGCTGGACAGGACAAATTAGGACACGGTGACCTCAGACAGTTTCACAGCAGTTTACAGTTACATTAAAAACAGGAGCAGGTAGTTTGGAGACGTGAAGATAAAGACGTCCTGAAACAGCAGAGAGAGGATAGAGGACGGTTCCTGTCAGACGGACAAAAAACCTTCATCCGATTTCTTTAAGAAAACTGTGGAGACAAAGATGGGTGGCACGGTGGTGTAGTGGTTAGCACTGTCACCTCACAGCAAGAGGGTTCCTAGTTCGAACCCAGGGTGGGAGGTTTGAACCAGTTTGGTTCCTGGTGTTTCTCCCTGTGTCAGCGTGGGTTTAAGAAATGAATGAAACAGATTTCAGCTGCAGACAGTTCAAACTACACAGAGTAAAACATGAAAACGACTCAGGTGTGTTTTAATAGATGATGTCATCATAATCAATAATCAGTAACATCAGCAGTGACATGATTATTTATCTGACCTGAATTTTGAAACATTAATGATCAATAAAATGAACTCAAATATTCAGTCCTTTGATAATAAAACCAGTCCACCCTGTGGTCGTGTGACTCCGCCCACCAGTCCACCCTGTGATCGTGTGACTCCGCCCACCAGTCCAGTAAACCACATTAAGTTCACCCACCACACATTCCACAGTTTTAACGCACCACATACACTCACTCTTTGAGGTGCAGACCACGGATGGATTGGGGGGCTTCATGATGGGGCAGGCTATGGGACCGTGGTGTCCTGTAGCCCTCCATACTGCCCCCCTGCCCATCCTTATCTGTCCTCCAATTTTAAAGCACCACATACACCTACATCTTGGGGGACAGACGGGAACAGGTTCCAGGTGCCTTATGGCTGCACGGGCTGCAGGACAGCAGTGTGATGGTTTTCATAAACACATTGGGAGGGTTCAAATACACGCATGCATGTTCGATACTTCAGCTCCGTGACGCATCGCAAAGAACCGATGGGATCACTTAAAAGGGGCCCACTTGCTTCTCAAACCTACCACACTGCGCTGGCAACTCTTCTCTACAATCGGGCTTTCCCCCTCCACCAAGACTCTTACATTTCTGGTGTTCAGTATAGACTTCTCTTTTGTTTTTGTTTTTTCAGTACAGTATAGTAGACATGTATATGTTTATTTTTGATAATCTGCATGGAGCACAACCACCTCAAGGCCACAATACATCAGCTACACTGCCTGTTTCTCCTCTGTTTTTTTGTTTGTTTGTTTGTTTTTTCCTCCTTCTTCTCCGCATGCACTGTCGCTATATAACTCAGGACTTAAGCACCTGCCCCTGCTTGTTCCTTACTTTCCCCTTGACACACTTTGGTGTATCACGGCCCTCTCTGGCTCATATTAGGAAGTTTTTCCAATAAAGGCTGTTAGGCTAGTCTCCAGGGAGGGAGGGTGACGGTCACCACGCACAGTATGGGTATAAAATACTTGACTGCAAGATTAACAGTGCATCAATCTTCATAAAAAGCTTACACCCTTTCGTGGTGCTAAGCTACGAAGACCAATGCAGACAAGCAGGAAAAAAAAAAAAGATTAGAGTCACCAATTCAGTATCTGACCAAATGTCTCCCCTTCTGTTCCTGAGATATGACGTTAAAACACGATGACGTCATAGTCAAGCTGACCTTTGACCTTTGAGTCAGGGACAGAGGGCTCATGTTCTCAGATTTAGTTTTTATTTCCACAGAATCAGAAACAAACCGCTGAAAATTAAATTAAATCTAATATTTGTTTATTTTACTCTGAACATTAATTTTAATTATTCAGATTCTTTTACTATTTATTATATTAACTGAGCAGAAACTTTATTAAACTCATTTTAACTCATATTTCTATCTGTGCTCCTTCTGTCTTCTCTTTGTTTCTATTTATTTATTATAAATCTTATGTGTTCAAAGACATCTTTGTAACTGTGTAACTCCCTATTTTGTTTTTGTGTCATATTATTTTGTTTTCTTTGTTTAAAGATAAAAAAAACAGCCTTTCGGTTCATTCTGGTGTTTTTATTCCACAATGTTTATTAATCTGCAGCGTCACTTCTGCAGTGATGAAGTGTTGAACAAACCTGTTATTAACCATCGACCTGCTGCGAGTCGTTCATCAGTGGACGCCACAGATTACCCACAAATCATCTCTGCACATCTGATGTCACAAAAACACCAAAGAAAATAATAAATTATTTAATTAACTAGTTTAATATTTGATTTATAGAATAAATGTAGAATTTGTTTGATATTTTTGACTATTTTACAACAAAAGAAACCAAAGCGCCTCACGGGGCCCCATGGAACCACCCTGCCTGACCTGTCTGTATTTACACCCCTGGACGGACGGACAACCTGAAAACATGACGTCTTCAGTCATGTCTGTCACCGGCACGGAGGCATGAAGACAGTGTGATAGAGAACGCAGCGCGTTCCAGGTTGTCACGGCCCCGATCAACTGATCGTCAACTGACTGCAGGAACAATAAAAGTTAAATCAAGATTTGAAGCTTCTGACGAATAAAACACATCATTTATTTCATAAGTTAAACATCTGGAACAAACGGGAATAAAACATGTTATTATCTTCATCTCCTCCTCCTCCTCCTCAGGCCGAGGTATTTTCAGCTCAGACGAAGGACAAACTTCAAACAGTCACATGAAACTGAAACATTTTCACTTCCTGGAAAAACTTGAAACACAAACAGACACAAACATCACTATCACTGAGTCACTGTTCAGACAGACGGTGCGTTCAGGGACACTCAGGGACGTTCACATTCATCAAACGCTGCGTTTGTGTTTATCGGAAGTCCTCGGCGGAGAACATGCCCTTGGCGCGGCGCAGGATGGAGTCCTTGGACGCGTCGTACGGATGCTCTTTGGATGGGATCTCCAGCACGGCCGGGATGGACTGCATGTGGGCGTCGATGGCATGACGGATCATCTCAGCGATGAACTGGTTGATCAAGATGATGCCGATGTCGTTACGAGACAGGAAGCTCCTGTAGGAAGTGACATTGAGATGGACGCACCAGACCTCAGTCATTCAGTTCTGGCATTTATATTTATAAAAAAAACAACAGCAGACCAAACTCCATTCAGGTTTCTGTTAAATTAAGGTCACAGTGGATCCTACACAGCAGTGAATCTAACATTTACATCAAAACTAATTAAAGGTTTCATTTAATATAACCAGCTGCTGGCTGAATTCTTTATGTGCCGATTTAACGTCTGGCCTCTGACACCTCTAAATAATTTCACTTATATCCTACAAGACACCAAGGAGTTCTGTTAAATTCGTTGTTTAATGAATGGAGTTTGGTCTGGGTTTAGTTCACAACCTGAGTACAGACGAGATAAGCCTGTAGACAGATACAGGACCAAAGTCCATTCAAATAACTACCAATTTAAGACTCGTGTTAACGCCGTAGGACTGAAGCTCAGCGTTCAGACAATGACGTAGACTGGTTGGTATCAGCTGACTGGTGCAATATTAACACACCGATGTGACGTTTGGTTCCTCCTAAATATAAATGTTTACAGTCAGTGACGTCATTGACCTCACATCTCAGTAAACCTTAAATTGACAGTTTTCTGAACAGGGTTTGGTTCACAGTGACTCTGATGGCGGCTCTTACTTGAAGGTCTCCTCGATCTCCGTGATGCTCGTGTCCTTCTCCACCACCAGGAAGTTCGGTTTCCGGTTCTTGTTGAGCTCACCGATCCCACCGAGCAGGAAGCCGGTGCACGTGTCCTCGTCACCGATCACGGCGATAAGTTTCCCGCGGGCAGCCATCACGAACACGAAGATTCACCGGAGAAAAAAAATACAGATCTTCACCGACAGAGGCTGCGGGTCATGTGAGGAGGTCAGCTGACCGGAACTTCCGCTCTGCTGTTGCTGCTGCGGGGGCGGAAACACGTCAAATAAATAAATAAACAAATTAATAATCGACCAATAATCTCAAACTAAACTAACATCCGGATAAATGAAAACACTGACGTCATGTTTAGACCGCGGCATGCTGCCTTCAGGTGCTCACTGTAAATTTCAGCAGCTACTGAGGAAAAAATATGATCTGATAAAAATTAAATAAAGTTGGAGGATGTTTTCAGGACTCTGTTCCAAAGTACGAAAAATAAAATGACACGACATCATTTCTGGTTTTTTCAGATACATCAGACCTCATTCTAGAGACAGAAACTGTTTGTTCCGTTTTATTTGTTTGTTTATGTCAAACCTCAGCCTGTGAATATGATGAAAATATCTTCATTGTCAGTTTTATAAAATGATTTTGTCACAAATAATAAAAATATTTCATTTTAAAATGTTTTTTTGGTCAGATTAACAGTTCTCATATTACTGATTGAATTCTATTAAATTTGTGTCAGACGTTGTTTTTATTTGTCTTCAGTCAGAGAGTCTCTTATGAAGTTATTTATCCTCCAAAATAAGACTCAGTTACATTATTCGTCGAGGCTGAACACGTCAGTGTGTCGTCATACCTCAGTCAGAACTATGAAGTGGTGCCTGATGTATTTTCACAAAGTCTGATGTTGAAGAACTGTTTTTGGGTCAGAACTGTTGATAATCTGATTTGTCACCAGCAGCATCCATTATAGGATTAAATCATGAAATCAGCTCCAGACCAGAAATAATTCTTCATAAATATAAACGTGTTCCTGCAGAGCAGCAGAACATGGAGGAACATAGGAACGTGTTTATTTACAGAAGTTTGTTAGAAAAGAAATGAAATCCTCCAGTTTGACTGAAATAATGGTGATAAATAATAAACAAATTAACGTCATCTCTTTTTCCTGCTCATGTTGATGTTGTGTAATGTCCAAATGTCCTCATGAGTCACGTGAAAAATCACAAGCCGGAAGTAAAGCTGAGCTCCAGTTTGTAAAAACAGAAGAAGAAAGAGGAGGAGGATGGTGAGTTTTTTAAATTTTCTGTTTTTAATAAAATCTAATAAATAAATAAAATAAGTTATTTGAAGAGTCATGTGACGTTTGTGTGACTCGGACTTTACATTGTCTTAATGGTTACTTAGCCTGGTTAGCCTGTTAGCAGTTAGCCTGTTAGCTCAGTCTGGTCCTCGGTGTGTTTACAGACGACAGCGGCTCTGACTGCGGGTCTGGACCGGATTCCGGATCAACTCGGGTACCTGGTCATCAGTGAGGACGGAGTCCTGGCTGTGAGTCCCTGAAACAAACACCGAACCAACTCCGTTCAGATTTCTGTGTGTTTAATGTTCTGCTCTCCGCTGGTCAAAGTGCACACACAGGACACTGAAGTTAGAGGCATGATGTGAGTCACGAGGAGCTGCAGCAGAGTTCGGACATGTTTACTGAGTCAGTTACGTGACGAACTCATGTTTGGTGCCTGGTGATCAATAATATGAACCTGTCAGATTCTATCAGGAGTCAGTGGATGAGACAACTTTAAAATACTGCAAGTTTGAATGGAGTTTGGTGTCATCATTTAAAGGTTAAACCGACTGTATTGTGACTGGAGTTTTGTGTTGCTCACTGTAAATGATGAAACATGACGTCGTGACCTTTGACCCCGTGTCATCAGTCTGCAGGTGAGCTGGAGAACGACGAGCACACGGCAGGTGTGATGATGCAGATGGTCCGAACAGCCAGTCGGTTCAGGTTATCCGGATCAGCTGAGCCGCCCTTTAAACGCATGTCAGGTAACTCCACCCACACGGCCAGGTGTCCAGTGTACAGGTGAGTCTCGCCCCCTCACCTGGAGATGACGCATGTCCCGTGTCTCCTCAGTGATCCTGGAGGACTTCGTCTACACGGTGACGGTCTCTGGTCAGAAGGTCTTCGTGGTCAAACGTCAGAACAACCAGCAGGA
>JANUFT010000021.1:132500-180000 GCA_037127435.1 Epinephelus malabaricus | reverse complement strand
GAACGGCCTCCTTCAGCTCGTCTTCCTGGATCTGAGGAGACACAGAGTCATGTGACTGATGACATCACTCACACAGGCTGAATCAGACAATCTGATTGGCTAAGGCAAACATCTGTAGGCGGAGCAGCAGTAACAGATTTAACCCTGATCTGTCAGCCGGCGACAGGAAACTGTCAGCTGACAGGACAGACTGTTATCCTGCAGGTCAGACACCTCGGGGGACTTATTACCTGACTAACATTCACCTGTATGAACTGTGATGTCACAGTATGATGTAATGTAAGTCTAAATGACATCATTATTTCTCTGTCTGATGAGTCTCCCCTGATTGGTTAGTGTTTGTATGAGTCATGTTGTGGTAACAGATACACCACAGTGGATCAGGTGTGTCTGCCGGCTCTGATAAATGTCAGATGGTGTATAGACTCCGCCCACTTGCCGTGACAGTACAGTAACTCTACTGTCTGTGTCTCTGCAGCGCCTCCTGGAGGCTGTTTACAGTATTAGAGTCACTTTGAGTTTGATGATGTCACTGTTAGAAGAACGTAGAGACTCACCATCTTAGAGAGCTCCTCAGCGGACTCTGTTACCCTCTCTCTGTCGTTACTGTCCACCACGAAGATCAGACCCTGAAACACAGACAGACTCAATATCATCAGACAAACAGTGAGAAACATAAATTAATATTTCATGTCTGTGTATACATATAAACACACAACACACACACAAAAACAACTTTGTTCCAGATTTAATCTCCCTCTGAACTCATAACCACAAGTTAGAAGTTGTTGTGTAGCTGTAGTTGTGCACCTGTATGTTGTAGTTGTGTCACAGCGTGTAGTTGTGTACCTGTGTATTTTGGAAGTAGTGTCTCCACAGAGGTCGGATCTTATCCTGACCGCCGACGTCCCAAACTGTGAAACAGATGTTCTTGTACTCCACCGTCTCCACATTAAAACCTGAAACAGACACAGACAGGACATTATCTGGTATGATGTCACATGATGACGTCACATGATGAGATGTAACATGATTCAACATGCTGAATCTGCAATAAAAAAAGCCAACTGGCGTTGACGAGGGTCTCACACACACACACACACACACACACACACACACACACACACACACACACACACACACACCCCTCTGTGTCAGTTTAACAGACAGAGGAACATTGTTGACAGTATTAAATATCACACATGTGGTTATACCTCAGCACCTTGGTACTAGGGCTGCAACTAACGAAACATATGTTAAAATGTTGAAAATGTTGATCTGTCTCTCCCAAACCCCAAAATGATGTCATCTAATGTTTTTTTTCGTACTTAAGTTCACCGTCATGGGAGAGTGTGTAAAGCTGCCGATATTTGAACATAAGAAGCTGCAATAAGAGTATTTTGGGTACTTTTACAGTATTTTTCTGTAAAAAAAACGACTCAAACCAATTAGTCGACTACTAAAATAGTCACAGATTATTTTTAGTCGATTAGTCATCGATTAGTTGACTAATCGTTGCAACCCTACTTTTTACCACCCTCACCTCACCACAACACGTTCAGTGACATCGGCATTCACATAACACAGTGAAGACGCCCTGTTAGCTCTCCGAGCTAAGGTTTGCTCATAACTCCAACAATGCATCGGAAATGTGCGTCAACATTTTTTGCCAATTTTAGATATCAAAAAGACTGTTGTATGAAGTTACTGTGAGCTGAACCCTGGCTCTGCAGCTGCCTTTTCTACAAGCTCTTCTTTGAGTTAGTCTCTAACTGCTGCTGTTCTTCTCTTTAAGTTAGCTGCTAACAGCTAACAGGTGCTGTTCTTCTAAAGTTAGGTGCTAACTGCCAACAGCTGCTGTTCTTCCTCTTCTTTGAGTTAGCTGCTAATTGCTAGCAGCTACTGTTCTTCTTCTTTGAGTTAGCTGCTAACTGCTAACAGCTGCTGTTCTTCTTCCTCTTCTTTGAGATAGCTGCTAACTGCCAACAGCTGCTGTTCTTCTTCTTTGACTTAGCCGCCAACTGCTAACAGCTGCTGTTCTTCTTTAAGTTAGCTCCTAACTGCTAACAGCTGTTGTTCCTCTTCTTTGAGTTAGCTGCTAACTGCTAACAGCTATTGTTTTTCTTGCTCTTTGAGTTAGCTGCCAACTGCTAACAGCTGTTAATCTTCTTCCTCTTTGAGTTAGCTGCTAACTGCTAACAGCTATTGTTTTTCTTCCTCTTTGAGTTAGCTGCCAACTGCTAACAGCTGTTGTTCTTCTTCCTCTTTGAGTTAGCTGCTAACTGCTAACAGCTGCCTTTTCAATCTCCCGTGGGGGGGTACGCACACATAACACGTCATAAAACCTCCACACCTGTCCTGCCCATGATCCTGTTTCTACAAATGTAAATCAGGTGCTGTCACTTCCTCTGATGTCAACGTTAAGGGTGTATAAGTTCTTCTCTGTGAGCGCCGCCCTCTTGCCCAAATATGGTCATTTCTGGCTTTAAAAACACCAAGATGACAACGGACAAAACACTCAACTTAAGGCTTCAAAACTGGAGTCTACAGACCAACGGATGATGTCACAGCAGCTACGTTCATTATTTACAGTGTCCAGGTAAACAGAGGCTATTTATGTTTGTTTGTTTGTTTTTACTTCATCTCGTAAAACCAGATATTAATTAGTAAATAATTTATATTTTCACAGACTGTAAAACGTGTCTGAAGGAGATAAATTCAATTAAAGTGTCAGAGCGACTAACGGTTCACTCAGCTGCAAATTACTGAACCAGAAGGTTCACACTGAAATCATCAGGGTAACATGATCCTGACTGGATTATTGATTATGTACTGATTATACTCACCGATAGTAGGGATGGTGGTAACGACCTCTCTGATGATAGTTATTGATAATGTATTGATAAACTCACCGATAGTTGGGATGGTGGTAACAATCTCTCTGATGATAGTTATTGATAATGTATTGATGATGTATTGATAACCTCGTCGATAGTTGGGATGGTGGTAACGATCTCTCTGATGATAGTTACTGATAATGTATTGATGATGTATTGATAAACTCACCAATAGTTGGGATGGTGGTAACGATCTCTCTGATGATAGTTATTGATAATGTATTGATGATGTATTGATAAACTCACCAATAGTTGGGATGGTGGTAACGATCTCTCTGATAACAGTTACTGATAATGTATTGATGATGCATTGATAAACTCACCAATAGTTGGGATGGTGGTAACGATCTCTCTGATGATAGTTACTGATAATGTATTGATAAACTCACCAATAGTTGGGATGGTGGCAACGATCTCTCTGATGATAGTTATTGATAATGTATTGATGATGCATTGATAAACTCACCAATAGTTGGGATGGTGGTAAGAATCTCTCTGATGATAGTTATTGATAATGTATTGATGATGTATTGATAAACTCACCAATAGTTGGGATGGTGGCCACAATCTCTCTGATAACAGTTACTGATAATGTATTGATAAACTCACCAATAGTTGGGATGGTGGTAACGATCTCTCTTATGATAGTTATTGATAATGTATTGATGATGCATTGATAAACTCACCAATACTTGGGATGGTGGTAAGAATCTCTCTGATGACAGTTATTGATAATGTATTGATGATGTATTGATAAACTCACCAATAGTTGGGATGGTGGTAAGAATCTCTCTGATGATAGTTATTGATAATGTATTGATGATGTATTGATAAACTCACCAATAGTTGGGATGGTGGTAAGAATCTCTCTGATGATAGTTATTGATAATGTATTGATGATGTATTGATAAACTCACCAATAGTTGGGATGGTGGCCACAATCTCTCTGATAACAGTTACTGATAATGTATTGATAAACTCACCAACAGTTGGGATGGTGGTAACGATCTCTCTGATGATAGTTATTGATAATGTATTGATGATGTATTGATACTCTCACCAATAGTTGGGATGGTGGTAAGAATCTCTCTGATGACAGTTATTGATAATGTATTGATGATGTATTGATAAACTCACCAATAGTTGGGATGGTGGTAACGATCTCTCCGAGCTTTAGTTTGTAGAGAATAGTTGTTTTTCCAGCTGCGTCCAAACCGACTGTAACATGAGGAGAAATTAAACTTTAACAGGATCAAACTGACTTCAAACTGTTTGACATTAACACACTGTAAAGTTACAGCTGATCTAAACTGTGATGACACCGGAACAACACCTTTCAACCAGCCGGTGAACTGACAGAACATTAGCGGGTCCGTTATCTCTGAACGTTAGCATCAGGCGGCTAACAGAGTTAGTTTGTGTTATTTTAGTAGTAACAGATAAAGTTTTATTTAAACCAACCGGGCCGTGCTTAATATCAGAGAGCAGAGTTTAACGGCTCCGTGTGAACAGTAATTAACACGTTCTCAGCCGTCCCGTTACCGTTAGCCGGTCCCTCCGGCCGGTTAGCCTCGGAGCTAGTTAGCCTAGCCTAGCATAGCCTCGGTAACGGTACCGTGGCTGGTAACGGAGCTCACCCATCAGTATCCTCATCTGCTTCTTCCCGAACACTCTGGACAACAGAGACGAGATGGTCAGCCCCATGGTGACAGAACACGACCCGACACTGGAGAACCGGCCGGTGGAGAACCTGCTGCTCGGAGCCGCAGAGGAGACGGAGGAGCGGGCGTAGAAAGATGAGCGGAGGGGGCGCAGCTACTACTCCTCCTCCTCTCTGCCACGTCCAGGCCAACGCGGAACATATGACGTCACTGCTTTAAAAACCTTTATTGATACACGGAGCTCTGTGACGCGTTCAATTTCTGCCAGAAAGCCCGTAGATTAGGCCATCCAACGCGATTCTGTTTTTAACTGTTGGTTAACTGAGATAGTTTTATTCTTTGAGATATTTAAAATCTGATCTGTGACGTTAAAATATTATGGTAACATCTGTCACATACACCCCACATATTATATATAATGTCAAGCTCTTCATTTAAGTTACAGATGTTCATATTTTCTATTTTAGATTAAAATACAAACAGTAAGAATATATATATATATACACATACACATATATGGTTCATAGTTGTTTGGGGCCAAGAACAATAACTTCAATTTTGTCTGAATTTAACATCAGGAAATTGGTGCTCATCCAAGTTTTTATGTCTTTAAGGCAGTTATGGAGTTTAGTTAATTGATTACTTTCTTCTGGCTTCATCGATAAATACAACTGTGTATCATCCGCATAACAATGGAAATTTATAGAGTGATTTCTAATGATGTTACCTAAAGGAAGCATATATAGAGTAAATAGGATTGGTCCGAGCACAGAACCTTGCGGAACTCCAAAACAAACTTTGGTACGTAAGGATGATTCATTATGAACGTCAACAAACTGAAAACGATCAGATAAATAAGATTTAAACCAGCTCAGTGCAGAACCTTTTAGGCCAATTAAGTGATCCAGTCTCTGCAGTAGAATTTGATGGTCAATTGTGTCAAACGCCGCACTAAGATCTAATAAAACAAGAACAGAGACGAGTCCTTTGTCTGAAGCAATCAGAAGGTCATTTGTAATTTTAACTAGAGCTGTCTCAGTGCTATGATGCACTCTAAATCCTGACTGAAATTCCTCAAATAAATTATTATCATAGAGAAAATCACACAGCTGGTCTGCGACTACTTTCTCAAGGATCTTTGACATTAAGGGAAGATTAGATATTGGTCTATAGTTGGCTAACACCTCTGGATCCAGGGTGGGCTTTTTTAGTAGAGGTTTAATTACAGCTACCTTAAAAGACTGTGGTACATAGCCTGTTAATAAGGATATATTGATCATATCTAATATATGAGTGTTAACTACAGGAAAGACCTCCTTAAGTAGCCTAGTTGGGATGGGGTCTAAGAAACACGTTGATGATTTAGATGAAGAAATCACTGCAATCTAAATATATATTAGGTTTTACAGCTGTGTTTGAGGTTAGATATGTACTATCTGAGGACAGGAGATCATGAATTTTGCCTCTAATAGTTAGAATTTTGTCATTAAAAAAGCTCATAAAATCATATATATATATATATATATATATATATATATGCTATTAAAAACACTTTAAAATGAGCTTTACAATAAATTAATTCATGGTAAAATGTAATTAACAATATTCAACATTAACTCCTGTAAACCCCTCACACTGTCTTTAGTTTACTCTTACGGATTTATTATAATTTTTCGATCGTTTCAGATATGTTTTATTTTCTTTCGCTGTGTTTAATAATCTGACAGTAAAGTTTAAAGCAGAGAAAACACCCTCAGCCAGACATTGACTGAATACAACAAACCTTTGTCTTTTTCCTAGCGGCAGTGAACGCAGCCTCAGGTTCCCGCATCCTCCCCCTCCTCCTTCTGCTCCAGTTCCGGTTCAGTCCAACATGGCGGCTGTGAGCTGATAGCAGAGACTCAGAGTTTATTTAAACACATTTACAGTTACCTGGCGAACTAAAAAGGCTCCGGGACGGTTCACCTGTTTTATTTTAACTCGTTATAAACCGACAGTTTGTGTCGGACTGCACCGGAAGCTGATTACCGGGTAAGAACCGGAGGAAACCGGACATCTCTGTCGGTCTGTGGTGATACATATTAAAGTCAGACTGAGGTGTAAACTTTATGTTTCAGTGCCACAGTTTCACAGAGACACGTCAGTTTATGTAAATATACATGAAGATAATTATCCTATGGGCGTAGTTCATATTTTAATACTTATGTTTTTGTAGCTATATTTACAGTAGATTCTTACATTATATATTCTGTACACATCCTTTACTTACAGAGTATACTGAGGTTAAATGCAGTATTTTATTGACATATATTTTCCTCTCTCATTGTGATGAGTGTGTTTTACTGCTCCATTCTTTAATAATCTGCTGCTGTAACAAAATAAGTTACCATATCTATCTGTCTATCTATTTATCTATGTTTTTAACTAAACATCAGATTTAATTAGCAGTTTATACTAGTTCAGCTGAAACTATTAATCAATCAATTAACTAACTAATCAGTTAGTCAATAATCAGTTAGAAGACTGGCAGGAAAAGTTCCTGAGATATGACGTTAAAACACAGTGTCACAGTCAAGCTGACCTTTGACCATCATTTTTTTTTATCCTGTTTGTGTCACATTTGTGTCAAGTTTTGTCAGAACTGACCTTTGACCTTCTAACACCAAACTCTAATCAGTTTATTCTTCACTCTTTGGGGATGTTTGTGTCACATTTAAAGAAAGTCCCATAATTCCATCTTGAGATGTCACATTCATGGGAATGAGGTAGACACAAGGACACACTGACATTAACCTTTGACCTTTCATCACCAAAATCTTGTCAGTTCTTTGTACTGAAGGACGTTTGTGTCAATTTTAAACAGTTCACTCAAGGTGTTCTTGAGATGTCCTGTTCATGAGAATGAGACGAGTGTAAGTTGCATAAGGTACCTATGACCACCAAAGTTCTGATCAGTTCAATGTAGAGTCCAGACGTTTGAGCCAAATTTAAATAATTTACCTTGAAATGTTTTCGAGGTAACAAGTTAACAAGAATGAGAGACATGTAAGGCCACAGTGACCTTTGACCATTAAAATCTGTTCAGCTCATCACTGAGTCCAAGTGGACATTTGTGCCACATATAAAGAAATTCCCACGATTTCTTCTTGAGATATCGCATATATGAGAATGAGACAGAAACAAGGACACACTGATCTTTGAACACCAAAATCTGATCAGTTCATCGTTTAGTCCTGAAAGACGTTTGTGCCAAATTTAAGGAAACTCTATAAAAGGTATTCTTGAGGTGTCATGTTCATGAGAATGAGACGGACTGAAGGATGACCCTAAAACTTGACACCTGTAGCCACAGCCATCACCAGGGGGGTGGGGCTTGATGAAACACACCTGATAGATGAAGCATTTACGTCTCTCTTCTGTCTGTGTTTCAGAAACCCATGAACCCAGTTCCTAGAGTTTCAGGTTCCACCATGATCGGTTCCAGATGAACCAGTTCAGATTCTGGTCCTGGTGACGATGCATCCATTCTGACTCGACGACAGTAGACCACCAGAGTCATGGAGAAGTTTGGGATGAGTTTCGGGGGCGGTCCCAGCAGGAAGGAGCTGCTGGACACCATCGAGTCCCAGAAGAAGCAGCTGGTCCAATACCAGAGCCGCTTCAAGGACGTGGTCCGGGCCTACAAGAGTCTCCTGAAGGAGAAGGAGGCCCTGGAGGCCAGTCTGAAGGTCCTGACTGCGACGCAGGAAATGGACATGAACCATCAGGGCCGGGACACCACCACTGCCACCGTGGACCTCCCAGAGGACGGCTGCTCACTGCACAGTGAGGACAGCGTGGACACGGCAGCGTCTGTAGACACACCCAGTGAGACCACCAGAGGGGACCAGAGCGAGGAGGACCAGGGGGAACTCGGAGGACGGTCCAGCTCAGTGGTACGTTGTTGAAGTCCAACCTTAACGTTAATGATCAGTTGAAGAACCAATCGGATTGCGCGGAGAACGACACAAACACGATGGTTCAGTACGATTAGTAAAAATCGTTGATGTAGTCGGCACTCTGACGATGTGTTTAACGTGTGGTATTTTCTTCCTGCAGAAGTCCGACCCGGACGCCGGCAGCTCAGAGACCACTAGTGTGGGGGCGGAGCAACATCAACAGGCCACGCCTCCTCCCAGTACGGAGGCAGAACGCCGAGTCTTCCAGCTTAAGAACCAACTGAGCACACTCACTAGCGCCCTAGCCACAGTGACACAGGAGAAGTCACGGATGGAGGCGAGTTTCCAGGCCGACAAGCGTCAGCTGAAGCAGGAGGTGGAGGAGCTCCAGGACCGCCTGGTGGCCATGACAGCGCAGCAGGAGGCGGAGCTTGGTACCCTGCAGCAGCAGTTGGCCGAGAGCCGTGCTCGCATCATCACGCAGCAGCATGAGCGGGAGCAGGAGCAGGGAGACCACGTCCAGCAGCTCAGAGAGCTGCAGAAGATCCTGCAGCAGGAACGAGACCTGCGACAGGATGCAGAAATCCGCCTGCAGGATGCCAACACCACGCTGCTCATGACATCACAGGCCGTGGACCGGGGGGTGGAGTCTGAGGCTCACCTGAACCAGGTGAAGGAGCAGAGAGATGAACTGAAGAGGAGGCTGCAGGCCGCCGAGGAGGACCAGAAGAAACCAGATCCCAGAGTGGACGAACTGCAGCGAGAACTGACAGAGCTGAAAAACCACTTCCAGCAGCAGATCCACATCGAGACCCGGAAGGTAAGGACCAAGACCAGGTCTCAAGTAAGACCAGGTCTATACCGGGACCAGGTCTAAAGCAAGACCAGGTTTCAACTAGGACCAGGTCTACAGTAAGATAAAGTCTAATGTAACTGAAACAGATCCACATAGAGACCAGGAAGGTAAGGACCAAGACCAGGTATCAAGTAAGACCAGGTCTAAATTAACTTAGTGTTACGCCCCGGTCTAGGGGTGTGGGTGCGTAGCATAAGGACACACAGAAACACGGGAGTAAATGTACAGGTGAGCAATTTATTGCTACACACTCCAAAGACACACTGTACAATCTTGCACACAAAATGGAGCAAAAGACGTCAGGGTGAGCCCAGGCCAAAACAACAAACAAAAAAACAACCTGTCTACCGACCGGCGAAATAACTAATCCCTAACAAA
This sequence comes from Epinephelus malabaricus, assembly GCA_037127435.1. Taxonomy (NCBI): domain Eukaryota; kingdom Metazoa; phylum Chordata; class Actinopteri; order Perciformes; family Serranidae; genus Epinephelus; species Epinephelus malabaricus. The sequence goes on along the minus strand of JANUFT010000021.1, from coordinate 170,270 downwards.
ACAAAAGAAACAAAAATACAATACTAGGCCTAACTCCCTAGGCTAACGAAAAACAGGAGAAAACAGGTATAACAAAAATAGCAGCTCACCCCTACGCTCCGTGCAAACAATAATATGTGACAATGACTATTTACAATATATACACAAACGACTCAGTTGGCCCTCAGGCGCTGGTCTTAACAAAAGAATTAATTATTTAGCAAGCAAGCTAAATAATCACACGTGGATCACACAACAAAGTACTTACCAATTACAAAACCTGAGAACGATACAATGTGCTGCTGCCATGTACGAGAGAGGGGCCGTGGCTTCCGTGTGGCCGGCGTTATGAAGGCCGAGCCCCTTGCTCCAGCAATCCGGCAGCGGTGACGTCACGCTCGTTATCCAGTCGGCGACCGTTGACACAGAGGGCCGAGCCCCTCGCTCAGCCAATCCCGCCGGAGCAACGTCACGATCGTCCAGCGAATCACCTGCACACCTGTAAACATAACACACACGATCTCTCGACAGAAAGAGAGGTCTGACTCTCCACTAAACATGATGATCAAATCCATCGACTACATAGACATTAACACATACACAGGCGGCCGGGGGACGTAACACTTAGACAGATCCACATCGAGACCCAGAAGGTAAGGACTATGACCAAGATCAAACTTAGACCAGGTCTAAAGTAACTAAAAAAGGTCAACATTGAGACCAGGATTCTCAGATGTAAACTAACAGATGGTTTCTGTCCTCTCGTTGGATGAAGTCCTCAATAGCGGTGACGTACCTGCACTGACGTACCTGCGGTCGTCCAACTGATGTCACCGGTTTAAAGGACTCTGGAAGAACTCTCTCGGTGGTCGGCTCAGCTGGTGTTTGCCAGCGTCTGATGACTGTCTGTTTTTTTCCGCAGGTGTGCGAGGCGGAGGAACGAGCTCGTGAACGTGCTCAGGCTGCAGAGACGAGGGTCGCAGGTCTGGAGCAGCGAGTGTCTGAACTGTCGGAGCTGTTGGGCTCCAGTGAGAAGTCGAGGCACCGAGACCAGCAGACGGCTCAGAGACTCCGAGACCGCATCCTGCAGCTTGACACCGAGAACAAAACGCTCGCCATCGCAGCCTCCACTAGGATGACCTCTGACATTAGCGTAGATGAGTCACAGCTGGACGTCGGCGTGCTGAAGGAGAAGCTGGAGAAGGTGAAGAAGCTGCTGCTGCTGGCGGCTCAGAGGAACCCGGACCAGAACATCCAGAACCTGGTGGAGACTGAGGTGGAGCCGGGTGGAGACAAAACCACAGCGTTTTACCAGCAGGAGCTGCGGCAGCTCAAAGATGAGTTTGAGCGTTACAAGCTGCGAGCGCAGGTGGTACTGAAGAACAAAAACGCCAAAGATGGCTGCCAGGCGAAGGAGCTGGAGGAGGTGCGGGACCAGCTGGCCGAGCTGAAGGAGAAGTACATCAACCTGCGGATCCAGAGTGATGAGGCTGAGACAAAACACCGCCGCCAGCTGGAGGAGCGGCAGCAGCAGGTGGCGGCACTGCAGCAGACTCACAGACAGGAAGTGGAGCGAGCGGAGGTGCTGCACCGCGAAGACCTGCTGCGACTGGAGGCTGAGCTACACAAACAGAGGGAGAGGACCATGGCGCTGCTGGACGAGAAGGACCAGGAGCTGGAGAGGCTGCGGGCTGCCGCTCCGATCTGCAACATAGACGCTGACAGGACAGCTGACGACGAGCACGAGTCTGGGCTGGAGAGCGAGGGTGACTTCATCAGCCAGGCCCTGCGCCGGGCGACGCCCAATGAGCCCACAATGCTGCTTTATGCCGAGCAGCTGGCCAGGAAAGAGGCGGAGGTGGGCGGCCTGCGGCGGCAGAAGCACCGGCTGGAGGAGGACCTCCACCAGCTGCAGGCCAAGCTCATCGCCAATGGAGAGCGCCACGAGGAGGAGGTGGCCGAGCTGCGAGCACATCTTGACAAACTGATCAGAGACCAGAGCAGAGAGGGCGCCAACATGGAGTACCTGAAGAATGTCATCTACAGGTTTCTGACGCTGCAGGATACCAGCGGGAAACAGCAGACGCTTGGTGCCATCCTGACCATCCTGCACTTCAGCCCACAGGAGAAACGTGACGTCATGAGGCTGCAGGGACACACCTGGTGGAGCTCCAACAGGAAGTAAAACATCTGAAAGAAACATCATGATGCTTTGGGAGACTGTAGTTTATGTGAGAGTTTAAATTAAGAGAAGAGTGACGTCTGAACTGTGTGAACACTACAAACATGAACACATGAATATATGAATGAATAAATGAATATCTGACGGTGTCACTGTGACGAAACATTAAAAAGTAACTTGATTGTATATTTTTGATTCACTTGTTGAAATTAAAGTATTTTTTCTTGCTTCACAAACTCAGTTTGTTTCATTTGTTTCCTTGGGGTGCTCTGACATGTTCTCCCCGTGTCAGTGTGGGTTTCCTCCAGGTGCTCTGACATGTTCTCCCCGTGTCAGCGTGGGTTTCCTCCAGGTGCTCTGACATGTTCTACCTGTGTCAGCGTGGGTTTCCTCCAGGTGCTCTGACATGTTCTCCCCGTGTCAGTGTGGGTTTCCTCCAGGTGCTCTGACATGTTCTCCCTGTGTAGGCGTGTGTGTTGTTCTAATCAGTTCATCCTTAACTCGAAGTGGACGTTTGTGCCAAACTTAACACAGTTCATTTAGAGTGTTGAGATGTTGTGTATACGAGAATCAGATGGACGTATGGGCATATTAAAATTATAACCCCTCTGGCACAGCTGTCGTCAGCTCTGAGACATACAGACCTTGACATATAATGAGATCATGACTGATGACATCACTCAGATCATCAACTGATCAATAATCACCTGATAAATCTACGACACATCAGACACAGTTTGACCATGATCCAGGTTTTACTTTTAAATCAACAATAAATATTTATAGACTGACAGAGGAACATAAAGGTAAACAACACATTATTAGAGTTAATTATCAGTGCTACATTCAGTTTAGTCTGATAGAAAAATACCATCTGATTATTATGATCTGTATCAGCTGATTATTATGGTCTGTACCTGGTGTCAGAGTTCAGTTCACACAGATTTAATGTGGAATATTAAACATTTGTGTTTTACTATCTGAGCTAAAATCATCAGACCTGATGGAACTTTGTGTTTTTATATGAACAACTTTATACATATAAACAAAAACAAGCAAACAGAAAGATTCATACTGTATATGTTTGATTCATTCAGTGAACTTTATGAAAATACAAAAACAAAATGAAGGCAACAAACAAGTGTTTAACCTGAACAAGTCAGATATGTTAAATTACTCTGAATACACACTGTGTGTACTGAGTGTGTACTTGGTGTGTCCTCAGTGTGTACTCAGTACCGTCTGCAGGTCATCGGGCAGCTGGCTGATGACATTGTTAATAAAGTCGTCCAGTTTCTGTAAAACTCCGTCCCTCAGCTGCAGCTGCTGCCTCCGAGCTTTAATCTGAAAAACAATGTCCGTCACAAACACTTCCTGTATTCAGGGACAAACACTTCCTGTGTTCAGGGAAAACACTTCCTGTGTTCAGGGACAAACACTTCCTGTGTTCAGGGAAAAACACTTTCCGAGTTCAGGGACAAACACTTCCTGTGTTCAGGGACAAACACTTTCAGTGTTCAGGGACAAACACTTTATTCAGGGACAAACACTTCCTGTATTCAGAAACAAGCACTTCCTGTGTTCAGGGACAAACACTTCCTGTATTCAGGGACAAACACTTTCTGTGTTCAGGGACAAACATTTTCTGTTTTCAGGGACAAACACTTCCTGTGTTCAGAAACAAACACTTCCTGTGTTCAGGGACAAACACTTCCTGTGTTCAGGGACAAACACTTTCTGTGTTCAGGGACAAACACTTCCTGTATTCAGGGACAAACACTTCCTGTGTTCAGTGACAAACATTTTCTGTGTTCAGGGACAAACACTTCCTGTATTCAGAAACAAACACTTCCTGTGTTCAGGGACAAACACTTCCTGTATTCAGAAACAAACACTTCCTGTGTTCAGGGACAAACACTTCCTGTATTCAAAAACAAACACTTCCTGTATTCAGAAACAAACACTTCCTGTGTTCAGGGACAAACACTTTCTGTGTTCAGGGACAAACACTTCCTGTATTCAGGGACAAACACTTCCTGTGTTCAGGGACAAACATTTTCTGTGTTCAGGGACAAACACTTCCTGTATTCAGAAACAAACACTTCCTGTGTTCAGGGACAAACACTTCCTGTATTCAGAAACAAACACTTCCTGTGTTCAGGGACAAACACTTCCTGTATTCAAAAACAAACACTTCCTGTATTCAGAAAAAAAACACTTCCTGTATTCAGGAACAAACACTTTCTGTGTTCAGGCAAGGCTATTCTAGAGAAGGCTGAGACACGGGGTCAAACATGGGAAGATTGCACATGCACAGTAACATCTAGTCTGCACTTATTCACTGTCACCCTCCAGAATCGCAGCTCAAGTTATACTGCGCATGTGCAATCCCCCCATGTTTGACCCTGTGTCTCAGCCGTCTCTTGAATAACCTTGTATTCAGGGACAAACACTTTCTGTATTCAGGGACAAACACTTCCTGTATTCAGGGACAAACACTTTCTGTGTTCAGGGACAAACACTTTCTGTGTTCAGGGACAAACACTTCCTGTGTTCAGGGACAAACACTCACCAGTTTCTCTCTGAGCTTCAGAATCAAGTCAACGATCTCAACCTCTGACTTGTCTTTAGTCCAACTCATCAGGTCCTGAGAGACAGACAGCAGGGTCACATGATCCAGGTGTTTACAGTCTGAACCAGGTGTTTACATGTTTACATGATAAACAAATGGAAAAAATGTACTGCATGTCTTTTTTTCATGATTTTTATATATATGTATCCAGCACCCACTCCAAATGGACCTTGGGATGTGCATGTTTTTTCACTATTTTTGTTTACATGACAAACAAACTCACAGCATCACAGATGACCTCCAGATGAAGACTCTCCAGTTTCTGCGTCATCTCTTTGTGTCGATGGCGGTACCATCCGTCAAAGTTCGGAGACCTGAAGAACTTCCTGACCAGAGGACAAATAAAGAAGAAGAACAAAGTTCAGACCATCACCTCATTCTGAACCAGTTCCTGAAGCTCAGTTTGAAACTAAGTAAAGACGCAGGACAACTTCCTCCTTCGTGTGCAGACACCTAAGGGACTCACCTGTACAGTCCCATCCAATCACCCTTGAGCATGGAGGTGAGCTGGGGCCCCGTGTGGTCCACAGTCGACATGAACTCATCCTGACTGAAGGGTCGAATCTGAGGCGGAGTCTGAACACACAAACACACCAATCAGAGTTCACCTCTGAGCTGATGACATCACTGTGAGGTCATCACTGATCATCCACTTCCTGTTTACCTTCCACGGTGTCACCGATCTCTGCAGAGGCATGAGGCTCGCCATGTACCGCTCCTGACAGACAAGACCCAGGGTTTAAACTCAGAACAGAAGGGTTCAGAGCTTTTATATAGGACAAAACATTTATAAATGTTTATAAAACTTTTAACGTCATCTGAACTGTTGAGTTTAATTTTTAAAATCTTTTCAAACTGTTTCCTGTTTCTGCTCTTTGATTCTCTAAGTTCTAGGTTGACAAAATCGACTTCCTGTCCCCTTCACGTACAGGTGAGTTTAACGTTAAAGCCTTATGTCATAACTGTTTGTTTGTTTTCAGGTTCAGATGTGACACACCTGGTGTGTTTATCAAACACCTGACGCGGTCAGTGTGTCAGAGTGATCTGATTGGCTGTTTGCTCACCAGCGGGATGATGAAGCTCTGAGTCAGCTCTAACAGGTGTCGCCTCAAGATGGCGCTCTGAACCTCTGACGGTCGTCTTCTCTGAATCCCCTGAAGACACAGGTTATAACGATCCATCAATCAATAAACAGATCAATGAATCAATACACAGATCAATAAAAAACAGTGATGACATCACCTTCAGCAGCCTTTTAATCAGAATCTTGTCTTTGTGTAGAAACGTCTTGAACGCCGTGTAGATCCCTGCAGACAGGAAGTACACGTTTATACTGAAAATATTCACAGCAGTGTGACAATAATAATAATAATAATAATAATAATAATAACACATTAACACGACTGTAACAGTATTAATAAATAAAAGACTGGGTGTGACCTGGTTTTGTGTCGAGTGTCTTCAGCTTAGAAAGTTTCTTCACCTTCACCTGTTTGGGTAAATCACCTGAGAGCGATCAGACGCGGTCATATTATTAAACATGTTGATTATTTTAAAGTATTTTGATTGTTTGGATTAAATTTGGATTCACATGAAGAAGAACAGAAGAACAAGAAGTGGTCGCTCACCTGCCATCTTGATTTCTCCCAGTCGGACGACGTGAGGCCAGTTCTGAAAAGTCTTGATGAAGAATGGGTTGGTGACTCCAAGAACCACGTTAGGCCTGTACAGGTGACACAGACAGGCAAGGTCAGACAGGTGACACAGACAGGTGAGGTCAGACAGACAGACCTGCCAGACAGGTAAGCATCTGCTGACCAGACCGGCACAGCCAGAACAAACTATATGGAGCCACTGCCCTGTGGAGAAAGATCCACTGGCAGAGCTGCCGCTCCAGCACCAGACTCTCAGTTTGATGCTGTACAGATGGAGATTGTTAAATACATATTTTAGATCATTGTTGTAAAAATAACGTTAGCCTTGTGTTCACAGTTACTTTTTTAAAGAATAAATAGAAAACTTTTTTACTACCTAGCACACTAGCGCACTAGCTAACGCTGTCTCCTGATCAGTTCCTTAATCCTGGATCAATACAGAATATAGAAACATTTTAGGAGAGGAGAACAAATGTGTTCTGTGTTGAGGTTATCAAAAAGATGATGGATCATACATGTTGTACTGAAAAGTTTACACTTTAACATGTTGGTTAAGAACGTTCCCCTCTGTCTGTGTTTTATCAACATGTTAAAGTGAAAGAAGACAACTCAGCTAACTTAGCTAACTGTGCTAGCTAACGCTGGCAGCCAGAAACAAATAGCTATGATTCATTGTTTGTTAACTGTGTTGTAATTTAAACAAAGAACATCTTATCTCACGGTGGTCCTTCTTAAATGATCAGTGGTTGAAGTTACTATATTCTGTTATGATCGGGCGGTTGATGCACCGACGCTAGCTAGCGTTAGCATAGTTTGCTAGTTGAAATGTTGACTCCTCCCACTGCTGTGAGGTGATTGGCTGGATAAAGAAATGATTGACAGGTACCCTACCCTCTCCAGCTCAGGCATGCACACGTCTGAAATGGTGTCTCTCCGACTCTGCACCCATCCCTGTGGGCCGGGTACTCACAGGGATGCGTACTGGGTCAGGTGAGTTGTGTGCCAGGCAGCAAGCACAGGTTTGAACAGACGGATGGACGGGTAGAGACAGGTGTGAGCAGGTACAGACAGATGGACAGGTGGAGACAGGTGTGAACACGTACAAACAGGTGTGAACAGGTAGAGACAGGTTTGAACAGGTAGAGACATGTGGTAAGGTACAGACAGGTGTGAACAGGTAGAGACAGATGGACAGGTAGAGACAGGTGTGAACAGGTAGAGACAGGTGTGGTCAGGTACAGACAGATGGACAGGTGGAGACATGTGGTAAGGTACAGACAGGTGTGAACAGGTAGAGACAGATGGACAGGTAGAGACAGGTGTGAACAGGTAGAGACAGGTGTGGTCAGGTACTCACGGGGCCTGGGTCCTGGTGGTGTATTCTCTGAACTCGCTGTCGTGGATGGTGAAATACGGACGAAAGTCGCAGCAGAATTTCAGAGGACTGATGGAGCTGAAGGAGGACACATGGTTACCATGGCAACGACACTAACACTCTCGCTCTCTGATTGGCTGTCAGGGACTCTCTGACCTCACAGTTTACAAACATCATGATGTGGATCAATAAGAGTCATGTGACCTGGATTACTGATCAAAGCTCAGCTGTTTGTGTTAAACTGATAATCAATAAATCAATAAATTGATCACGTCCTCAGTGTTTGATAAACACGTCCACAGTAAACATGTCCATTTATAAAGACAGGGAGTGTGAGGTGCTCAGAAGCGTCTGATCAGTCACCTGATGAGAGCCAGCACGGTTTCCGAGGAGACGGTGGGAGACGGCGCCATGACGACCACCGGCTCCCCGAGCAACATGAGCTCCCAGAGCATCTGTAGGTGGATCAGCACCGACTGGAAACACCTGAGAGGTCAAAGGTCACACCGATAGAAAGGTTCAGCTGGACTGATCGATGCTCAATGATTATTGATCCTGATCATTAATCCCTGAGTTTGGCTCTGAGTTTATATGTTTATACACAGATAATAATATTCAATAATCAATAAACAGTATTGATAACAGAAGAGCAGACAGACTTAAAGAGGTCGAGCTCGTGGATGGTAGGCAGCAGGGTCGGAGCCGGCAGCAGGTTCTGAGGACACAAAATTAAACTTTATTGTTCGGTAACAGTGAGCGTTGTTAATAAAGAGTCACTTCCTGTTCCTCACCTCTTTGGCTGTCTGTCTGACGGGACTTCCTCCTGGTTTGTCTGTTTTTGAAGGAATCCGCACCTGAAACAAACAAACAAACAAACAAACAAACAAACAGTACAAACAAACAAAAAATAAACTAAACAACTTAACACCTAACCAGTAAAATCCAAACAAACACGTTCATTAAAGAATAAACAAATTCATAAGTAGATGTTTTTTTCACAGTGTGAACTTTAAATAAAAACACATCATCAGTCAAACATACCTGTTGTAACAAGACTCACCTCTCCGATAGGTGGGTACACTAATGACCAGGTAAATGTAAACAAACAGCTGTGACGTCACTCTGAAGGTCGGACACATTCATAAACATTACCGTACCCATGATCCTCAGCTGGTGATGACAGGGATCTTTTCTACTGAGGATTTACCTCACCTGTGAGACCATGCCCCTAAACTCACCTGTAAGATCTGTTTTAACATCACGCCTCTCACCCCATCTTTACTCACCCCACCTTTAAGACCACACCTCCAAAATCTTGGATAAGACCACACCCCCTGACCACCTTTACAACCACGCCCCCTCTAAGACTCCGCCCCTGCTCACTTGAAGGACCACGCCCATCACAGGCAGGTTGAGGGTCTGTCCAGGTATAGGTGAAGGCCACTGGTCGATCTCGTTACACACTATAAGAACAAGAGAAAGACGAGATGTCAGGTGTCATTTCAGCAGAGTAATGTCATCATTTTACCTCTACTGTGATTCATACATGGTTATGATGTAAGCATGACATCATCACCTGCTTCCAAACAGGGCTCCAACTTCTCAAAAAACTCAGGTGCGACGATCTGCAGCAGCGTGTGGAACAGGTGAGTGTATGGTAACCTGGATACCAACACCAGCGACTGAAACACAGAGTCACATGACCTCACAGGTGTCAGTCAAATGTCACATCAGAGATATTGGATAAAGGAGATACCCCACTGTAGGCTTATCCAATGTGAAGAAAACGGTTACTCTTCCTGTCTCCTAAGTGGGCGTGGTTAGCTCTCCCTCCAATCAGAGCCTGTTCTTGTTTTCTGAGACGGACAGGGCTCAAACAAAGTTAACTTTCTCTTGATCTGTGCGGATGAAAAATGCAGCTTTAGTGTCAGAATGTTGGTAAGATGTGTGGCTTGTGGAAAATGAACCCAATATTTACTTTAGTGACTACAGGGCGAAAGAATTGTCCATAAATTGTGATCACGTTCATTTTCCTCATTGACGACAATACATTCAGAGCTGCCGCAAGTCTCCTACGGGGGCGTGGCGCTGACGTCACTCAATCAGGAAGTGAGCTGAGTGGGGTATCTCGCTTTATCCAATATCTCTGGTCACATTACATCACAGTTGTCAGTCAAATGTCATATGACATCACAGGTGTCAGTCACATGACATCACAGGTGTCAGTGTGTCTCAGGTGTGAACAGGTGTGTCTCAGGTGTGAACAGGTGTGAACAAGTGTGTCTCAGGTGTGAACAGGTGTGAACAAGTGTGTCTCAGGTGAGCACAGGTGTGTCTCAGGTGTGAACAAGTGAGTCTCAGGTGAGAACAGGTGTGTCTCAGGTGTGAACACGTGCATCTCAGGTGAGAACAGGTGTGTCTCAGGTGTGAACAGGTGTGTCTCAGGTGTCAACACATGTGTCTCAGGTGTGTCTCAGGTGTGCACAGGTGTGTCTCAGGTGTGAACAGGTGTGTCTCAGGTGTGAACAAATGTGTCTCAGGTGTGCACAGGTGTGAACAGGTGTGTGTCTCGGGTGTGAACAAATGTGTCTCAGGTGTGAACAGGTGTGTCTCAGGTGAGAACAGGTGTGCCTCAGGTGTGAACAGTAGGGATGTCCCGATCCAGCTTTTTCATTTCTGATCCGATACCGATATTACAGCCTTGAGTTTGGCCGATACCAATCCGATCCAAGCGCGTATTATACATATTCACTTATTTTGTTGTCAGTCATGTCAGAAAAGGTTTGATCAAGCAATATTACTCTAACAAGAACAACTACTTAATCAGGTTAGTTAGAATGATCCACAACAGTTGGTATGAGAAACTGACCTGTTTATTGTTAACAGGGTTAAATAAACAAACTTTAAACTTGAACATTAACATTAAATAAAAAATATAGCTGGTTTGCTTTGGCTGCTTTGGCCATTGAAATTAAAATAGCAGCAAGACTCCACACACTTGTGCTTTGGCCCCCTAATAAATAAAAAAAAGATTAACACCACAAGACATCGTTGACATTTAACAAACAATGCAGCCTTTCCTTTTCAGTTATTTTAGTAGTGTCAGTGCCAGCCTGGTGCAGCTGTTTCCTGGGACCAGCAGAGGGGACAAAAAACCACACACAATATTGTACAACTGTTTAAACAAGCAATAGTCCATCCATGGCTCCAGTTTCACTAATTGTGCTCGAAACAATGCCATCAGTGCTCTTTACTTAAACAGTAAGAGTGTAAACCAAATAAAAATATCACTCTTAAAACACCAGAGCAGAAAACAAATAGTTAACTAAATTGACAGCTACTCCTCCTACCCTACCCTCCATGTGTGTCTGTCCTCTGCATGCTGGTCTGGTGGATTGATAGTAAGTGCTGGAGTGGATCACTGGAATGGACTGCTTGAATCGCGGAGTGCTGGGCTGGTCGGAAAACCTTGACCGGTGTCCGTGAAAAACTGGATCGGAGTTCTTGGATTAGCATTTTTCCATGCAGTCTGATCCAATGCCGATGCACGTTTTTTGCTAATATCGGCAGCTGATACCGATCGGAATATCGGATCGGGACATCCCTAGTGAACAGGTGTGTCTCAGGTGTGAACAGGTGTGTCTCTGACCTTCTGGAAGTATCCCCTCTTCACAGAACCGTCCTTCACTTGTCTGAAATAGACGAAACCAAAGAAATGGGACGCTTCAGTCTGCGGAGACAAGGAGAGACAAATAGAGATAAAGAAGAGACAACGAGAGACAAATAGAGACCAAGAGAGACAACCAGAGACAAGGAGAGACAAGGAGAGACACAAGAGGCACAACAAGAGACAAAGATAGACAACCAGAGACAAGGAGAGACAAGGAGAAACAAAGAGAGACAAAGAGAGACAAAGAGAGACAAGGAGAGACAAAGAGAGACAAGGAGAGACAAAGAACGACAAGGAGAGACAAAGAGAGACAAGGAGAGACAAAGAACGACAAGGAGAGACAAAGAGAGACAAGGAGAGACAAAGAGAGACAAGGAGAGACAAAGAGAGACAGTGAGAGACAAGGAGAGACAAAAAGAGACAAAGAGTGACAACCAGAGACAAGGAGAGACAAAGAGAGACAAGGAGAGACAAAAAGAGACAAAGAGTGACAACCAGAGACAAGGAGAGACAAAGAGAGACAAGGAGAGACAAAGAGAGACAAGGAGAGACAAAGAGAGACAGTGAGACAAGGAGAGACAAGGAGAGACAAGGAGAGACACAAGAGACACAACGAGAGACAAAGACAGACAACCAGAGACAAGGAGAGACAAAGAGAGACAAGGAGAGACAAGGAGAGACAAAGAGAGACAAGGAGAGGAGACAGACTGTGAGACTGTGGACATCCTTGTAAATATCAATAAGTTGTGTTGTGTCACGTTGTGTCGCGTTGTGTTGTGTCACGTTGTGTTGTGTCACGTTGTGCTGTGTTGCGTTGTGTCATGTTGTGTTGTGTCATGTTGTGCTGTGTTACAATGTGTCAAGTTGTGTTGTGTCACGTTGTGCTGTGTTGCGTTGTGTCACGTTGTGTCGCATTGTGTCACGTTGTGCTATGTTGCGTTGTGTCACGTTGTGTCGCGTTGTGTCACATTGTGTTGTGTCGCGTTGTGTCACGTTGTGTTACGTCGCGTTGTGTCACGTTGTGTTGTGTCACGTTGTGTCGCGTTGTGTCACGTTGTGTCACGTTGTGCTGTGTCGCATTGTGTCATGTTGTGTTACGTCACGTTGTGTCATGTTGTGTTGTGTCACGTTGTGTCGTGTTGTGTCATGTTGTGCTGTGTCGCGTTGTGTCATGTTGTGTTGTGTCGCGTTGTGTTGTGTCGCGTTGTGTCATGTTGTGTCACGTTGTGTCACGTTGTGCTGTGTCGCATTGTGTCACGTTGTGTTACGTCGCGTTGTGTTGTGTCACGTTTGCATGCTGAGTCTGAAACTTTCATTCAACTTTTCACAACAGGTTTTACTTCCTGTTTTCCTGTCAGAGTCGCCAGAGACGTTTGAGTCAGTGAGGAAAACGTGGCGGCGGGACAGACGAGACAAGATGGAGACACAGAGTCATGTCATAATTAAGACAGCTACTGTCAACAATGATGAAGAAGAGGAGGAGACAGAGAGGGAGGACTGCTCCGCCCCTTCATGAGGCTGTGAGGGAAGTGATGTCATCAGACAGGTACCTCCAGTGGAGAGAAGCAGAGCAGGAAATGTGTCAAACAAATAGAAGAATCAAAATCATCAGACTCGGCGTGAGAAATTTCTGTGCGACAAGTTTTTCAGGTGACGGATTAAAAAACGCGTCTGAAAAGAGCCGGTGTCAGCAAGCCGAGGCGTTCCCATGATGACAGACACTGTAAGATCGGACAGTTTAATGAAGTGAATTCATCAAATATGTTCAGTAACTTTATGTCTGGCGTTAAAAACTGACCGATAACCAGCAGACGTGTCCCCTGTCATGTGTTCCCTGTCACGTGTTCCCTGTCACATGTTTCCTGTGGTCACACAGCGTCTCACCTGCAGCGTGACGGGAGCGTCTCTGTTGTAAATGTCTTCTCGGAAGCCCGCCACTCTGCGACCGACCGACTGACGTAACCTGAAGCTGAACTGAGTGTCCCCGAGGCATCCTGGGAAATAAACAACACCTGTGACCTCATGAACACACCCACTCAGTAACATCATCATCATCATCATCATCATCATCATCACACAGCTGGTTTACCTGAGTACGAGTCGGGGAAGGACAGGTAACAGATGCTGGTTTTCTGACATAAAACAAACAAACAAACAAACCAACCAACATCATCAATAATCAATACGCCAATTATGAACCAGGCGCACATGAAGACAGACGTTACCTCCTTCTCTGTGAGCTTCACATCCTGAGGATACACCAGCTGTAAACAACACAAACAAACAAACAAACCAAAGTCCAGTCAGATGATCATTGAACGCAGCGCTGGTTTTATAACAACTCACATTCACAGATGTTGATCAGCTGACACATGATGTAACGTTAAGTATGACCTCAGCAGAGGATCAATACTGATACAATCAGTGTCTGCAGATCAATGAGGAACTAATCAGATCATTGAGGTCTGATCAGTTACTGATAATCATTTAAAACATGCAGCTGACGTCAGAGTCTTCAGGCTGTCAGCATGCAGAGAACATACTCAGCCAAAGTCCATTCAAAATTCTGCTAATTTAAGACCTCTTTATATTTTGTCAAGTTTCAAACCTTTACTTCATATCGATTCAAATCCTGATGATGTAATGATAACGTCAGCTCACAGATCAACATGTCTGCGCGAGTCATTTACCAAAACTTTGACTGTTAGGTTAATGACCCCCCCCCCACCACCACCTTTAATTATCACCGTGGTCTGATCAGCGGCGGCAGGATGTGTTATCTTACATTTCTGACTGACAAGTAAATGTTTGGTTGATCAGATGTATGCCGAACTTCACAGCAGACCGTAACCGATTAATCGACATGTCAGTGATTGTTTACGAACAGCTGCGTTAGCCGGGAAACACAACAACAACAACAAAAACTTAGAGTTTTTGACCGGGGTTTGGTCTGAGTGTGACCGACACCGTGGAACAGTGTCGGGCTCCGGTGTGTCCAGGTGAGTGACGCGTTCACGGACTACCTGTCCGGTCTGTTTGAGCCACATTTATAAATCTGCTCCCGGTGATGACCGGAGCTGACGATGCTAAGCTAACAGCGGTCCGTACCTCGATGGCCTGTCCGAGCTCCAGGTCGAAGGTAACCACACACACACACTCCAGCCAGGAGGAGAAGCGGGCCCACGGACACCGGCTGTCCCCGCGGTCCGCCTCCGACTGTCGGTCAAACGGGTTCATCACGACCTGCAACGAACATCCTCCGGTCCCCCATCACCGGGAACGGGTCAGCATCCACCGGAGCACCGGGCCGAGGAGGACTGTGGAGCCCCCTGCTGGAGGACCAGCGAAGAAGAACAACTTCTTCTTCTTCTTCTTCTTCTTCTTTTTGTTTTATGGCGGTTGGCATCCAGCAATAGGTGCATTACCGCCCCCTTCTGCTCTGGAGTATGGACCATACAATAGCCCCCCACCCACCCACCCACCCACCCACCCACACACACACATTTAGTCCTATCCTATATAGCTACACCATTCCTAACCTACCTTATACCCTATAAAAAAGCCCTGTGTCCCTTAAAAACTTCACTACTACCCTGACTCGCGCTCTCGCACTCATTTCCATTACTCCTTTTAAATTAAACTCTTGGACCCCTAACTCCCTCAGACTATTCCTCATCACCTCTCTCTGTGCCCCATATGCCATACACCTCAAAAGTACATGATCCACTGACTCCTCCTCTTCCTCACACCTCTCACACAGTCCTGTCTGATGCTTCCCTACCAGTTTAAGTGACTTATTAAGTGAACAGTGCCCTAGCCTTAACCTCATTATCACCACTTCCTCTCTCCTGTGCCCCATACCTGCCCTAGTGACCCTGATGCTGTTTTGTATGTGAAATAAATGCATCCCTTTGCCCTCTCTGTTCCACCTCTCTTGCCACATTTAATTGGTTTTCCCCCAAATGACACTCTTAACCTCCGCCTTACTGATACTTACTTCCATTTCTATTCTTCCTTTCCTTAACGCCCTCTTCGCTAACTCATCTGCCCTCTCATTCCCTTTCACCCCTACATGTACTGGTACCCACATAAATTTAACCAGACCCCCTCTAATCACTATTCTAGTAAGTGACTGCAAAACTCCATATAAAATGTCTTGACGGCTATTAGAATGAAATGATTTCAAGCTTGCTAAAACTGATGAAGAATCTGAGCAAATCAGTACCTTGGTGTGTCTAGCCTCTGCCACCCATCTTAACGCCACCAGCACTGCCAGCATCTCCGCCGTGTAGACCCCTAACATATTTGACGACCTTCTATTTATCCCAATTCCCTTTGCTGGCACAGCCACCCCAAATCCTGTTACTCCTGTCTCAGGTTCTTTAGCTCCATCAGTATACACCATTGTATAATCACTATACATTCCCATTACTTGACATTTAAAAGCACTTACCAAGTCTATTTGACCTTTTTCTTTTCTTTTAAGCTCTAACAAACACAAGTCTATATCAGGCAACACAAGCAACCATGGTGGTATCGCTGGATACACTACTCAATCAATCAATCAATTTTATTTATAAAGCCCAATATCACAAATCACAGTTTGCCTCACAGGGCTTTACAGCATACGACATCCCTCTGTCCTTAAGACCCTCACAGCGGATAAGGAAAAACTCCCCAAAAAAACCCCTTTAACGGGGAAAAAAACGGTAGAAACCTCAGGAAGAGCAACTGAGGAGGGATCCCTCTTCCAGGACGGACAGACGTGCAATAGATGTCGTACAGAACAGATCAACATAATAAATTAACAGTAATCCATATGACACAATGAGACACAGAGAGAGAGAGAGAGAGAGAGAGATGCAGGCAATGACAGTAGCTTACAACAACATTAATGAAAGTAATAATATTATAGTTATAGTTCTGGCTACTGTGGTACAATATGTTGAAAGTATGTATTAATATCTGACAGTATACATGTGTGACAATAGTCATATGTGTATAATAACAGTAGAAGTATGACTAATGACTAATGATGGCAGCAGCAGCAGGAGGCATCTGGCAGGACCACGGCAGCAGCACAACCACACACGTCACGCTGTCCAGGCACCGCTGTGATATGAGTTAATCTGAGAGACATTGGAGCACAAAGGCTCCGGAGAAGAAGCCGAGTTAGTGACATCCAGAATGGCCGAGTTAGCAAGATGCAGTAATAGAATACGAGAGAGAGAGAGAGAGAGAGAGAGAGAGAGAGAGAGAGAGAGAAGGTGCCCGGTGTATGATAGGGGGGTCCTCCGGCAGACTAGGCCTAAGTCAGCCTAACTAGGGGCTGGTACAGGGCAAGCCTGAGCCAGCCCTAACTATAAGCTTTATCAAAGAGGAAAGTCTTAAGTCTAGTCTTAAATGTGGAGACGGTGTCTGCCTCCCGGACCGTAACAGGAAGATGATTCCACAGGAGAGGAGCCTGATAGCTGAAGGCTCTGGCTCCTGATCTGCTTTTGGAGACTTTAGGGACCACGAGTAACCCTGCGTTCTCAGAGCGCAGTGTTCTGGTGGGATAATATGGCACTATGAGCTCACTAAGATATGACGGAGCTTGACCATTTAGAGCTTTATAAGTTAACAGTAGGATTTTAAATTCAATTCTGGATTTTACAGGGAGCCAGTGCAGAGAAGCTAAAACAGGAGAAATATGATCTCGTTTCTTAGTTCCTGTTAGTACACGTGCTGCTGCATTCTGAATTAGCTGGAGAGTTTTTAAGGACTTACTAGAGCTACCTGATAATAGAGAGTTACAGTAATCCAGCCTTGAGGTAACAAAAGCGTGGACCAATTTTTCTGCATCTTTTTGGGTCAGGATAGGCCTAATTTTCGCAATATTACGATTAGATGAAAAGATGCAGTCCGTGAGGTTTGTTTTAAATGAGAATTAAAAGACAAATCTTGATCAAATATTACTCCAAGGTTTCTTACGGTAGTGCTAGAGGCCAGAGCAATGCCATCTAGAGAAACTATGTCATCAGATAAAGAGTCTCTGAGTTGTTTGGGGCCAAGAACAATAACTTCAGTTTTGTCTGAATTTAACATCAGGAAATTGGTGCTCATCCAGGTTTTTATGTCTTTAAGGCAGTTATGAAGTTTAGTTAATTGATTACTTTCTTCTAGCTTCATCGATAAATACAACTGAGTATCATCCACAACAATGGAAATTTACAGAGTGATTTCTAATTATGTTACCTAAAGGAATCATATATAGAGTAAATAGGATTGGTCCGAGCACAGAACCTTGTGGAACTCCAAAACAAACTTTGGTACGTAAGGATGATTCATTATGAACGTCAACAAACTGAAAACGATCAGATAAATAAGATTTAAACCAGCTCAGTGCAGAACCTTTTAGGCCAATTAAGTAATCCAGTCTCTGTAGCAGCATTTGATGGTCAATAGTGTCAAACGCCGCACCAAGATCTAATAAAACAAGTACAGAGACGAGTCCTTTGTCTGAAACAATCAGAAGGTCATTTGTAATTTTAACTAGTGCGTCCATCTCCTGGTCAGAATAAAACCCAAACATCATCTCTTCTTTAATTAACATTTTATACTCTCAGTGTGTCACTCTGCACACTTTGACTGACTGATTTTTACTTGTGCCCGCCCTCCTGGGTTTATAAGACTCCATCACAGTGGCTGCAGTAACATCCCAAAGTACAAGTTATTGAACTCGTCAGTCCAGAAACAGAATCCTCAGCCGTCTGTCTCCCGACAGAGACATTCAGACGCTGAGTGTACCTGAGCACACAGATCTCAGGCTGTGGTCTATATCAGACTTCACATCAGGTTCCACTCTGTCCGTTGTCTCTATCTGACAAGAAGGTTGTAGTTTCAGTTGATCATCGATCCACACGGAGAGAGACTAAGATTGAAGAGACCAACAGAAAAAAACAACTGGTTTCACCTTTTGCTGACATCATGATGACATCATCATATCTGAGTTGAAACTCCACTTGTTTCCGTGGTGACAGAGCAGTCCAGAGGTCACATGGTTCTCATGGACCTGGAGACAGGACAGGAGATAAAGGGACAGAGTCAATATTGAGACTGGACGCAGAGACCTTCAGATGATGAAGACCTGACAAGACGAGGCCTTCAACTGATGATGAAGAGTTTCACACTGACCTCAGGTCCATCACACTCAGAGTATAAATACAGTCGCCCTCCTCTCTGTCCGTCTGTCTGTCTGTGGTCAGATGATGAAGTCCGTTCAGTCTGCCGCTCTGTCTCTGACAATGATGACGATGATGACGACGATGATGATGATGATGATATCTGTCTCTGCTGGTCCTCTTCCTCCTTCACTCAACAGGTGAGATTTAAACACGTTAAACTTTGATATCTGATCAGAAGATCAAAGGAGAAAAGTTAATGAAGATGGTGATAGTGATGATAATGATGATGATGGTGGTGATGATTATGAAGATGATGATGATGATGGTGATGGTGATGGTGATGTCTCCTGTCTGTAGCAGTGATGATATGATCTCTGACAGAGAGACAAACTCCAGCAGGTGAGTCTGAAGTGATTTGATATCTGATCATTAAAGATGATCAATAAATCAATCATGATGTAATGATCAGACTCTCAGGCATGATTATAATAATAAAATAAAATAAATAATAATAATAAATAAAATTAATTGTATCAGAGTTATTAAATCATGACGAGACGTCATTTACATTTTAATTATATTTATATTTTCAGATCAGTTCTGACGGAGGAAAATATCTCTGAGCACTTTTTCATCATGAAGACATTTTACATAATGTATGAGATGTGATTTATAAACTTATATAAACAAAGAAATGAATATTAAATTAATTGATAATGATATTATAACAATACAGATAATTCCTGTGTCAGATCTGACATGCAGATATAATTTTCAAAAAAGTCATTATTAAAATTATAATTAAACAGGTTTGAATTTGTATTTATTTGTTTGTTTATTAAAAATAAAATGTGACTTGAGAAATAAATAAAATTTTGTTGTGATGTTTGTTTCTGTTTTGTCTGCAGGTTCGAGTCTCGTCACCACGGCAACAACACCGAGAGCAACTTTACAAGGTCACACACTAATACACACAACTACACACTGAATACACACATACAAACAATAACACACACACACACACACAAACAGAGAATACGACACATTAAACACATCAGATGTTCCCTGACCTTCATGAGTAAAATCGTCTTGATTACCAAAAACAGCTGTTTTAGGAAAAACTTCACTATGAGATGAATAGAAGTTGATTTGTTTACCTCCTCAGAGACATCAACACAAACATCACAACCAACAACGACATGATGAACAGCACGCTGAAAAACACTATTAACGTCTCAGCAAATAACGCCATGAACAACCTGATGAACAACACAACAAACATCACGACCAACGACACAATGAACGATATGATGAACAACATGATTGAAGACAGAACGAACATCACGGGCGTCTCGACTTTCGTGTACGTAGATTTATTACTGACTTATTTACTGTACCTTTAAAATCTGTTGAAACTCGACTCTGTTTGTTTTTCAGGTTTGTTCTTCCAATGGAGAAAGTGTAAGATTCACCTGTACACACCTGACTCACCTGTGCACACCTGACTCACCTGGACACATTTGACTCACCTGTACACCTCTTACTCACCAGTACACATCTGACTCACCAGTACACCTCTTACTCACTAGTACACATCTGACTCACCTGTGCACACCTGACTCACCTTTACACCTCTGACTCACCTGTACACCTCTTACTCACCAGTACACATCTGACTCACCTGTGCACACCTGACTCACCTTTACACCTCTGACTCACCTGTACACATTTAACTCACCTGTACACACCTGACTCACCTGGACACATTTGACTCACCTGTACACATCTGACTCACCTGTACACCTCTGACTCACCTGTACACATCGGACTCACCTGTACACATTTGGCTCACCTGTACACATCTGAATCACCTGTACACCTCGGACTCACCTGTACACATTTGACTCACCTGTACACATCTGACTCACCTGTACACACCTGACTTACCTGTACACACCTTACTCATCTGTGTACACCTGACTTACCTGTAAACATCTGACTCACCTGTACAGATCTCATTCATCTGTAAACATCTGACTCACCTGTACACATTTGACTCACCTGTAAAATTCTGACTCACCTGT
Organism: Epinephelus malabaricus; assembly: GCA_037127435.1. NCBI lineage: Eukaryota > Metazoa > Chordata > Actinopteri > Perciformes > Serranidae > Epinephelus > Epinephelus malabaricus. The sequence continues at coordinate 149,527 of JANUFT010000021.1, read as the reverse complement.
GTACACCTCACTTACCTGAACACACCTGACTCATCTGTACACATCTGACTCACCTGTACACATTTGGCCCAACTGTACACCTCTGACTCACCTGTACACATTTGGCTCACCTGTACACATCTGAATCACCTGTACACCTCTGACTCACCTGTACACATTTGACTCACCTGTACACCTTTGACTCACCTGTACACATCTGACTCACCTATACACACCTGACTTCCCTGTACACACCTTACTCATCTGTGTACACCTGACTTACCTGTAAACATCTGACTCACCTGTACAGATCTCATTCATCTGTACACATCTGACTTACCTGTACACATCTGACTCACCTCTACACATCTGACACACCTGTACACTCCTGACTTACCTTTACACATCTGACTTACCTGTACACATCTGACTCACCTGTAATATCCAACTCACCTGTACACATCTGACTCACCTGTAATATCTGACTCACCTGTACACGTATGACTCACCTTGACACACCTGATTCACCTGTACACACCTGACTCACCTTGACACATCTGACTCACCTGTACACATCTGGTTCACCTGTACACATCTTACTCACCTGTAATATCCGACTCACCTGTACACGTCTGACTCACCTGTACACAACTGATTCACCTGTACACACCTGACTCACCTGAACACACCTTACTCATCTGTGTACACCTGACTTACCTGTAAACATCTGACTCATCTGTACACATCTGACTCACCTGTACACTCCTGACATACCTGTACACATCTGACTCACCTGGACACATTTGACTCCCCTGTTCACACCTGACTCACCTGTACACATCTGGTTCACCTGTACACATCTGACTCACCTGTAATATCCAACTCACCTGTACACACCTGATTCACCTTTACACACCTGACTCACCTTTACACACCTGATTCACCTGTACACACCTGACTCACCTGTACACATCTGACTCACCTGTACACACCTGACTTACCTGTTCACACCTTACTCATCTGTGTACACCTGACTTACCTGTAAACATCTGTCTCACCTTTACAGATCTCATTCATCTCTACACACCTGACTCACATGTGCACACGTGACTCACCTGTAAAATTCTGACTCACCTGTGTACACCTCACTTACCTGAACACACCTGACTCATCTGTACACATCTGACTCACCTTTACACATCTGACTCACCTGTACAGATCTGACTCACCTGGACACATTTGACTCACCTGGACACATTTGACTCACCTGTACACACCTGACTCACCTGTACACATCTGGTTCACCTGTACACATCTGACTCACCTGGACACATTTGACTCACCTGTACACACCTGACTCACCTGTACACATCTGGTTCACCTGTACACATCTGACTCACCTGTAATATCCGACTCACCTGTACACGTCTGACTCACCTGTACATACCTGACTCACCTTTACACACATGATTCACCTGTACACACCTGACTCATCTGTACACATCTGACTCACCTGTACACACCTGACTTACCTGTACACACCTTACTCATCTGTGTACACCTGACTTACCTGTACACATCTGACTCACCTGTACAGATCTCATTTATCTGTACACATCTGACTCATCTGTACACATCTGACTCACCTTTACACACCTGACTCGCCTGTACACATCTGACTCACCTGTACACATCTGACTTACCTGTACACATCTGACTCACCTCTACACATCTGACTCACATGTACACATTTGGCTCACCTGTACACATCTGAATCACCTGTACACCTCTGACTCACCTGTACACATCTGACTCACCTGTACACATTTGGCTCACCTGTACACATCTGAATCACCTGTATACCTCTGACTCACCAGTACACATCCGACTCACCTGTACACACCAGACTCACCTGTACACATCTGACTCACCTGTACACACCTGACTCACCTGTACAGATCTGGTTTACCTGTACACATCTGACTCACCTGTACTTGCTTAAATAGCAGTAGGCGGAGTCAAAGTGATCTCTGTCTCTACCTGTCTGTCCTCAGTGTCTCACCTGTGGTCTGTGTCTCTCCCTGTCCATCCTCAGTGTCTCACCTGTGGTCTCTGTGCCTTTACCTGTCTGTCCTCAGTATCACACCTGTGGTCTGTGTCTCACCCTGCCCGTCCTCAGTGTCGCACCTGTGGTCTGTGTCTCTACCTGTCCGTCCTCAGTGTCTCACCTGTGGTCTGTGTCTCTACCTGTCTGTCCTCAGTGTCGCACCTGTGGTCTGTGTCTCTACCTGTCTGTCCTCAGTGTCTCACCTGTGGTCTGTGTCTCTACCTGTCTGTCCACAGTGTCTCACCTGTGATGTACAGTCCACAGTGCGTCCTCCCCACCTGTCTGACAGCGAACCTCGGCTCCTCCCTGCAGAGTGGAGACGAGACAGCCGGCGGCGCCACGACTGACCCGTTTGGTGTCGGGAAGAAGTGACAGGACGCAGCAGCCATCATCATCATCATCATCATCATCATCATCTTCATCATCATTATCACCATCACCATCACCATCATTATCATTATCATCATCTTCATCATCACATGAACTGGTCTCCATGGTGACAGGTGCTGATTGCTGAAAGCTGATTGGTCAGAAACAAACTGGTGCTTAGATCCTGAGCGATGACATCATCAGTCTGGAAAGTCTCTGGGCTCCATTAAATAAACTGTTGAAATTAAAATACGCACTCTGGGAGCTGTAGTTCATTCAATTATGATTATAATAACATGATGTAATGTCGTATATACAATATATAATAATATGTGTAATAAAGTCTGATGTGATGCTGTCAACACTTTGTGCTGTGGGCTGTCACATGTCAAACATGTTATACTATATTATCTTACATTAAATTATATTTTATTATCTTATATTATATTATATTATATTATATTATATTATATGGAATTACATTATATTATTTTATATGAAATTATTTTATCTTAATTCTATTTTATTTTTTATTTTACATTACATTATATTATCCTATAGAATGTTAAATTATATGTTATTATATTACATAATAATATATTATATTATCCTTTATTATGTTATATTATTTAATATTATGTTAAATTATATATATATATAATCTGAATATTTCTGTATTTTCTGCAGCTGAATCTTCAGTAAAAACTAAATAATGATCCACGAGATGAAAAATAAAAGGGACCAGCAGGTGGAGACAAAGATCCACGTCTGAATTATTATTTACTGCTTTTATTTTTAATTATTATCATTATTAAATGATCTTTAAATGTTTGAGTTGTGACTGACGGAGCTGCATAAAATGTTTAAATGTTTATTTATTTATATCTAATATTTCCTGTGTTCATGTTCCTGATCACTGACAAAAACTGTCGGACATCTGAGTGCTGTTTGTTTGGTTGATTTGTTGATTGAGGTCATTAAGATGATTCTGAGTTTCCTTCAGTAGAATCATCAGCGTCCATCAGATCGTCTGTTCAGCACTGAACTTTACAAATGATGTTAATAAAGACGTATAAATACAAAGTCAATAAAACACATTCGAAATTCAATGTGCCCCGAATGTCACCTGACAGGTTTAAACATCACAGCTGAAACCCAGTGTGCCCCGAGTGTCGTCTGACAGGTTTAAACATCACAGCTGAAACCCAGTGTGCCCCGAGTGTCATCTGACAGGTTTAAACATCATTAAACATGGAATCTTTTCTCCGACTGAAGAATCTGAATGTTGTATTTACGTCTGAAAACTATGTCATGAATGTTAAAACAGTCCTCGAGGATTCGATATGTCATCATTTCATACAGAGATGTTTATGCCACAGACAGATGAAGGTGAAGATGAAGATGAAAATGAAAATGACGAGCACACACACATAGATATATGTGTGTGTTGGTGTTTGCCTTACTCACTTTTGGTGTGATGAAGATGAAGGAAGTCTTCATCAGCTGATCTCAGAGGTCCGTTAAACTCCACAGACTGAAGCTGACAGGAAGTGTCTCTTCAGAGTAAAAGTCTTTTAATTGACGACCTGTAACAAAGATAAAATCGATCATTATCAATAAACTGAAAGAAGAAGTGATTCTTCTAAGGGAAACTGAATCTGATTGGCTGAAAAGGTTCAGTCACATGAACATGAAGTCACACGTCCATCAGCACAGACAGAGGAAGAAGAGACTGACGTGTGTGTGTGTGTGTGTGTGTGTGTGTGTGTGTGTGTGTGTGTGTCGACTGAGCTGCAGACGTTTAACCTGCTCGATAATCGATTTATGATTTATTAGAGGAGATAAATGTGATGCAGCAGCTTCATCAGTGAAACCTGGCCAGACATCTGAGTGTTTATCAATCGATCAGTTTATCCTGAGATGATCAATAACAGCAGATCAACATCGATCTGTTCAGTTACAGCAGAGAAACATGACAAGACGTCGTAAAGAACAAAACAATCAGCTGCTTTAATGTCTCATATACTGTCACAGTTTATACAGGTTATATCTAATGTTATATATGATGTGATGTGTCAGCATGGTGACAGGGTGAATTATTGTTTTATAAATAAAATAAAAAGACTAGTTGGTGTAGTTACAGAGTGTTTTATAATTAAAATGAGTTGCGAGCGCAGCAGCAGAAACACACGTATATCTACACAGAGAGAAAATATATATATATATATATAAAACATGAGACTAGTTGGTGTAGTTACAGAGTGTTTTATAATTAAAATGAGTTGCGAGCGCAGCAGCAGAAACACACGTATATCTACACAGAGAGAAAATATATATATATATATATAAAACATGAGACTAGTTGGTGTAGGTACAGAGTGTTTTATAATTACAATGAGTTGCGAGTGCGGCTGTGGCTGCAGATCTGTATGAATAATGTATGAGACGTTAATAAAGAACACATGTGCTGCTTCCTCTCACACATGTAAATGAGCTCATTAACATGTTGAGTGGACACAGACACACACACAATGCTCTCCACAGGTCAAAGGTCACCACTCAGCATCGCCAGCCATGATTTAAATATGACTGATTATAGATCAGGTCTGATCAATAAACTGTGAAACTATCAGTGACAGTTTTTATACAACATGTTCACTTCAGTCACCATGGAGACGTGATGTGTTCAGGTACCTCTGTAAGAGTCAGTGTCTGTTCTTTGTCACTGAGCCTGGAGCTGCTCTCAGCCTCTGACTGATCAGGTTATTGATCAGGTTATAGATAGGTTTTTGTTCTCCTGAAGTTCTCCTGAAGTTCTCCTAATATTCTCCTGCTAACAGACACTCCTGTCCTCCTCATCTGTGTGTGACAGTGAATCATCACCATAATAACTGTAATTTGAGCAGGTAGAAACACCACAGAAGAAGAGATGGAGCAGAACAAAGAGAGGTGAGTTTTTAATGCACCATATACATTCACTCTTTGAGGTGCAGACCATGGATGGATTGGGGGGCTTCATGATGGGGTAGGCTATGGGACAGTGGTGTCCGGTAGCCCTCCATGCTGCCCCCCGGCCCATCCTTATCTGTCCTCCAATTTTAAAGCACCACATACACCTACATGTTGGGGGACAGATGGGAACAGGCTCCAGGTGCCTTATGGCTGCACGGGCTGCAGGACAGCAGTGTGCTGTAGCCATCAGCCTCGCCCCCACCTGTCTCCTATGTCCCTCAATTTTAATGCACCACATCACACTTATGGGCACTCACATTCACATTCACGGTGTAGGGTTAATGTTTCTCCGTCAGGGATCGGAGAAACATAGTAAGAGGGTGGGTGTTGGGTCTACACACACTGTAGATACGCATGGCGTGGCTAGTGGGGCCCGGCCCTCCTGGGCTGGGGGTTGGAACCAGGGAGCCCATTTACATCATGGTGGTTTGGCTGGGTTCCCGGTGTCTGGGGGGTCCCGTGGCCCTGTGGCGGGTGGGCCGGGTGGCGCCCTGGGGGCTCTGTGGGTTCCTGCCGGGGTTCAGCCTCCTGGCCGGCTGTGGTTTATGGGCCCTCTGCTAGGGGGTCCCGATGGGGGTTTGGCTGCTCGTGGCGGTCCGCTCTCTCCCGTGTGTTGGTGGGGGCCCGTCCTGGGGGGTTCGGGCGGGTGGCCCTTCGCGGTCCCCTGGTTCCCGGTGCGCCGGGGACAGATGCCTTGCAGTATCACCGCCTCCTTGCCTCCCTCATCTGCCCTGGCCTGGGTGGGCTCTCATTTCTGTCCGGTCCGGCGTCTGCTGGCGGCCGGCGCCTGGTGCGGGCCCGCCCGGTGCGGTGCTGGTTCTCTCCCCGGGGGCGGTGCCGGGCCTCCGCGCCTGGCTCCCTGGGTCGGGGGCGGTCCCTGGGTGCGCCCGTGGGTGGGGGATGGGGGTGGGCGGGTGGTCGGGGACGGGTGGTGGTTGGGGGGGGGGGGGGGGGGTGGCGGCCCGCGTCGGGCGGTGGGTGGGCGGGCCCTCCTGCCCCGCCTGTCTGGGGTGTGTCTCTGGCTCTCTGGGGGTGCCGGCCTTCGCCGCCCTGGGTCCTTGGGCCTGCGTGGTGTCCTGCGGCCTCTGCGGCTCCCTGGTCTTGGGGTCTGGGCGCTCCTGCGATCTTGGGGTGCCGCGCCGCCCCCCTTCCCCCGCAGGGCTGGCCCTGGACCCTGGTGATGGTTTTCATAAACACATTGGGAGAGTTCAAATACACGCATGCATGTTCGATACTTCAGCTCCGTGACACATCGCAAAGAACCGATGGGATCACTCCAAAGGGGCCCACTTGCTTCTCAAACCTACCACACCGCGCTGGCAACTCTTCTCTGCAATCGGGCTTTCCCCCTCCACCAAGACTCTTACATTTTTGGTGTTCAGTATAGACTTCTCTTTTGTTTTTGTTTTTTCAGTACAGTATAGTAGACGTGTATATGTTTATTTTTGATAATCTGCATGGAGCACAACCACCTCAAGGCCACAATACATCAGCTACACTGCCTGTTTCTCCCCTGTTTTTTGTTTCGTTTGTTTGTTTATTTGTTTTTCCTCCCCCTCTTCTCCGCATGCACTGTCACTATATAACTCAGGACTTAAGCACCTGCCCCCTCCCCCTTGCTTGTTTCCTTACTTTCCCCCTGACACACTTTGGTGTATCACGGCCCTCTCTGACTCATATTAGGAAATTTTTTCCAATAAAGGCTGTTAGGCTAGTCTCCAGGGAGGGTGGGTGACGGTCACAACCACGCATTATGGGTATAAAATACTTGACTGCAAGATTAACAGTGCATCAATCTTCACAAGAAGCTTACACCCTTTAGTGGCGCTAAGCTATGAAGACCAATGCAGACAAGTAGAGAAGAAGAAAAAAAAAAAAAAAACGAAGCAAAAAAAAAAAAAAAACAAAGAGAGGTGAGGAGGAACCAGAGAGGAGGGCTGTGACATCATCACTGACTGTCAGCCAATCACAGAGCTCCGACACACACAGAGAGGGAGAGGAGGGAGAGGAGGGAGGAGGTGAATCTTTTTATAGACCAGAAGAGAAAAGTTTTTCGTCAGTTCAGAGCTGACGAGAAGACGAAGAGGAGGAGAACTTAAGGAAGAACAGGACGACAAGTGAAGGAGCACCAGAGGAGGAGAAGTGAAACAGAAGCTGAGGAGAACAGGAGGAGGACTAAAGGAAGGAGGAAGAGGAGAAACAGAGGAAGAAGAACAGGTGGAGGAGGAGGACATGAGGAGGAGGTTGAACCAGGAGCAGCAGGAGGGCATTTGAGGATAAAATCTGATTGAAAAGCAGAAAAACAGAAACTGAAGGAAAACAAGACGTTTTGTTTTTTTTAAACTGTGAGTCTGAATCTATTTATATTTACTGATGCTTTTATTCTGAAAAACAACTTTTATATAGAAATACACACACACACACACACACACACATATATTCATTCATTCATTCATCTTCTAACCGCTTCATCCTCTTGAGGGTCGCGGGGGGGGGGTGGGGGGGTGGGCTGGAGCCTATCCCAGCTGACATCGGGCGAGAGGCAGGGTACACCCTGGACAGGTTGCCAGTCTATCGCAGGGCTGACACATAGAGACAAACAACCATTCACACTCACATTCACACCTATGGGCAATTTAGAGTAATCAATTAACCTAGTCCCCAATCTGCATGTCTTTGGACTGTGGGAGGAAGCCGGAGTGCCCGGAGAGAACCCACGCTGACACGGGGAGAACATGCAAACTCCGCACAGAAGGGCTCCCACGCCCGGGATCGAACCGGCAACCCTCTTACTGTGAGGCGAGAGTGGTAACCACCACACCACCATGCCGCCCACATATATATATATATATATATATATATATATATATATATATATATATATATTTATTTATTTATTTATTAATCAATCAATCAATTGATTTTATTTATAAAGCCCAATATCACAAATCACAATTTGCCTCACAGGGCTTTACAGCATACGACATCCCTCTGTCCTTAGGACCCTCACAGCTGATCAGGAAAAACTCCCCAAAAAAACCCTCGTACTATTTATATTTCCCAATCTTACAATACGATATGTTTCTTTTTCTTAAAGACATGAAGGTAAAACATCCATCATCAGCTGTTTAATTATATCGACTGTATAAACATCTGTCCCTCAGTTTGAAGAATTTTGAGTTTCATCCTCGTCATCATTTATTTTATTTTTATTTATATAAAATCTGTCCACACATGTTGTTCTGTACATATACAGGACATATATAAATATAAAGAGGTGGGTATGTCTCTCTGAGAGACTCAGACTGAGATGGACTGTTGAGTCTTTCAGGTCTCACAGCTCAGTGGTCACATGTGGACCTTTAACGTCTTTAACCCTTTGATATATAAACCAGCTGAGTCTGTTTACAGGAGGGACATGGACGTGTCCAACAATCAGACGACTTTAACCAGGAGACAGTCGGTTTATGTCCCGACTGACACTAAAAGTCAACGTTGAGTCATCAGTCACATGACCAACATTAGTCAGGATCACCTGTAACTGAGCAGTTCAACCTGATGCGCCTCACCTGTCTACATCATCTGTTCCTCTGTCTCGTTGTTCACATCGTCACTGTGAACTCGTCACATGTCCACGTCCACATATGATGTCCAAGGTATCCTGGGTGTGTTGGTTGTTGACATTCTGGGACGCCGTGTCAACTTCAGCCTGTTACATGCATTGTCTGTTTTCAAAATAAACTCTGCTGCTGAAGAACCATTGTCTCTAAACTCTGCTGATGAAGGACCATCGTCTCTAAACTCTGCTGATGAAGAACCATTGTCTCTAAACTCTGCTGCTGAAGAACCATCATCTCTAAACTCTGCTGATGAAGGACCATCGTCTCTAAACTCTGCTGATGAAGAACCATTGTCTCTAAACTCTGCTGCTGAAGAACCACTGTCACTAAACTCTGCTGATGAAGAAACATTGTCTCTAAACTCTGCTGATGAAGAACCATAGTCTCTAAACTGCTGATGAAGAATCATTGTCTCTAAACTCTGCTGATGAAGAAACATTGTCTCTAAACTCTGCTGCTGAAGAACCATCATCTCTAAACTCTGCTGCTGAAGAACCATTGTCTCTAAACTCTGCTGCTGAAGAACCATCATCTCTAAACTCTGCTGATGAAGAACCATTGTCTCTAAACTCTGCTGCTGAAGAACTGTTTTCTCTAAACTCTGCTGATGAAGAACCATCATCTCTAAACTCTGCTGATGAAGAACCATTGTCTCTAAACTTTGCTGATGAAGAACCATTGTCTCTAAACTGCTGAAGAACCATCATCTCTAAACTCTGCTGATGAAGAATCATTGTCTCTAAACTCTGCTGATGAAGAACCATTGTCTCTAAACTCTGCTGATGAAGAACCGTCATCTCTAAACTCTGCTGCTGAAGAACCATTGTCTCTAAACTCTGCTGATGAAGAACCATTGTCTCTAAACTCTGCTGCTGAAGAACCATCATCTATAAACTCTGCTGCTGAAGAACCATCATCTCTAAACTCTGCTGCTGAAGAACCATTGTCTCTAAACTCTGCTGATGAAGAACCATTGTCTCTAAACTCTGCTGCTGAAGAACCATTGTCTCTAAACTCTGCTGATGAAGAACCATTGTCACTAAACTCTGCTGATGAAGAAACATTGTCTCTAAACTCTGCTGCTGAAGAACCATCATCTCTAAACTCTGCTGATGAAGAAACATTGTCTCTAAACTCTGCTGATGAAGAACAGAACCATCATCTCTAAACTCTGCTGATGGATAACAATCATCTCTAAACTCTGCTGATGAAGACCCATCTTCTCTAAACTCTGCTGCTGAAGAACCATCATCTCTAAACTCTGCTGCTGAAGAACCATCGTCTCTAAACTTTGCTGATGAAGAACAATCATCTCTAAACTCTGCTGCTGGAATACCATCATCTCTAAACTCTGCTGCTGAAGAACCATCATCTCTAAACTCTGCTGATGAAGAACAATCATCTCTAAACTCTGCTGCTGGAATACCATCATCTCTAAACTCTGCTGCTGAAGAACCATCGTCCCTAAACTTTGCATGTGAAGAACAATCGTCTCTAAACTTTGCTGATGAAGAACCACCGTCTCTAAACTCTGCTGATGAAGAATCATTGTCTCTAAACTCTGCTGATGAAGAACCATTGTCTCTAAACTCTGCTGATGAAGAACCATCATCTCTAAACTCTGCTGATGAAGAATCATCATCTCTAAACTCTGCTGATGAAGAACCATCATCTCTAAACTCTGCTGATGAAGAACCATTGTCTCTAAACTTTGCTGATGAAGAACCATTGTCCCTAAACTCTGCTGCTGAAGAACCATCATCTCTAAACTCTGCTGATGAAGAATCATTGTCTCTAAACTCTGCTGATGAAGAACCATTGTCTCTAAACTCTGCTGATGAAGAACCATTGTCTCTAAACTCTGCTGCTGAAGAACCATCATCTCTAAACTCTGCTGCTGAAGAACCATTGTCTCTAAACTCTGCTGATGAAGAATCATTGTCTCTAAACTCTGCTGCTGAAGAACCACTGTCACTAAACTCTGCTGATGAAGAAACATTGTCTCTAAACTCTGCTGATGAAGAACCATAGTCTCTAAACTCTGCTGCTGAAGAACCATCATCTCTAAACTCTGCTGATGAAGAAACATTGTCTCTAAACTCTGCTGATGAAGAACAAGCATCTCTAAAGACTGCTGCTGAAGAACCATAGTCTCTAAACTCTGCTGCTGAAGAACCATCATCTCTAAACTCTGCTGATGAAGAAACATTGTCTCTAAACTCTGCTGATGAAGAACAATTGTCTCTAAACTCTGCTGATGAAGAACCATTGTCTCTAAACTCTGCTGATGAAGAACAGAACCATCATCGCTAAACTCTGCTGATGGATAACAATCATCTCTAAACTCTGCTGATGAAGACCTATCGTCTCTAAACTCTGCTGCTGAAGAACCATCATCTCTAAACTCTGCTGCTGAAGAACCATCGTCTCTAAACTTTGCTGATGAAGAACAATCATCTCTAAACTCTGCTGCTGGAATACCATCATCTCTAAACTCTGCTGCTGAAGAACCATCATCTCTAAACTCTGCTGATGAAGAATCATTGTCCCTAAACTCTGCTGATGAAGAACAATCATCTCTAAACTCTGCTGCTGGAATACCATCATCTCTAAACTCTGCTGCTGAAGAACCATCGTCTCTAAACTCTGCTGCTGAAGAACCATCATCCCTAAACTTTGCATGTGAAGAACAATTGTCTCTAAACTTTGCTGATGAAGAACCATCATCTCTAAACTTTGCTGGTGAAGAACCATCATCTCTAAACTCTGCTGCTGAAGAACCATCGTCTCTAAACTCTGCTGATGAAGAATCATTGTCTCTAAAGTCTGCTGCTGAAGAACCATTGTCTCTAAACTCTGCTGATGAAGAACCATCATCTCTAAACTCTGCTGATGAAGAAACATTGTCTCTAAACTCTGCTGATGAAGAACCATAGTCTCTAAACTCTGCTGCTGAAGAACCATCATCTCTAAACTCTGCTGATGAAGAAACATTGTCTCTAAACTCTGCTGATGAAGAACAAGCATCTCTAAAGACTGCTGCTGAAGAACAATCGTCTCTAAACTCTGCTGCTGAAGAACCATTGTCTCTAAACTCTGCTGATAAAGAACCATTGTCTCTAAACTCTGCTGATGAAGAACAATCATCTCTAAACTCTGCTGATGAAGAATCATTGTCTCTAAACTCTGCTGATGAAGAACCATCATCTCTAAACTCTGCTGATGAAGAAACATTGTCTCTAAACTCTGCTGATGAAGAACCATCATCTCTAAACTCTGCTGATGGATAACAATCATCTCTAAACTCTGCTGATGAAGACCCATTGTCTCTAAACTCTGCTGCTGAAGAACCATCATCTCTAAACTCTGCTGCTGAAGAACCATCGTCTCTAAACTCTGCTGATGAAGAACAATCATCTCTAAACTCTGCTGATGAAGAATCATTGTCTCTAAACTCTGCTGATGAAGAACCATCATCTCTAAACTCTGCTGATGGATAACAATCATCTCTAAACTCTGCTGATGAAGACCCATTGTCTCTAAACTCTGCTGCTGAAGAACCATCATCTCTAAACTCTGCTGCTGAAGAACCATCGTCTCTAAACTTTGCTGATGAAGAACAATCATCTCTAAACTCTGCTGCTGGAATACCATCATCTCTAAACTCTGCTGCTGAAGAACCATCATCTCTAAACTCTGCTGATGAAGAATCATTGTCCCTAAACTCTGCTGATGAAGAACAATCATCTCTAAACTCTGCTGCTGAAGAACCATCGTCCCTAAACTTTGCATGTGAAGAACAATCGTCTCTAAAGTTTGCTGATGAAGAACCACCGTCTCTAAACTCTGCTGATGAAGAACCATCATCCCTAAACTTTGCATGTGAAGAACAATTGTCTCTAAACTTTGCTGATGAAGAACCATCATCTCTAAACTTTGCTGGTGAAGAACCATCATCTCTAAACTCTGCTGCTGAAGAACCATCGTCTCTAAACTCTGCTGATGAAGAATCATTGTCTCTAAAGTCTGCTGCTGAAGAACCATTGTCTCTAAACTCTGCTCAGAGTTTAGATGGCTACTGTTAATACACCAAATTAATCCAAAACTAAAAACTGTTTTTAACACAGAGATATAAAAACACTACATGTTAGGTAAGGGATAATGTATAGTGAGCCAGGGACTGTTGAAAAATAACTCCTGACAGGGGAACACATCAGGGTTCCATTCCCCCGAAGGGATTTATTTTTCAACTGTCACTGGCTCACTATACATTATCTCGCTTAGAATATGGCTTACGACTAATGCCCAGCATACACTGTACGATTTTTAACCGGTTTTGACCCGATTTTTAAGACGCACGACCTGCCGACGCTCGGGCTGGATTTCCGCTTCGTCGTGCGACGAAGTGCAACAAACATACAAGCTAGCGCGCTAGACGAGGTACAACACACACACACACACACACAGGGTGCACCCGGCTGTAGCCAGCTTACCTCCAACTCTTGTTGTAAAATGGACAAACCATACTGTCCACGTCTTTCAAGCCATCTGCGAGTCCGTATGTGCCAACGCCTCTTCTTTTTGGACGTTTCGGAGCACAGTATAGCGTAAATCATCAAAGCAAACCACTTGTCCTGCTTCGTTGGCAACATCGGCACTTCCGGAACAAATCGGAGCTTTCAAATATATATTTATTGACAGCTGTCAACGGGCAGGACAGTCGGCAGAGGCCGATGAGCCGTTTTCACCCGTACAGTGTGAGCTCTCTGATCGTGCTTGATGATTGGAACGTACAGTGTAAGCACATAAATCGTGAGCTTTGGCCGCACATCGCAGACGATTCACTCGTATAGTGTGAGCTGGTATTAACAACAAGATTTTAAAAATCGTACAGTGTATGCTGGGCTTTAAACATTCAAATGTTAGAACTGGCATCAATATTATTAAATTGCTGGCAGAGTGTAGTGACAGAGGAGAGGCGTTCACCAGACAAACGGGAGCAGAGGAGAGGATTTTACTCCACTTCTCCTGGTCAGAGATGCTGGGTGCCCAGTAGCTGCAAAGGCTGCCCTCACATTTATGGCCAGTGACCGACATGATCCGCCAGCTCTCCAGGCCAGCTTGGGAGAGCTGTGTGGACTAACGTTAACTGATTTTGATGCTCCTCAGTCTAAGGCCGTTGCTATGGCGTCCCTAGCAACGGAGCAGCAGAGCAGCAGTGATACCTCAGGAAATAAACACCGCAGAATTTTGTTGATTGACCAATCAGAATCAAGTATTTAAGAGTGCCATGTGCTAAATATACACAATTGAAAATAAAATGATCATGTGACAGAAACAATAATCAGAGTCATCACAGCTGATCCTCCAGCTGCTGTGACATCATCTGATGTTGACCAGTGAGATGCCATCAGTCACAACTTCAAATATAATTTTATTTAATTTACACACAGAAACACGTGAACTGTACCTGAGTACAATGGATGGACCTGCACTTGTACCGATCCTTCCTAGTCATCCAACCACTAAGAGCGCTTTTACACTATGTGACATTCACCCATTCACACACACACTCACACGCTGGTGGCCGCGGCTACCGTACAGGGTGCCACCTGCTCCTTGATTTTTAACACACTGACACACTGATAGAGCAGACATCAGGAACAATTTGAGGTTCAGTATCGTGCTCAAGGATACTTCCACATGCAGACTGGAGGAGCCGGGGATCGAACCACTGATCTTCTGATTGGTGAACAACCCACTCTGCCACAGCCACCCAGCAGTACACATGAACACATGAACTGTAGACATTTAATGAATCTTTGACCTGGTTGTCTATATTTACTGTGTGTTGTTGTTTACATTTTAAATCAGGTGGCGTGTACATGTTGCGTGGGTCCTGTGGTCATCATGGTAACGGTGAAGCAGCCTCACAGGATGAGTGCAGCTCTGTGATCTGATTCAGTCTGAGAGGAGACTTTTCACATTTAATACCACTGCGCCACTTCCTCATGTCATCACCAAAATAAGAGCGCAGCAGTCTCAGCGCCAATCAACTGTCTCTGTTTTAATTTCGACCCAGATGTGTTTATGATGTCACAAATCTGAATGTACAAAACACAGACGAGACCATTTCCAGTTCACCTCCTAAAACTGCTGCTCCCTGTTGTTTCTATCAACAAACAACAACAACAACAACAACACAAACAGGGAATAAATGTGACGTTGTTGGGACTATTTTCAGCAGCGCATGACACTGCAGTGAGTCAGAATAAACTACATTTACCTGTTTACCTGTTTGTTGACAGTCACCAGAAGAAAAACAACAACCAGCAGACGTCATCATGAGTGAAGAGAAACATCGAATAAACATCAACTCAGCCTGTCGTCAAAGTACTGAGACCGAAACATACCAAGGACTGAGACAACACCTGGGACAGGTAATAACAAGGTGAGACCTGGACACAAACACAGCAACGCCTGGGACAGGTAACAACAAGGTGAGACCTGGACACAAACACAGCAACACCTGGGACAGGTAAACACCACCATACTCTATGACACACACTGACAGGAAATCATCTTGTGTCCAGATGTTGAGTCTGGGGCCTCCATCATGGACAATGTGACAGCTGGCAGCCCGCCAGGTGAGACGCACCTGAAGAACTACAACTATCTGGCCCTGGTCCTTGGCGTGCCCCTGATCCTGGTCATCATCCTGGGCAACGTCCTAGTGTGTCTGAGCGTGCTCACTGAGCAATCCTTAAAAACCGCGACCAACTACTTCATCATCAGCCTGGCGGCCGCTGACCTGCTACTGGCACTGCTGGTGCTGCCGCTCTACGTCTACTCTGAGGTCAGTGTGACTCGATACCAGCACTGTGAGGACATGTTAGAATGTGAGGACATGTTAGAATGTAAAGATCTAATCTGAGGCCTGTGAGGACGGTTGTGTTTATGAGGACAGACTGGTGTTTAAACAGCACTGTGAGGACATGAGTTCATCCGTGTGTCTGTGTTGTGTTTAGTTTCTGGGCGGCATCTGGACGTTAAGCACCGCCCTCTGTGACGCTCTGATGACCATGGATGTGATGCTGTGCACCGCCTCCATCCTCAACCTGTGTGCCATCAGTGTGGACAGGTGAGTCCAAACACAAGTGTGTGTCTCACCTGTCTGTGTCTCACCTGTCTGTGTTGTGTCTCACCTGACTGTGTCTCACCTGTATTGTGTCTCACCTTTTATGTCTTACCTGTGTGTGTCTCACCTGGTTGTGTCTCACCTGTGTGTGTCTCACCTGTGTTGTGTCTCACCTGTGTGTGTTTCACCTGTTGTGTCTCACCTGTCTGTGTCTCACCTGGTTGTTTCTCACCTGCCTGCGTCTCACCTGTCTGTGGTGTGTCTCACCTGTCTGTGTTGTGTCTCACCTGTCTTGTGTCTCACCTCTTGTGTCTCACCTGTCTTGTGTCTTACCTGTGTTGTGTCTCACCAGTGTTGTGTCTCATCTGTGTGTGTCTCAGGTACATCGCTGTAGTTGTTCCTCTGAAGTATAACAGAAACCAGTTCAGCGTCCGTCAGCTGGCGCTCATTGCAGCGACCTGGGTGCTGTCTCTCGGCGTGGCAAGCCCGGTGATCTTCGGTCTGAACCAGGTGGCGGGTCGCAATCCGAGCGTGTGCAAACTGGAGGACAAGCGGTTCGTGGTGTACTCGTCCGTCTGCTCCTTCTTCGTGCCATGTCCCGTCATGCTCCTGTTGTATTATGGGATGTTTCGAGGCCTGCGGCGGTGGAGCAGTCGGAGCCGCTCTCAGGGTGGGCGGGGCAGTCGTCCTGCTCTGTCTGTACGCCTCCACCTGGCTCTACGGCGAGTGAAGGTGACCAGGAGCCGAGAGAAGGTCGTGTATGTCACATCAGTCGGGCTCAGTCCCACCTCTCCGTCCAGTG
>JANUFT010000021.1:102500-127500 GCA_037127435.1 Epinephelus malabaricus | reverse complement strand
CGATCCTTACACATGAACTGATCCTTACACATGAACCGATCCTTACACATGAACCGATCCTTACACGTGAACCGATCCTTACACATGAACTGATCCTTACACATGAACCGATCCTTACACGTGAACCGATCCTTACACATGAACTGATCCTTACACATGAACCGATCCTTACACATGAACTGATCCTTACACATGTCCAACTGATCTTTACACATGTCGAACTGATCCTTACACATGTCGAACTGATCCTTACACATGAACTGATCCTTACACGTGAACTGATCCTTACACATGAACCGATCCTTACACATGAACTGATCCTTACACATGAACTGATCCTTACACGTGAACCGATCCTTACACATGAACTGATCCTTACACATGTCCAACTGATCTTTACACATGTCGAACTGATCCTTACACATGTCGAACTGATCCTTACACATGAACTGATCCTTACACGTGAACTGATCCTTTCACATGTCCAACTGATCCTTATACTTGAAATGATCCTTACACGTGAACTGATCCTTACACATGTCCAACTGATCCTTACACATGAACTGATCCTTACACATGTCCAGCTGATCCTTACACATGAACTGATCCTTACACATGTTGAACTGATCCTTACACATGAACTGATCCTTACACGTGAACTGAGCCTTACACATGTCCAACTGATCTTTACATGTCCAACTGATCTTTACACATGAACTGATCCTTACACGTGTGGAACTGATCCTTACACATGTCCAACTCATCCTAACACGTGAACTGATCCTCACACGTGAACTGATCCTTGCACATGAACTGACTCTTACACATGTCAAACTGATCCTTACACGTGAACTGATCCTTACACATGATCTGATCCTTACACGTGTCGAACTGATCCTTACACATGAACTGATCCTTACACGTGTGGAACTGATCCTTACACATGAACTGATCCTTAAACGTGTGGAACTGATCCTTACACATGTCGAACTGATCCTTACACGTGTTGAACTGATCCTTAGACATGAACTGATCTTTACACATGAACTGATCCTTACACATGTCGAACTGATCTTTACACATCTTGAACTGATCCTTACACGTGTTGAACTGATCATTACAACTGTTGATCTGATCCTTACACATGTTGAACTGATCGTTACACATGTCGAACTGATCGTTACAAGTGTTGAACTGATCGTTACACCTGTTGATCTGATCCTTACACATGTCGAACTGATCATTACACCTGTTGATCTGATCCTTACACATGTCGAACTGATCGTTACACATGTTGAACTGATGCTTTCACATGTCGATCTGATCCTTACACGTGTTGAACTGATCATTACACCTGTTGATCTGATCCTTACACGTCGAACTGATCCTTTCACATGTCGATCTGATCCTTACATGTGTCGAAGTGATCATTACACGTTGATCTGATCCTTACACATGTCAAACTGATTGTTACAAGTGTTGAACTGATCGTTACAGCTGTTGATCTGATCCTTTCACGTGTTCAACTGATCATTATACCTGTTGATCTGATCCGTACACATGTAAAACTGATCGTTGCACGTGTCAAACTGATCCTTACACATGTTGGACTGATCCTTGCACATGTTGAACTGATCATTACACGTGTCGAAGTGATCATTACACCTGTTGATCTGATCCTTACACATGTCAAACTGATCATTATACCTGTTGATGTGATCCTTACACGCGTCAAACCGATCGTAACACGTGTCAAACTGGACATACAGAACAAATCTGTGGAAGGACAATCAGGGAATAATTATGACCATCTGTTCCTCTGTGTCTGTCCTCTGTGTCTGTCGTCTGTGTCTCTCTTCTGTGTCTGTCCCTCTGTGTCTGTCTCTTTGTGTCTCTCCTCTGTGTCTGTCCCTTTGTGTCTGTCCTCTGTGTCTGTCCCTTTGTATCTGTCCTCTGTGTCTCCAGGTGTTTTTCTGGCCTGTTGGACGCCGTTCTTCGTTGTCCACGTCACCAAGGTGTTATGTCACTACTGTGATATCAGCCCCACACTCATCTCCGTGGTAACGTGGCTCGGCTATGTCAACAGTGCCGTCAACCCAATCATCTACACAGCCTTCAACGCTGAGTTCAGGACTGTCTTTCACAAGCTGCTCTGCTGTAGGACGTAAAACTAACCTTGTCCCAAAGACGTCCCTCAACAGGAAGCTCAAGCTAAGTCTCAGAACGGTCTTCAGACTGTTCAGGATTTTATCACCTGGTGTGTCTCTGTGACGTTCGTCATGTTGATGATTCGTCCTTCGGTTCAGATCTCAGCTGGACTGAAAGACTCTGTCTCTTATTTTGAAAGGGTTTTTCTTGAGTCAGTCTTTTATTTTGAAGGATTTAATCATGTGATTATTTACTGAAGCAGTAATCAGATTACTGTCTCGTTACGGCCCAGAGACATAAAACGTGATGAATTTAAATGTTGTAAAATATCTGAATATTTTATGTTGTTTTTAAAGATTTCACAGAATCATTCATTCAATCCATCAATCACAGACTGGATTCATGAATGAATGTAGATTTTAAATGTTTCACAGAATCAGTGTTGATGAATATTTTTGTTACTGAAGCAGATAAAAATGTTGGTGTATTTTTATCGTCCAGTTTAGGTGAATGTGATGAAATGTAGCTGAAACAACAACAACAACAACAATCTTTGTCATCAGAAGGAAAATAATAATCTTTAAACTTTAAAAATTAAAGTAATTAAACTTGTTGAATCTGTTTTTCTGTGTAAACATCAGATTAAAGTTAAACTTTTTTTTATTTCATGATGAAGTTCAGTTTATTGTTTATTTACTGTTTACTGGAGCTTCTACGGAAGCCCTGAAGGTAAAGAAAAATGTCTCTGAAGGAAACGTTGCCTGAAGTTTATAAGTTTATAAAATCTCCTGGCTCTGAGATCATCTCCTGCATTGGGGATGTTACAGGAAGCTCCCACTCGGTCATTTCGATTGGAGTCCTTCACAGGTTATTTTGGAGATCGCTCCGGCATGATCGAAGGTGGCAAGAACTCTGGTCTCGTCTCTATGACAATCCCACATAATGATGAGCCGGTGAGTAAACTGGTGGTAAAGGAGGCAGTCCTGAGCTGTGCAGTCTGAGGCAGGAGGGGGTGGAGCATGATGGACAACAAACCTCAAGACTTTAACCACGAGACACGTGTTCTGAAGCTATGTGACCTTGTCCTTTTTTAGGTTTGACCTCACCGTGTTTCTGTTCATAAACCTGACATCCGGAAACTTTAGGTTAGCGATGTCACTTTACGTTAATGATGTCAATTTACGTTAATGATGTACGTTTATGTTAATGATGTATCTTTTCAATAATGGTCTAACTTTACATTAATGATTTAACTTTACGTTAATGATCCAACTTTACATTAATTATCTAACTTTACGTTAATGATCCAACTTTACGTTAATTATTTAACTTTACATTGATGATCCAACTTTACGTTAATTATCTAACTTTACGTTAATGATCCAACTTTACATTAATGATCCAACTTTACGTTAATGATGTAAGTTTATGTTAATGATGTATCTTTTCAATAATGGTCTAACTTTATATTAATGATTTAACTTTACGTTAAAGCAGCTGTGCGGAACTTTTTACCATTCATAAAACTGTCCCTAGTCCGCATCACCTCCCCTTGAAGATCCACATATTTATTTGAACCCAACAGCGACAAAAAAGCCTTTCTCTATATGGCTATTTAGCGTAGCCTGGCTCGGGTCGGATACAGCGGAAGTAAGCAAACCAGAATATGGCACCTGGAGGCGGAAGTAAGTCTGCACGCCCGCAGCGGCCCACAGCCATTAAACCACAGAAGAAGGAGGAGGAAGAGCCGTGTTTACAAGTAGGATTTAAGAAACAGGCTAAATGACATGTAGCAGGGAGTGTCTCTTGTACAGTAGGTGGTGGTATGCACCTGGAAGTTGTTTGCGATCCGCCAGTAAATTGAGAGAAGAAGAAGAGCTGTGTTTACAGAGAGTGTTCTTCGAGTAAGCAGTACGCAACGGGCATTGCTGAACACATAACAGTTTTACCAGATGTATCTATTAGGATTTGGTTGTACTTTCAATGTCATGGCGGATAAAGAAGGAGCACCATCTAAAAGACAAAGAACAGAAGAACAGAAGAAGGCTAAACGGGACAGTGATAGGGCTCGAGCCCAAACGTGTGTAAACCTCGGTTGGGCATTCACCAAGTGGAGAGAGCTGAGAGATTTGAAAGGTTTTAAAACTGATCCCGAGTTGGCCCTTTTCCTAATCGACAGGTATGTCATTTTTGTTTTTATTAGAGAATATACCGAAAACTTGTTAGACGTTGTTTCACTTCAACATATGACGACATGGCAGTTATATGCAAGCTAAATGTAACGTTAGCTGCTTTTGTCTAATAATGTTACAGTAAACGCCACAAAATTATCTGTGACTGTGACCATGAACACAGATATACAGCAGGCAGTTGTCCTCAGTTTATAAGAAATTCAGAGCTACACCAGAAAATTTATAATTTTCCTCTCGCTCTCCAAAACAAATGCATGCGGTAATTGCTGGTTGCAGTTGAGATTTTACGCCACCAGGCTGTGGGTGTCATTCCGCTTTGACCAAAGGGGGGCACTATAATCAACGAAAATGTAAAGTTCCCCACAGCTGCTTTAATGATCTAACTTTACGTGAATGATCCAACCTTACATTAATGGTGTAACTTTTCAATAATGGTCTAAGTGTACATTAATGATTTAACTTTGCGTTAAAGACGTAACTTTACTTTAAAGATATAACTTTATGTTAAAGATGTAACTTTCCATTTAAAGATTTAACTTAAAGTAAATGATGTAACTTAACATTTGAGATGTAAATTTTTTTTAATGATCTAACTTTATGTTAAAGTTGTAACTTTACGTTAAAGATGTAACTTTACATTCATCATGTTGATGAAGCTTTGTCTGAGAACATGCTGTGTCTCCACATGATGTCCTCCTTCTGTTCTGTAACTTTAATATTAATATTCTATTTTTACTTTTCAGCTGTGTCATCTGAAAATCTGTTTTAAAAAAACAAAAACTATTTTAACAAATGGAGATGTCAGATGCCTGGTGTCATTTTTATTTTGTCCTCTGTGTTCAGCCTCCGGATCTTTTTTTATTAAAAACACGCTAACAACAGAGACACGAGCATCCTCAACAGCGTCCTCATCTAAGTGGGCTCAAACAGCCATGGAAACCACACTGCTGTTACCACGGTAACAAGGAGCCCGGACATGTTCCACGAGCTCAGAGATTCATCTGGAAACTGAGGAGGTTATTCACTCAATGATTTTAAAATCCCTTAAATCAAATCCCTTACATCAAACCCCTTAAATCAGTGAAGCAGTGGCTGGAGTGTGAATGTCAGCAGGTTGGTGGCCACACTGTGTGTGTGTTGCATTCTGGGTAATGAGTGTGACATGAGAGGGACAGGTTAAAACCCTCAGGACACATGAAGGATTTTCCACCTTAAACATCCTCTTAAGGTGGAATCAGCAGGAGTCTCAGACTGCTGACCCTCTTCCTGCGGTCCGACAAGAGGTTGCCCCGGTTACCCTGGTAAC
Organism: Epinephelus malabaricus; assembly: GCA_037127435.1. Classification (NCBI taxonomy): domain Eukaryota; kingdom Metazoa; phylum Chordata; class Actinopteri; order Perciformes; family Serranidae; genus Epinephelus; species Epinephelus malabaricus. Next base: position 121,854 of record JANUFT010000021.1, on the reverse strand, counting down.
GCTGTTCCCAAAATGTTTTCACACAGAGATTGTGGCGACCAATCACAAGTGAGGAAGAGTCAAACAGGAAGCTCCATTCAACACACTGACTCTTCTTCATCATCATCATCATCATCATCATCATCATCATCACCATCAGGAGACTGTGGGGACTGTGGGGACTGTGAGGACTGTGGGGACTGTGAGGACTGTGAGAACTGTGGAGGACTGTAAGTACTGTGAGGACTGTGGGGACTGTGGGGACTGGGAGAACTGTGAGGACTGTGACAACTGTGGGGACTGTGGAGGACTGTGACGACTGTGGGGACTGTGGAGGACTGTGGGTACTGTGAGGACTGTGAGAACTGTGGAGGACTGTGAGTACTGTGAGGACTGTCGAGGACTGTGGGTACTGTGAGGACTGTGGGGACTGGGAGGACTGTGAGAACTGTGGGGACTGGGAGGACTGTGAGGACTGTGAGTACTGTGAGGACCGAGAGTACTGTGAGGACTGGGAGGACTGGGAGAACTGTGGGGACTGGGAGGACTGTGAGAACTGTGGGGACTGTGAGGACTGGGAGGACTGTGGGGACTGGGAGGACTGTGAGGACTGTGAGGACTGTGGGGACTGGGAGAACTGGGAGGACTGTGAGGACTGTGAGGACTGTGGGGACTGTGGGACTGTGAGGACTGTGGGGACTGGGAGGACTGGGAGAACTGTGAGGACTGTGAGGACTGGATGAACTGGGAGGATTGTGAGGACTGTGGGGACTGGGAGGACTGGGAGGACTGTGGGGACTGGGAGGACTGTGAGGACTGGGAGAACTGGGAGGACTGTGAGGACTGTGGGGACTGGGAGAACTGTGGAGGACTGTGAGTACTGTGAGGACTGTGGAGGACTGTGGAGACTGGGAGGACTGTGAGGACTGTGAGTACTGTGAAGACTACGAGGACTGGGAGAACTGGGAGGACTGTGAAAACTGTGGGGACTGTGAGGACTGTGAGGACTGGGAGGATTGTGAGAACTGTGAGAACTGTGGGGACTGTGAGGACTGTGGGGACTGGGAGGACTGGGAGGACTGGGAGGACTGTGGGGACTGTGGGGACTGGGAGGACTGTGAGAACTGTGGGGACTGGGAGAACTGTGGGGTCTGGGAGGACTGGGAGGACTGTGGGGACTGTGGAGGACAGTGAGTACTGTGGGGACTGAGAGAACTGGGAGGACTGTGAGGACTGTGAGGACTGTGGGGACTGTGGGAGTGTGAGGACTGTGGGGACTGGGAGAACTGTGAGAACTGTGAGGACTGTGAGGACTGGGTGAACTGGGAGGATTGTGAGGACTGTGGGGACTGGGAGGACTGTGAGGACTGTGGGACTGTGAGGACTGTGGGGACTGGGAGGACTGGGAGAACTGGGAGGACTGTGAGGACTGGGAGAACTGTGGAGGACTGTGAGTACTGTGAGGACTGTGGAGGACTGGGAGGACTGTGAGTACTGTGAACACTTCGAGGACTGGGAGAACTGGGAGGACTGTGAGAACTGTGGGGACTGTGAGGACTGTGAGGACTGGGAGGATTGTGAGGACTGCGAGGACTGCGAGGATTGTGAGAACTGTAAGAACTGTGGGGACTGGGAGGACTGGGAGAACTGTGGGGACTGGGAGGACTGGGAGGACTGTGAGAACTGTGGGGACTGTAGGCATTGGGAGGACTGTGAGAACTGTGGGGACTGGGAGGACTGTGGAGGACAGTGAGTACTGTGAGGACTGTGGGGACTGGGAGGACTGTGAGAACTGGGAGGACTGTGAGGACTGTGGGGACTGGGAGGACTGTGAGGACTGTGGGGACTGGGAGGACTGTGGGGATTGGGAGGACTGGGAGGACTGTGGGGACTGGGAGGACTGTGGGGACTGTGAGAACTGTGGGGACTGGGAGGACTGGGAGGACTGTGGGGACTGGGAGGACTGTGGAGGACAGTGAATACTGTGTGGACTGTGGGGACTGGGAGGACTGGGAGAACTGGGAGGACTGTGAGGACTGTGGGGACTGGGACGACTGGGAGGACTGTGGGGACTGGGAGGACTGGGAGAACTGGGAGGACTGTGAGGAGTGTTGGGACTGGGAGGACTGTGGGGACTGGGAGGACTGGTGGTATTACATCATCACTAAGCCACAGAAACCACATCAGGTCTGTTCACAATGAGCAGGACACATGTTTACTGGGTGGGTTTAATGTTTATATTCACTAATACTTAATTAAATATTTTAGTAATATCTGAATAGATATCTGACTGAATACAGAAACAGTATCTGTTGCTCAGACCAACAGTGAACTAACAGTGAACAGAGGTTCAGCAGGTTTTAATCTCTGCAGCCTGTTGTCCTACTTATCCTGCTGATTAATGCCCTGTAAGCCCTCAGCTAATACGCTCTCTCTCTCTCTCACACACACACACACACACACACACACACACACACACACAGAGTAACAGGCCGTTCTCTGTTCTCAGAGAACAATACACCGAGACTGCTGAAAACATGACGCCGTGACGAGGACGAGAGACACCGACCGCCTGTAGACCAACAGAGAGAGGTGAGTGTTCATGTGTTCATCATCATGTAAACATGTCAACATGTCAACAGTTTGTTCGGCGGAACAAGAAGAACAGTCTGTTGTGTTTGAAATGAACTTCCTGTGGCAGCGACATGTTCAGAGCACAGAGACACCGAGTTTCAGACTGAGTCTGAGTTACTGATCGATCGATTGATTCAAGTGTGAGGAGGTGAAGAGTGTGGAGCTCCTCCTGACGTCATGTGACTCCGACACTGTGTGAGCTTTGTGAATCAGGTTTGGCGTGTTAGTGTGTAACGTTCAGAGTCAGAGACGTTCTGGTGTTTTAAACAAGCTCTTTCTCATCTCATCAAAGGCAGACGCCTCGTCAGTGGACGTACACGTCTAAACATGACGCTCTGGTTCCCTCCTGTGTTTGTTATTTCCATTCAGGGATGGCGTGTTGATCACTGCTCGGTACGTGATGTGTCTTCTCAAAATAAACTTCTGTTTTCACAGGAAGTGTTCAGTTTCTGCTTATTACAGTCTCTTTCACAATAAAGTTACAGCGTTAGTTAATCACTGCATGTTGAGTTTGACTTCCTGAAGTTCAGCTGACACAAGCAGCTGGTTAGGCTTAGAACAAAAAACCCATCATGGTTTGACATGAGATAAGTCGGTTCTCACTGACGTCACATCACATCATGTGACATCACATCATGTGACATCCGTCTCCACTGTAGCATGCTACACGTTAGCACACTGTGATATTAATAAAAAAACTGGGCTGACCTCTGATGTTTGATGTGGGAATCAAACAGCAGGCTCTCAGGTGACAGTCCAGAGTTTGATGGACCATCCATTGCCCTTGCTGACGCTCTGTACGACCTTCTTGCACTTTAGACGTCAGTGGTCACTGGCAGTATCAGAAACAGCTGTCAGCTGCTGCGTTTCATTGGTGCCTTTGTGTGTCGGTATTGTACGATGACGTCCTCTGACACAGCAGTGGTATCTGATGACTTCGGTCGTTGGACCCTGCATCAACAGCTGGTGCGTATTATAACATCATGAAGGCGCTCAGATCAGTGACATGGCGGCAGTATTTGATAAGATGAGAATGAGGACAGGTGGCTCAGAGAGTTTCGATCAGCTTGTCTCGTTCGGCGCCGCCTTCTGGAGACGATGTTTAAATCCAACTGACGTGAAACAGTAAATTTGTTTCTGAGGAAACGTTCAGCTAAGTGAATGACAAACGTTCTCTGTGAACATCAGGAGGAAGTGATGTTAATTAATGTATCTGACACGTTGCTGAAATGTTGTCAGTGAATCTTTCAGCTGAACTTTCAGTGACATCATGTTTCAGGTGTGCTCTGCAGGAAACAGTCTGACCCTGCTGACCACAGTGTCATGATTTATTAAACTATATCATCTGAAAACAAACCTACAAACAGGTTGATCTCTGGAGGTGAACCCTAATTAAACTTCAGCTCTGAAGGAGCTTCATTAGAACCACCGCTGACCTGCTGAACATTAATGATGACATCACAGACGCTGCTGTGAGGTCGAACAGATCAGTACATTAGTGAGGTCACTGTAGCTGCTGTCAGAGTTAAAAAATGTGACAGATCAACATCATGAGAGTCCTGACAGTCGGACTCTGGACGTCTCTGAGGGCGTTCACAAACTGTTTCATCAATTTTAGATCTTTACAACATTTCACCACCAGGACTCTAATCCTAACCCTGAATCATCAGTGTGACGCTGTTGCTTGAAGGTTGTTGTGGTTTCCCGTAGACAAGGACAAGAGAACGCAGGCTGAAATCTGCTCAATAACCACGGTCAACACCAGGTGAGTCAGACTGAAGGTTCACAGGTGAACAACATTAACAATGAAGTGAACTCTGCTCAGAGAGAGCGTCCTGTTCACCTGAGACCATCTCAACTGACCCACCTGGACCCTGTACCTAACCCAACTGACCCACCTGGACCCTGAACCTAACCCAACTGACTCATCTGGAAAACACCAAATTTTTCAACTGGCTTTAGACTGACCGACCAAACAACCGACTGACCAACCTCACCCACCATCAGGGGCTGTGGGTCCATGTTGGGGGTCAGTGGGCTATAAAATGGTTCCTGTATGTGACGGTCCACTGGTTAATAATGGCTCCACACAAAGTGCCCATGTGGGCGTGTTTACCTTAGTGGGCCGCAGATCAGACGCCCTTTTTGGGGCCACACCCACCTGGTACAGCGGTAGCCAGTCTGTTTCCTGTTCATTGTTCTGTTCTGTTGTCACGTTTGTTCAGGATCAACTGACGTTTTCACACAAACTGTTCTTCTCATGTGTTACTGATGTTGTCCCGTCTGATCTTCCATCTTATTGTCACTGATCTAATGTATCATTCTCTCCTCCTGTTCATTTCACCCACATACGATCGATAAGGTTATGGTCAGGGTTGCTGAGTCTCATTATAAAACTCCACTGACTGACCCTTTAATGAGGATGGATACAGACAGGAAGTAGCGGCGTGTTGTGTTTCAGACTGATCCTCAGTTTATTCACGTCCAACTTGTCCTGACTCACTGTTTGTTTGTTTCTTTGTTTCTTTGTTGTTGACCTCCACATGTTCCTGCTGGACAACAACAAACTACAACATCTCAGTGTCTCAGAGTACAGAGAGACGTCTGTCCATCCAACAGAGAGACTCAGTCCACTAAGAGGACGAACTGTAGAGACGATCTCTGACAATCCATCAGCTGTTTGATTTTCGTGAATGTGACAATGAAACACTGAAGTTAGTTTGTGAGTTCGACTGTGTGAATATGAATGAGCTGTTTGTCTCGGGGGGCTTCCGTGAGTCACGACGAGACGAAGTCTGATTTTAGATTTCAGAGTAAAAACAAAGCAGCAGGTCAGGGACGTGTTGCATTCACTGTCTGTTGGGCATGTTAGTATTATTAAACCCGCTGTCTAACTCTGTGAATTTAAACAGACTGCAGTGATCTGTACCTGACCTTCAGTCACCTGAACCCACAGAGATATTCACTGTTCAAACTGATTCCATACATCCCGTAACATCATCAACAGACTCAGAGACTCTGCAGAAATCTTTTTCTGACCTTTGACCCCTCAGACGTCATTGCATTACAAACTGAGTCGGGAACAATATGGAAACATTCGCTCAGGTACAGGTGGCGTTCACCTGGTCCCGTCTGAGAGGTGTCAGTGAGTCGTCTCGAGCCATTGTCTCATGCTGATGACACGTGACAATGATTTTACAGTGACGCTGATTTGAAGTGAAGCTGCGGTGTGTTTGATTCTCTGCGGTCACACATTTGATTCATTCCTGCTGAGACACGTTAGCAACACGCTAACCTCAGACTGATAACAGTCACATGACCTCTGACATTAAGGTCAAACATCACAGCCTGCAGGGGCTTAACTCTGATGATGATGATGATGATGATGATGATGATAATGATGACGACGACGATGACGATGACAATGATGATGTGCTCTGCAGGAGGAGGAGGAGGAAGATGTTGCAGGGCTGCAGGCTGCTGCTGTGGCAGGTGGCTCTCAGGTTGTCGTATCACGTGGTAACAGGTGAGAACTCTTCAATCATCACGAGTCACTGCTGACTGGTTAGTACTGAACACCTGCCATTCAATCAGAAAACAGTGAGGGATGACAGGAAGTGAGGTTACCTGAGTTTGGTCAGTCAGTAACAGATCAGGTTCAGAGGAGAGTCAGAGGTTAACTGATTATTGAACCTGTGATCAATCAAATGTTCAATCAGCTGACTCCTAACCCTAACCCATTCATCAGATCAGGTGTTCAGCTCAGGTGTTGGGGTTAGGGGTTCAGGTGTCATGTGAACGCAGCAGCAGTTTGTCTGACTGACACCTTGTGGTGGTTCCTGATCCTCAGCCAGTCTGTGTCTGGGGGGGTCAGACATCTTTGCCTCGGTCAGAGAGAACAGTCCGACGGGTCAGTTCATCTCCAACCTGAGCGTCACCGCAGAACCTGGAGCCAACACCGTCCGCCTCTGTCTGACCGGAGACAACGCCGACTGGTTCTACTTAGAGGGTCGGACCATCCGCCTGAACACGTCTGCCTCCAGAGTCCTGGACAGAGAGGTACACCTGAACCTCACCTGGACCTGTATCTGACCTGGACCTGTATCTGACCTGGGCCTGTATCTGACCAGGACCTTTATCTGACCTGGACCTGTATTTGACCTGGACCTTTATCTGACCAGGACCTTTATCTGACCTGGACCTGTATTTGACCTGGACCTTTATCTGACCTGGACCTATATCTGACCTGGACCTGTATCTGACCTGGACCTGTATTTGACCTGGACCTTTATCTGACCTGGACCTTTATCTCACCTGGGCCTTTATCTGACCTGGACCTGTATTTGACCTGGACCTTTACCTCACCTGGACCTTTATCTGACCTGGACCTGCATCTGACCTGGACCTGTATCTGACCTGGACCTTTATCTGACCAGGACCTTTATCTGGCCTGGACCTGTATCTGACCTGGACCTGAATCTGACCTGGACCTTTATCTGACCTGGACCTTTATCTGACCTGGACCTGCATCTGACCTGGACCTTTATCTGACCTGGACCTGTATCTGACCTGGACCTTTTATCTCACCTGGACCTTTATCTCACCTGGATCATGTGCACTAAAGTTTACCTCAGAGATGTTTGTGTCTCAGGTTCAGGGATCAGTGCTGATTGCGGAGCTCACCTGTTATGAGGATGATGTCATACAGGTAGGTCACCTGTCCAACATTAACAGCAGCAGATAAGCAAAGTGTCTGATTGGATATAAACGTGTGTCGTCAGACTCAGTACAGGATCCTGGTGGAGATCGTCAACGAGAACGACAACACACCAAACTTCCTGAAGGAGACCATTCAGCCGTTCACCATCAGTGAGGTAATTCATCTGTTTACCATCAGTGAGGTAATTCAGCCGTTCACCATCAGTGAGGTAATTCATCTGTTCACCATCAGTGAGGTAATTCAGCCATTCACCATCAGTGAGGTTGTTCATCTGTTCACCATCAGTGAGGTAATTCAGCCATTCACCATCAGTGAGGTTGTTCATCTGTTCACCATCAGTGAGGTAATTCATCTGTTCACCATCAGTGAGGTAGTTCATCTGTTCACCATCAGTGAGGTAATTCATCTGTTTACCATCAGTGAGGTAATTCATCTGTTCACCATCAGTGAGGTAATTCATCTCTTTACCATCAGTGAGGTAATTCATCTGTTCACCATCAGTGAGGTAATTCATCTCTTTACCATCAGTGAGGTAATTCAATTGTTCACCAAACAGTACCTGACAGTATACACTGTATAAAAGTTGACATGTTTTTTTGTGTGTTTTCAGCTGACAGGGGTGAATTCGGTCATTTTCACGGTGAAGGCCGTCGATGCAGACGGAGACATCATCAGTTACATCATTGATGAGTCATCGGTGAGTCAAAGTCCGTCCACATACTTCTGTCCATGTCCTGTGGATGTCTCAGTAAAGTGTGTCCTGTTTCCTGTGGACTGTTAAATGTTTCCTGTGGACTGTAAAGTGCTTCCTGTTTCCTGTGGACTGTAAACAAAGAGCATGGATACCAAGAGGTGAAGCTCAATAGAACGCCCCATAGCAACAGACTGGCCCATGGTTTTGTCCTACCGCCGCCATTTTGGACTGTCAGCAGACCGCAGCAGACCTGCTTGCATACAAAAACACACAGACAAACTGAAGTATATCGCTATTAATTATGCTTACAATGCTACTCACCTCATGATAACTTGGTCACAGCTGCTTTTTCACGTTTGTGTAAAGCAAAATTTAGACTTTAAAAAAAAACAAAACGAAGAAAAACGGCCTAGATGGCATCTCTACATATTACATCCACTTATGAGAAGATTAACTTAATTACTCCTTCAAAATCACCCCATAAGCCAATCTACCAAAAATATATATATATATATTTTAACTAGAAACACATTAATGGCGACGTCACATAGTCAGGAATAAAGATTTATTTACAGTTTGTACAGTAAGGGGACAGTAGTAATAATAATAATAATAATAATAATAATAATGATAATGATATATAGGCTATTTTAATATGATATATTTTAATCCTCCTCCGAGACCCGTCACCTTATCGTGGTGGAGGAGTTTGAGTGCCCTAATGACCCTAGGAGCTGTGCTGTCGGGGGCATTTTGCCCCGGGTAGGGTTTCCCATGGCAGATTGGTTCTGGGCGAAGGGTCAGACGAAGAATGGTTCAAAAGACCCTTCATGATGGATACAAACAAGGACACGTGTACCCTGCCCGGAGGGTTACCAGGGCCCCACCCTGGAGCCAGGCCTGGGGTTGGGGCCCGTGGGCGAGCGCCTGGTAGTCGGGCCTTCACCCATGGGGTCCGGCCGGGCCCTACATGGGCTTGTCCCCCTGCAGGCCCACCACCTGCAGAGGGATCCAGAAGGGTTCGGTGCAATGTGGATTGGGCAGCAGACCAAGGCGGGAATGTCACCTCTCTGGCGGGGAAGGAGCCGGAGCTTGTGGAAGAGGTTGAGCACTACCGGCTAGATATAGTCGGCCTCACCTCGACACATAGTTCCAGCTCTGGAACCCTAGTCCTTGAGAGGGGTTGGACTCTCTCCTTCACTGGAGTTGCTCTGGGTGAGAGGCGGAGGGCCGGGGTGGGCTTTCTGATAGCCCCCAGACTCTCTGCCTGTACGTTGGGGTTTACCCCGGTAGACGAAAGGGTTGCTTCCCTGCGCCTTTGGGTCGGGGAACGGGTCCTGACTGTTGTCTGTGCTTATGCACCGAACAACAGTTCAGAGTACCCACCCTTTTTGGAGTATACATATATATATATATATATATATATATATATATATATATATATATAACAAAACAAAACTGGCATAATAAATTGATATTAAAACACTTTAAAACTTACACCTCAGGAGTTCTTACCTGTCGGGATCCTTCGGGAAACCAGGTGCGGGGTGTTCAACTGATAGTTTTTGCAGTTAATTGCACCACACTGTTTTCTTTTACTTTTTTTCTCCTCTCTCCTTGACATCCTGCATGTTGTCTGGGCGCAAGAGTCCAAGCTCAACAGTCCAAAATGGCGGCAGCATCCCTAGTGGCTGTTGGCAAAAATTGAACAGAGCTTCGCCTCTTGGTATCCATGCTCTTTGGTAAAGTGATTCCTCTTTCCTGTGGACTGTAAAGTGTTTCCTGTTTCCTGTGGAGAGTAAAGTACCTCCTGTTTCCCGCAGGGCGACGCAGCGTTCTTCAGGGTGGATCTTCCAAACAGTGGGGATGTGGTTCTGAACAAACCTCTGGATTACGAGAGCAGGACTCAGCTGCAGGTGACCATCTGGGCTCAGGTAACTCTGTGATGTCATCAACCACCATCACACTATCAATGCTTCAGTAAACACCAATAAACAAATAAATAAACAAGTTTGTCCTGACAAACAGGAAGCGAACACTGCAGAGAAGTTCAACACGTCCACTGTCCTCATCGTCAACATCGAGGACGGAGACGACCAGTACCCTCACTTCCTGCCCTGCACACCTGTGTCTCCAGGTGTTCCTGTCTGCATGAACCCCACCTATACCGCCAACATCACACACAAACACCAGGTAAACAATCAAACACCACGTAAACAAACAAACAAACCAAAGAAGTTTACTGTAGCAGACATGTTTATTTGTCTACACCTTTATTATTGTTGTTTCCTGTTTCAGGATGGTGTGGTGGAGTTTTCTCCTGGACCAATCAGAGCAGAGGATGGAGACCGAGGAATCAACACCTCTCTGATCTACAACATCCTGTCAGGTCAGTGAGGATGATGATGATGATGACGATGTGTGTATACAGGTGTGTTCAGGAGTGTGCTCAGGTGTGTATCCAAGTGTGTCAGCAGGTGTGCTCAGGTGTGTGTTTGTGTGTGTTCAGGTGTGTACAGGTATGAACAGGTATATATCCAGGTGTGTGTTTGTGTGTTTCAGCAGGTGTATGAGTGTATTCAGGTGTGTTTAGATGTATCCAGGTGTGTGTACAGGTGTGCTCAGATGTGTTTGTGTGTGTGAGCAGGTGTATGAGTGTATTCAGGTGTGTGTGTGTATGTGTGTGTGTGTGTTTGTGTGTGTCAGCAGGTGACGACCGGGGCAGGTTTGTGATCAACAACAGGACAGGTGAGCTCAGGTTAACCAGAGCGGTGAATGACCGACGACTGGAGACAAACTTCACACTCAGCATCATGGTAACAGCACCACTTCCTGTTTAGTGTTATATTTATAACAGTGATGACAGAACCAAAGGCCCTGCCCCTCTGTCCTTGCAGGTGTATCAGGAGGATGACCGGCTGAAGTACAGCGTGGCGTCAGTTCTGATCCGGGTTCTCAGTGAGAATGCGTTCCCGCCGGTCTTCAACAGAACCACCTTCAAAGGTTTCATCATCCAGAGCTCTAGCCCCGCCTCCATCGTCTCCACCTACGGGAACCAGGTGTTACAGATCCAGGTGTTGGATCGTGACTTCCCTGACGTAAGACCTCCTGTTGCTACACCTGTATCATTACCTGTCTGACACCTGGTGAGTCATCACAGCTGTCCAATCACAGGGCCTGAATCCAAACATCCACTACTCCCTCCACCCCCCGTCCGGACTGTACCAAATCACCCAGGGCGGGGTCCTGATTGCCAGGACGGACCGCCTGCACGCCTTCGACAGACACATACTGCAGGTAACGGAGTATACTGACAGGATGTGGTGTCACACAGGTGACGACACAGGTGAGACTGAAGCTTCATCAGATCTGAACTGGAGGATTGTCACCTGACAGTTTAAATTTTATATTCAGACTCTGATCATCCTGCAGGTCGGCACCAGAGATGCAGAATCAACAGATCACTATCATACATGTATTAAACACAGACCTGTACAGGTGTACACGTGTAAATATTACAGATACAGTAACTGTACGTGTCGACTGCAGGTCGTCGCCAGAGACGAAGAATCAGGAGAAGAAGCTTCAGCTTCAGTTGACATTGAAGTTCTGCAGAGAGGACAGACAGGTGAGAACAACAGCAGGACCACCTGAGGGTCACCTCACACCTGTCAACACACCTGTCAATGTGCTTCTTTTTTTTCTTTTTATGTTTAACTGTTTAAGGTTTGGAGTCTAAGTTTTTTTTCTCCATTGATCTCTGATGGATCACAAACTGATCAGTTCAACTGAACAGACATGAAAATATTTCTTCAATGAAATAACAGTTGCTAACTGACAGTTTGTAAACGTTCACATAGATCCACCTGAGACTCAGTCCGACCAACTGAACCTGAACAGGTACCTGTAACCAAAGCTGTGCCTAAACCACACTCAGTGTGCAGAGGCCTTAACTCTGCTCTCTCCTCTCCTCTGCAGTCCCTTGTGGTGCGTTCGCTAACATTATCTCTCTCTCCTGATGTTGCAATTACTGACATTATCTCTCCTCTCTCCTCTGTCCAGTCCCTCGTGGTGCGTTCGCTGACATTATCTCTCTCCTGGTGGTCCATTCACTGACATTATCTTCCTCCTGGTGGTACAATCACTGACATTAACTCTCCTCTCTCCTCTACAGTCCCTCGTGGTGTGTTCGCTGATATTATCTCACTCCTGGTGGTGCATTCACTGACATTAACTCTCCTCTCTCCTCTACAGTCCCTCGTGGTGCATTCACTGACATTATCTCCTCTCTCCTCTGTACAGTCCCTCGTGTTGTGTTAACTGACATTATCTCCTCTCTCCTCTGTGCAGTCCCTCGTGGTGCGTTCACTGACATTATCTCACTCTTGGTGGTGCATTCACTGAGATTAACTGTCCTCTCTCCTCTCTCCTCTACAGTCCCTTGTGGTGCATTCACCGACATTATCTCCTCTCTCCTCTGTGCAGTCCCTTGTGGTACGTTCACTGACATTATCTCCTCTCTCCTCTGTGCAGTCCCTCGTGGTGCGTTCACTGACATTATCTCACTCTTGGTGGTGCATTCACTGACATTAACTGTCCTCTCTCCTCTCTCCTCTACAGTCCCTCGTGGCGCAGTGCGTGCACTAACATTAATTCTCCTCTCTCCTCTGTGCAGTCCCTTGTGGTGCATTCATTGACATTATCTCCTCTCTCCTCTGTGCTGTCCCTTGTGGTGAATTCACTGACATTATCTCCTCTCTCCTCTGTGCAGTCCCTTGTGGTACGTTCAATGACATTATCTCCTCTGTCCTCCATAGTCCCTCGTGGTGCATTCACAGAGCAGCAGTTGTTCGGAGACGTGGACAGCAGACTGGCTGGAGGCATTGCAGCGATGATGGTGCTCCTGTTTCTCTCGGCTCTTCTGTTGGTGCTGCTGCGCACCGTGAGGAGAAGGCGACTACAACCAAACTCTGGCGATCCTGCCAGTGTTGCCCTCGGGAAACATCCCAATGTGGTATGAACTACATCACTGACACTTTTACACACCTGATGACACGTAAACGCCTGATGTCACACCTAATATGTACACATTCAAACATGTTATCATATTATATAGATTATATATAATGTTTGTTTATAAGTTTGTCACTATAGAGTTTATATAATATATTCATCTATGTCTGTAGAAGTTACTGTGGTTTTAATACATACAGATGATATGTTTACATGTTTGTGTTCCTCAGAAGTTACTTTGGTTTCACTCGGTGAGTTTAAAGTTGCTCTGCAGTCATGTGATGTTGTGATGATCTGTGGACTTCCTGTCATGTGATTGTGTTTAAAGCCTCCATCAGTGGTGATTACATATGATGGACTGTCCTTCTGTATGTGTTGTCCTTCAACATGTGCTGTCCTTCAGTATGATGGACTGTCCTTCTGTATGATGTGTTGTCCTTTAGTATGATGTGTTGTCCTTCATTTTGATGTGTTGTCCTTCAGTATGATGTGTTATCCTTCAGTATGATGTGTTGTGCTTCAGTATGATGTGTTGTCCTTCAGTATGATGTGTTGTCCTTCAGTATTGTGTTTTTGCCATCAACTTCCTGTCCCAATTGACTCGACGACCACACACACCCCGAGGCGCTGTGATTTTTGTACTTTTAGCTAATTTCGTCCACGTATTACCCATATCCCGTCGGTAGCGCGAGCACACAGGCCCGGGCCTTTTAAAACCTGTTTGCAGTTTTATGACTTAGGCTATTTATGAACAGAACTCATTCTTAATGTCTGTGTGCATAGATTGCACAAGTCAGTACTCACAGCTATGGGAAGACATCCAGAGGCTGAAATCAGAGCTTCGGAAAAAGAACAGGATGATCGAGGGATACATAGCCGTGGCTGCTGCCCAGTCAAAACAGATCTCCTTTCTCCGGTCATCCGGTCTTGCTGTGACGGCGGCCCGTTCACCCACCTCCTTGGTGTCAGTGATGGCCTCGGCTTTTGCAACCACCCTTCCCTGGCTGCCCTCGCTGTATGTTGATGTTGCGTTGAATCGTCCAGAGGGTGCAGCAGCTGAGACTGGTGGGCTCCCCTCCGAAGGACTGCTGGATGTAGGAACACCGGGCATTTTCAACAATGCTGCTGCCGCGGACCAAGACATCACAACGCCGCCGTCAGCTGGGCCGGAGGTCGGCTCGGGAAATGGGTCCATGGTCCCGGTGTACAGCTCCACTCCAAAGCTGTCTGAGCTGCCCTGGACAGCAGTGGCGTCCCGTGGTCGACAGGGAGATCCGGATGGGAGGCAAGTCCCACCTGTGGCTCTCTCCAACCGCTTCGCCATCCTGATGGAGGAGGCTCTGGTGCATCCTGGCGATGCACCTGCTGTTCTGGCTCTCGCGGCCCGTCATGCTGCCGCTGCGTCTCCTCCACCGGCTCCCAGCAACACCGCTCCTCCTGCTGCTGCTCCGTGTCCTCCACCTGTGGCCGGGGGCACCGCTCCTCCTGCTGCTGCTGCGTCTCCCTCACCTGTGGCGGCTGGCACCGCTCCGCCTGCCGCTGCTGCGTCTCCCTCACCCATGTGGGCATTAATGACACTGCTCGCCAACAGTCTGAAGTGACCAAGGTCGATTTTGTCCACCTTCTAAACTTTTTAAAACAATCTGGCAAATCCATCTTCATCTCCGGCCCCACTGCACCGCTCTCTCACGGTGACGTCCTTTTCAGTAGAGTCCTCTCCCTTCATTACTGGCTTCTGTCCGCTTGCAGGGCCCATGATGTGACATTTATTAACAATTTTAATCTCTTCTGGAATCGAAGGCCTCTGCTCAGTCACGACGGAATCCACCAAAATAAACTGGGCCATCAAATGTTGACCGTCAACATTCAACACGCTGTGCGTTTCGCCACATGGAACTGACTGTTTATATCTGACGTCACACAATCACTGACTTCCCCCTCCTCCTCTTCCTCTTTGATTTCATCAGAGCAAACTGTTTCTATCGCTAGCCCCCCCTACTGTCCTATTGGCAGCTCCTCCATCACCCTAGTCATCACCTCTGCTATTTTAGACTTGGATGTGGTTAATTACTTTCAGGTCTGCAACACCTTGACCTCTGTTACACTTAATAAGTTTAACCATTATGCATCATGCAAGAAGGCTGTCTCTACAGAGGAAAATATTAATGACCAACAAACTCAGTCGATTAGTTGTTCTACCAATTTTAATGTTTTGAGGAATTCTTTACATGTCACTTCAGTTGGTAAATATACAAATGCAAACATTACAGTCATAAACAAACCAAGGGCTCCCCTGTTTCGAAGTCATTTCAGACCAAATGGTTCTGTTTTGAATAACCTTGTAAAGATCAGCACTCAGCCTCCTGTGAATTCACATCATATCACTTTGAACATGGCCTTAATCAATGCTAGATCACTGGCAAACAAGACCTTTGTGTTAAAGGAATTTTTCTCCTCCCGTGAGCTAGATATGATGTTTATTACAGAAACTTGGGTTCAAGCTGGGGTGTCCGTGTCCCTCTCCGAGCTTCTCCCTCCTGACTGTAATGTTTTCAGCTCCCTCGGATTACAGGCAAGGGGGGGGGGGGACAGCGTGTGTGTACAAGTCCAGCTTCTACTGTAGACAAATTCCATCTGCCACCTACTCCAGTTTTGAGTTGCAGCTGATTGAATTAAACTCTTCTCCTCCCATGTTATTTGCAGTGGTTTATCGTCCACCTAAATATAGTACACACTTTCTGCAGGACTTTGAAAACTTCCTATCTAGTATTTTGGTGACCTATGACAAATGTTTAATCCAAGGAGATTTTAACATTCATGTATGTTGTAAGGATAAACCACTGGTTAAGGAATTTCTTTCTCTTATTGAATCCTTTGATCTTACCCAGTGGGTCTCTGATTCAACACATGAAAAGGGGCACACACTCGACCTAGTGTTATCCCATGGCCTGCCTGTTAGTATAAATGAGATTTGTGACAGTGCCTGTATTTCTGATCATCTGCCTGTTCTTTTCTCTGCTAATGTCCCCTGCTCTGGTGTTAGTGCTCGTCCTCCTACACGTCAGTTCCGTGTTATTAATTCAGATACCTCACTTCAATTTTGCACAATCTTTGATGCATCTGTGAATGCAACGATGAATGAGTTTTGTGTTTTTAGTCCTGAGGATCTTGTAGCTTTCTTTGAATCTAAGTGCACTAGCATTTTGGACGCTATTGCTCCCGTTCGGAGCAAATGCTCCAAGGCTCCCTCTGAACCATGGATCAATGACTCTATCCGGGCTCTCAGGCGCTCCTGTAGGCGTGCTGAGAGAAAATGGAAGAAAGACAAGCTACAGGTGTCATTTGATTTTTTGCGTGAGTGCTTACTAGAGTATCACAATGCGGTGAAAGCTGCTAAAGCCAACTACCTTTCAAAGCTTGTCTCCAATAACATCAACAGGCCCAAGGTTTTATTTAATTTTCTAGATTCTCTTGTTAACCCTGGCAATACTGACCCAATTATACCCACACCTACTCGTTGCAATGACTTCTTAAACTTTTTTGTGGAAAAAATTTCTGATATCACTGTCTGAGTTATCTGATGTTGTGAACGGGCTCCGTCCCACAAATTGTCCTGCAGACAGCATCCCCTCCAGCCTCTTCAAGAAGGTTTTTAACTCCACTGGTTCTTTTGTCTTAATGTTGGTCCATGCTTGTTTTGTTTCAGGGTGTTTTCCAGCTCCGCTGAAGCGAGCTATAGTGCAGCCGCTTCTCAAAAAACCCAATCTTGACCCCTCTGTCCTCTCCAATTTTCGGCCTATTTCTAAATTGTCATTTCTATCAAAAGTGCTGGAGAAGGTAATGGCTAATCAGCTGTTAGCTTATCTTGAGAAAAATGATATTTTTGAGAAGTTTCAGTCTGGCTTCAGGCCCCGCCATAGCACTGAATCAGCCCTTCTAAGGGTTTTTAATGATATCATTTTAACTGTAGATTCAGGATGTGCTGCTGTCTTGGTGACCTTAGATCTGACTGCAGCATTTGATACTGTTGATCATAGGACCCTGTTGTCGCGTCTACATCAGTATGTGGGGATCAGGGGGTTGGCCCTCATGCTGCTTCAGTCCTGTTTGGCTGACAGGACTTTCTCTGTAATGTTGGGTAAATTCTCCTCTAGCATGGCTCCTCTAACTTGTGGGGTGCCTCAGGGGTCTACTTTGGGACCGTTGTTGTTTACTTTGTATATGCTTCCTCTTGGGTCCATTTTTCGTAAGCATAATATATCATTTCATTGTTATGCAGACGATGTACAGATCTATCTCCCTCTAAAAATGAACTGTGAGCACTCGCTGAATCCCTTATTAGCCTGTCTGACTGACATCAAGCTTTGGATGAGCAAAAGCCACCTTAATTTGAATGATACGAAAACTGAGGTTATTGTCTTTGGATATGCAGAATGTTCTACTTACTCTTTTCATAATTTGAACACCCTCACCACAAATATCAGCAGGTCGATCAAAAGCCTTGGTGTGACTCTGGACACTGATCTAAATCTTAAAAGACAAATTGGCACGGTTGTGAAAGGTTCTTTTCATCAGCTTCGATTGCTAGCTAAAGTTAAGCCCTATTTGTCTTCCAAGGATTTGGAGAGGGTCATTCATGTCTTCATATCATCAAGACTTGATTACTGTAATTCTCTTTATGTTGGTTTAGATCAGTGCTCCCTTCATCGCCTGCAGCTAGTCCAAAATGCAGCGGCTCGCCTCCTGACTTGCACCAAGAAGCGAGACCATATTACACCTGTTCTGATGTCCTTACACTGGCTTCCTGTTCATTTTAGGATACATTTCAAAATTCTGTTGTTTGTTTTTAAAATCTTACATGGATTGGCCCCTCAGTAACTGGCAGAGCTGTTAAAAACTCACAATCCAGACAGAGCCCTTAGGTCTTCAGGTGATCTGCTGCTTGAAGTGCCCAGATCAAGGCTTAAAACTAAAGGCGACCGAGCATTTTCAGTGGCTGCTCCCAAGCTCTGGAATAGCTTGCCATTGCATGTTAGACATGCAGAATCCCTGGGAAGATTTAAATCATCGTTAAAAACTCTCCTTTTCTCATTAGCTTTTGAACCCGTTGTGAGCCAGACTTGACTCTGTGCAATATACATATGCTCTGTCTCAGTTTTTTTTTTTTTTTTTTTGTATTTATTATCTGTTTTTATATTTTGGTATTTATCATTCTATTTATGTGGTATTGTAATTTTCACAGTGTTCTTGTAAAGCACTTTGGTGACTTCTGTCTTTTTAAATGTGCTATAGAAATAAATGTGACCTTGACCTTGAGTATGATGTGTGTTGTCCTTCAATATGATGTGTTGTCCTTTGGTATGATGTGTTGTCCTTCAGTATGATGGACTGTCCTTCTGTATGATGTGTTGTCCTTTAGTTTGATGTCTTGTCCTTCAGTATGATGTCTTGTCCTTCAGTATGATGGACTGTCCTTCTGTATGATGAGTTGTCCTTCAGTATGATGTGTTGTCCGTCAGTATGATGGACTGTCCTTCAGGTCAATATACTGTCCCTTAGTATCGTGGTCTGTCCCTCAGTATGATGTGTCGTACTTCAGTATGATGGACTGTCCCTCAGTATGATGTGTTGTCCTTCGTATGATGGACTGTCCTTCGGTATGATGGACTGTCCTTCAGGTTGATCAATCATCAATCAATCAATTTTATTTATAAAGCCCATTATCACAAATCACAATTTGCCTCACAGGGCTTTACAGCATACGACATCCCTCTGTCCTTAAGACCCTCACAGCTGATAAGGAAAAACTCCCCAAAAAAAACCCTTTAACGGGGAAAAAAAACGGTAGAAACCTCAGGAAGAGCAACTGAGGAGGGATCCCTCTTCCAGGACGGACAGACGTGCAACAGATGTCGTACAGAACAGATCAGCATAATAAATTAACAGTAATCCATATGACACAATGAGACAGAGAGAGAGAGAGAGAGAGAGAGAGAGAGAGAGAGAGACAGAGAGAGAGAGAGAGAGAGAGAGAGAGAGATGCAGGTAATGACAGTAGCTTACATTAATTAAAGTAATAATATTATAGTTATAGTTCTGGCTACTGTGGTACAAT
Organism: Epinephelus malabaricus; assembly: GCA_037127435.1. Taxonomy (NCBI): domain Eukaryota; kingdom Metazoa; phylum Chordata; class Actinopteri; order Perciformes; family Serranidae; genus Epinephelus; species Epinephelus malabaricus. The sequence goes on along the minus strand of JANUFT010000021.1, from coordinate 102,699 downwards.
ATGTTGAAAGTATGTATTAATATCTGACAGTATACATGTGTGACAATAGTCATATGTGTATAATAACAGTAGAAGTATGACTAATGACTAATGATGGCAGCAGCAGCAGGAGGCATCTGGCAGGACCACGGCAGCAGCACAACCACACACATCACGCTGTCCAGGCACCGCTGTGATATGAGTTAATCTGAGAGACAGT
>JANUFT010000021.1:7500-97500 GCA_037127435.1 Epinephelus malabaricus | reverse complement strand
ACATTAAAGGTTCAGTTGGGCGTTCAGGGACGTCTGTAGAAAATCACATTAATAAAGTTGATGACGAGAATCACTGTTAACGTTCCCTCACAGCGAGCCGCTAGTTGAACGTTGACATTAAATCCTCCTGATGACTGTGTTCATGTCTCAGCACAGAAAATAAATGACATCATATAAATTAAATATATCCTGTATATATGAAACATCAAACTGATGATGATCTGAAATAAGAAGAAAACGTTTCCTCCCGACGTCTGTGAACAGAAAATGTTTGACTTTATGAATTTAAATGATGAACATGAAATGACAGAAAATTAATCTAAGGGAGGAGACACCCCCTCTGTTTTATTTTGTTTATTTATTTTACTTTATTTCATTTTCATGACCATGACGAGGTAAAAACACAGGAGACGTTCAGAGGACGAGGTAAAAACTCAGGAGACGTTCAGAGGATGAGGTAAAAACACGAGAGACATTCAGTGGATGAGGTAAAAACACAGGAGACGTTCAGAGGAAGAGGTAAAAACACAGGAGACATTCAGAGGACGAGGTAAAAACACAGGAGACGTTCAGAGGAAGAGGTAAAAACACAGGAGACATTCGGAGGAAGAGGTAAAAACACAGGAGACATTCAGAGGACGAGGTAAAAACACAGGAGATGTTAAGTCTGTCTGTCTGAGGAGTAAACAAAGGTGAGGAGTAAACAAAGATAATACACCTTGGGGGTATGTTAACCCTGAGATGAGAGAAACTCACCATGGCAACTGACTCTGTGAACCTAACCTGCTCGCTGACAGGTTTTCTTTAATTAAACTATGGGCTGTGTTCAGCCACACATATCAAATCTGACACACAGCAGACGTGCGCTCTCATCAGAGCAAATGTTTTTTTTGCCAATGGTAGCTTTTTATATGATACTGGTGATGTTTTGTGGCCTCTGCCTTCTTTCTGCTGGCTGAGTAGAACTCAAAAGTTACTCAGCAGGATATTAGGCAAGAAGACACACAAGTTGAAACAGTATTTTTTGGGGGGTTTAAATTACTAGTGACCTACAGTACATAATGACATAGCCACTGAATGAGGTTATCGAAGCTACTTTGTTTAATAAATCAAATATGAATCAAACTAAAGAAAGGTACAGTCATGGCCAAGTCAAATATGCCTTACCTGCTGAGTCATAGGTTTGCTTCATGTCAGCCTGAGGCTGAGTGTGTAGCAGGAAGTAGAAACATGGCGTGTCCTTTAGTGAATGAAGTGGTGGAGGTTGAGGCCCAGTGTATTCAGAGGCTGTTGTGTAAGGAGAAGGTGATTAGAGCCTGTTTGGATGTCTCCCTGGAGGAGTGTCTATATGAAAGATACTGTTTGACCTCACACTCTATCATTTATCTAACAATCTGTTCCACCCACATATATCACATATTACACATCCTGGATTTACATTATCATCACAGCACATTTTATGCATTGTCCTTTGATTCTTTTCTTTATAACATCAGAGACACTGAACACATCAGAGAGACAGCGGTTTGTCGGCCCGTAAGAAAAGTGTCTCTGGCTCTGAAAAGACTTTGGACCCTTGTTGTGGTTTTCCCTGGACATAAATCACAATCCATTATTAAAGTAATTACCACGGAGCACCGGTGGCTCAGTGGATGGAGCGGACGCCCCGTGATCAGACGCCCAGTGCCTAATGCCGCAGGTTCAAACCCAGCCTGCAGCCTCCCGTGCGATTCAAAGACTCCGCGGTGTAACTGGCTCATTGATGGGACTCAAAATCCCATAATAGCTCCATGTGAGAATAAAGGAGATCACATGAAGTCATTTCACAGCAGTTAAATGAACCTCAGCCTAATATTGACAGAATGAAGTCAGTAGAAACAAAACTTTTACCAGTCTGTTTAATATCTGTGTGTTTGATGTTGAGTTTGTGCCCAGTGTGTTTGGGCTCCATCACATGACAGCTGAATACATTATATTCAAATATATGAACACTGTTAAGATAGAAACATGTTTCTGTAAGTTAGACACATGACCTCATCACATGACATCACCTCACATTACCTATTAACTCTGCAGTCTGTTCCCATCACACCTCACGATGTTCAGCTGCAGCTGATGGAAAAAAATGTTCATGTCTTCATTCACGTCATTAAGATCTCAGATTCAGTTGGGATGAAACAAGTTCTGCTTCCTGTCTCTGAGAATCATGTTATCTACACTCTACTGCTGATGTCTGTTGGTGCTCGCCGTGAACGCGCCTCTCTCAGGCTGAACATACTCAGAGCTGATTGAACTGATTCTGATCAACTGTTCTGTTTCTCAGCTCAGGTTCAGTCAACCTGGGGCCTATTGCACAAAACTAGGATAAGGGATTAAGCCGGGATGTCTTGGTTATCCTGGCTCAACTTATCCGTGATCCGGTTGCACAAAAGTGGAATAGTGGAAAGCGGTATATGTTATGACATAAGCAGAGCATGTGAGCGGAGCGGGAGGATTTTGTGTTGAGAGAGGAGTGGCTATTGTTTTAAAAAGGTGGAGCGGAGCCTTAGCTCCAGTCGCTCATGCCCCACCCAGAATGCATCTTTGCACCTGCGCACGCCCACACTATTTTCAGGGTCTGCCCATTGTTCCGACAGCCTGTTGGTCCGACATCCCATTGTTCCGACCATATTAAACCCATTGTTCCGAAGTCCCGTTGTTCCGAAATCATCATGATGCCCTGTGGTTAAGGTCTGGTTAGGTTTAGGCAAAAAAACCACTTGGTTAGGGTCAGGAAAAGATCATGGTGTGGGTTAAAATGAAAAAGAAAGTGGCAAACACATAAGCTGTGAGCCTGCTTTGCCTCAAGCCTTTCCCAGCTGACCCAGAGTCGGTCACGGCGCACCACCAAAGCAGAAATACGCCCGCCGGGAGCCATTCAGCACCGTGGAGAGCTCCCCACACAACCCCAGAGTTAATAACAGGAGGTTATGGTGTTTCACTCTCTCCTCTCTATGACACTTGTATCTCGACCAGTAGCCTACTTTTGTTGCGTTGCTGATCCTCTGTGGTACACAAATACAGTAATAATCACCTATCGGAACAACGGGACGTCGGACTAATGAGAGGTCGAAACAATGAGAGGTCGAAACAATGCTATGGCACTCATATTTTCTTTCAAAAATATGGATTTTACTGTGTAGCTACTTCAGAAAAAAACTGAGAAGAGAAGCAGCGGTACTTTGGAGAACGGTCCCTAACTGCGGGGAGAGGACTTCCCCGGAGAATCTACCAAGCTCATGTTTTATTTGTGAATAGAAGATTACAGGTTAGGGTAGTACGACGCAGTTTTTTTGAGCAGAGTGGTGAGCGAGTGGAGCGGGATAAAATTTATGATGGAGCGGAGCGAAGAATGCGCAGAACCAAACGGAGCGGACGAGCGGCACAAAGTGACAGGTCTGCGAGCGAGGAGCGGAAATTTTCACCCGCTCTGCTCCACTCATATGCTCTGGTCTCTGCCACTGCAGGACATATTTAACTGAAATTTAAAGCATGCATGTTAACTAAAATAATTTAACACATATTGGTCCCTGACCAGCCGACCACTCTCGTCATCAGGGAAGATGGCAGGATTGTCCCAGTCCATGTGTGATGGCACTCTGGGGGCCTGTCCTTCCTCAGGCAGGCCATATTGTGGAGGACAGCACAGGCCACAGTGATGTCACATGCCCTCAAAGGGCTGACCCTTAAGTGGTTAAGACAGTGAAAGCGTGCCTTCAGGAGGCCAAAGGTCATTTCGATCCTGGCCCTTGTCCTGGCATGGGCGTGATTATAGTCCTGCTGTGCTTCCTGAGGGTCTGTGTATGGTGTGAGGAGAAAAGGCTGGAAGGATACCCCCTGTCCCCCAGCAACACACCAGAGAATTCACCTGTCAATACAAAATCTCATCATCACAACCTCATAAATAGAGTGACATTCTTGATACAGCCATGATGTGTGTTGGTGTTGGTGGCTCCAACAGTGTGACAGTGCTGCCAGAAACTGCAAGGCAAACCAAAGTCAGATAGTCCAAATGGATTCGATATGAATATGGTTATGTCCCATGTAGAGATGGAAGAATGTACCTTGTATGAAGCGGGTGGCATCTTGGGAGGGACATATGTTTGTGTCCAGTGGCGGAAAACCCGGGGGGGACAGGGGGGACATGACTCCCCCTTCAGTAAAGCTGTACCCCCCTAGAATCATTTGAGACACAATTAATAATTTTTGATCAATGCAGTAGTATTTATTTGAAAGCACAATGTAAGCGGTGCTCATTATAATCGCACAATAATGTGCTATCTAAATCTAAAGATTTAGTCCCCCCCTCCCATTCCTAGTAGTGGTATATCCCACACTCTTTCCAATGGGCGGGGCTGCTTGGCAGCAGTAGCAGCGTGTGGCTGGACCCGGCTGTCCACATTGCGCATCGCAGGGTAAGATGTTCACTCACACAGACACAGTTTAACTTACACAAGTTACAACACATCCCATTTACTGTTACAACAAGCCCCAGGCCCAGGCTGATAATATAAACTGTCTGCAACATTTCTCCTGCATTGTTCAAAAGCCTACTCAATTACAAGTGCTGCTAAGCTAAAAGCTAATGATTAAGCTCAGAGTTTAGTGATAGAGAGGACAGGAGAGAAAGAAGAGGGAAAGGACAGGACAAGAGCAGTCAGTGGCAAAGCGGCTCGTGGGTACCTGTCTGTAGGCTCTCCACCTGTCAGTGAGACAAACATGAGAGACGTGCAGTCTAACTGACAAGGTACGGTCATTACGAGCGACTATTACACACGGTTGTGGTGGAGCGACTCGTAGCTAATGGGTACCTGCCTGTAGGCTCTCCACCTGTCAGTGAGACAAACGTCAAAGACGTGCAGACGAGGAGCAGTCATTACGCGCGACTATTACGCACAGTTGTGAGGTGCGCAGAGGCAGATCTCACAGCACACTGTTTATAAACCAGTTTACCAGTATAATTGCAGGAAATGTTTCGTTGTTAAGCCATTTCTCATAAGTATAGATATTCACTCTGCCTGCTGGAGAGATAGAGATAAGATTAAAGCGTCAAACTGCGGTAAAAGATGCTGTATAAAAGACAGGCTACAACTTTTTTTCCTTGTCCCCCCCTGGAATTATTCTCTAAAATTTTACTGTTTATTGTCCCCCCCAACTATGAAATGGGATTTTCGCCCCTGTTTGTGTCTGTCCCCCCAGGGATCCCCTCCAACACAGGCCTGCCTTTGTTTTGTGCAAAGGCTATGTTCTCTGCTGGGGTGAGGTCAGCTGATGTTTTTTTTTTTGACTGCTAAAACAGTACAGACAATGCGTGAGCAGGCACCTTCTGGGTACAATTACACTTGTGCATTGTTAAGTATTAGTCAGGGCACTTACCATTCTGCAGGATGTTCTTGTATTTAATCTTGACTTGCTGCCATGTCCGTTTTGGCCCAGTCATGTTTAATCTGTACACACATACACAAATATATATATATTCTTATGACCAATCAGCATACACACACACACACACACACACACTTGCATACATATAATGAAACAGCAGAGGAGCATGGAGAATGAGGAGCAAACATAAGATAAGATGAGATAAGAGGAACTTTATTTATCCCAATGGGAAATTCAATTAGGCTAAGTCAGTGAGCTCATCTCGTTGTTTTATAACTGCGGCGGTGTTGCCTTTCTTTTTGATTTGATCCTTTACCTCTTCGTAAGCCTCCATGAGGATTTCTGCCTCAGACGGGGTAAAGTACGCCCCTCTTGTTGCCATGGTGAATCAGTGAATGTGTGATCGATGGCGGGGTCTATTTGAGGAAGCCGCGTGCGCGCACTGATCCAGGATTGGTTTCACCTGGCTTGATGAAACCGTGTCTGCTCATCCTGGCTTGGTCTTTGTGCAACCAATTAAGCCTGGGCACTCTTTTTTGGATTTGTTGAACCCAGCTCAGTCATTTATCCTGGATGTCTGAATCGTACTTTTGTGCAACGGGCCCCTGGAGATCAGGATCAGGCTCAGAGTTTGTTGAGCCTGCTTTATGAAATAGGGTCCTGAAGTGTGCTTAAAGAAACCCTGGATTGAAGTGTTTGTGTATTTTTGTCTAATACTGTGTAACAGTGTGTACTTCTTGGTGTGTAATTCCTGTTAGAGGTGTAAGGATGACAGCACACATATGAATAAATGAATGAATACTGCAGTGGTGTTTATTGACATCCTAAAAACAGAGTCACTGAAATGTTCTACAGCAGTTTGTGGTCACTGATCGTTTCCCAGGTTTGTTTGTTTTGCTCAAAGAAGTATTAATAACGGCCAGGTAAACGTTGTCCAGGTGGTCACATGACATCGACAAAATACCAAACATGCAGTAGACATTCAGGTCAAAGTTGCCCACTCAATCAGTGGTAGTAATTTTTTACAGTGTGGGTGTGGACAGTTTGGTTCTTTATTTTTTAGAGTGTGCTTGTGGACAGTTTACATGGACATGAGTCAAATTGAAAAAAGGGAAGTTGTCCTTTTTCACTTCCTGTTAAACTGAGCTCAGGTCAGTTTTCTGACCAGAGATCAGTCTGACAGGGCGCAATGTTCTGACGTGAGCTGGTTTAAATGATGATGATTATGATGATGATGATGATGATGAGGATGATGATGATGATGAGGATGAGGATGAGGCAGGACAGCCTTCCACTGTCCATCCCCCTGTCCGTCTCCCTGGTTTTCAGGGGACGTTAGGGGTCCAGGGCCCCTGGATGTGTTGGCTCTGCAGGAGCCTCTGAAGCTCTTTGAACTGCTCCACCGTCTGGTCCTTCACATCCGGGTTCGAGATCTGCAGACGGATGCTGTCCGTGGACCAGCTGAGTTCTCCTGAGAACATCTCTGTCAGGATCCGAGCCACCACAGGGACCACCTGAGGAATACCAGGACCACAAGTACCACGTTACAACCATACGACCAGAATCACAAAGAGAACCAGGTCAGAACTGGACAGCAGGAGTTTGGGGACAGAACGGTTCTGTCAGTTCTCCTGAGAACAAACAAACACTTAAAGTCACCACTTTGTTTTTCGTTACCAGTTGTTTGTGTGTTGTTTGTGTTTGTTTGTTGTTTACATGGTTGACAAGTTTTTAAAAATGACGGTTGGTGGAGCTGCGTTGGTTCACGTGTTGGACCAATCACTGCACACTTACATCACTCAGGGAGAGAACCCGCTCTGAGAGACGAGTTGAAACCATCCTCTGACCTCCATTTCTGGTTCCAGCAGGTTGGACACAATAAAGAAAAGATTCTGAGAACATGAGCCGGTTACTGAAACAGCTGATGAGAACCAGGTCCCAAGAACCAGGTCATGAGAGCCAGGACATGAGAACCACGACAGGAACCTGCCGGACCTTCAGAACATGGACGTAACCTGAATCCAGATTCAGTTAAAATTCCAGGGTCTGTGAAAAGTTTAACTCCTAAGACCTCACACTGTGCCAGCTTCATACTGGACCCTGACTGGCTCCAGACTAGCTGTGATGTCATAAATCCTGCAGGCCTGAACTACGAACTGATCAAGGATCTGATGGTTCTGATGTGTCACTGATGACTGACTGTCACACCGTCCGTCTGAACGCTGTCACAGAGCTTCAGTCACCTCTGTTAATGCTCCGCTTACATGACAGTATCTGTAATCTGATTACAGCAGGTCAGCGTCAGTCAACACAGTGATTTATCCCTGAGTTCACCTTTAAGTTACCTCCTAACCCCACATCCTGATCATAGTCCAGATCTCAGACCTCACATCTCAGTCCTCAGACCTCAGATCTCAGACCTCTAATGTAGTAGAAGGTAAAAATAAACATCAAAGTGAATCTGGACAGCGGATCAGTTTGGGCGCCCTCTAGTGGACGACCGTCACATGACATCACACTGACCTGGACGATGATGAGCTTCTTCTCTTTGGGTTTCTTGTCGGGCCAGTCCTCCCCGAAGCAGAAATAGACCTCGAAGGGTGGAGGGTTTTGAGCTTCACCTTTCTGGAACGAGATCAGACCTGTGGACAGAGAGACAGAATTTAACACCTGACTCCACCTGTCAGAAACAAGACAGTTCTCGGGTTGCTCGGGATTGGTCACCTTGCAGGAAGTTGTTGAGGCTGAACACTTTGATCTTCTTCTCCCTCTCCATGGGGTTAGGCGGACCTTGTTCGGGCATGCCCGGTCCAGACCAGAAAACCTTGCACTGACAGAGGCGGACGGCGTAGATGTCCTGCTCCCAGATCTCTAGGATCAGGCCGCGGTCCATCACATCCAGCAGGGCCTCAGTGTAGAACCTTTGCTTCTGGTTCTGGATCTCAGATGTCCCCGGGAACCGGACCTGCTGCAGGGTGACGGGTCCGAACAGGTCCACCTGCTCCGGGGTTGGCTCCAGGTGTCCGTAGTACAACCGGCAGCCCTGAGGGTTACTGACGGTGAGGGAGCCCATCGTCCGGCCCCGGTACTGGAACTTCAGGTCCAGATCTGTTACTATGGCAACACACAATTATTACATGAGTTACCACAGTGACACAAAGTTATTCTATGTGTTACTATGGTGATACAAAGTTCATACTGTTGGTCTAAAGTTCAGTTCAGATTGGTTCTTCCGCTCCACTGCAGCTCAGTGACAGAACACGGAGAAAGACCACAGAGCACAAACTGCACTCCTGGTCTACTGGTCTCTTGGTCTACTGGACCGCTGGCTCTGACTGACTTCCTGTTTTTTTGCTGGTAAAACCAGAAACTCAGAGGTCGGAGGTCATACTCACGTGGGACGCTGCTCAGCAGGTCGTACTTGCAGGGTTGGTGGTTCTGAGGGTCCCCCTGGTTCTGGACGTCCCCCATGCTGCTGGCCTCCATTGAAGCCGGCTGGGGGGGACCAGAGGCAGCTGAAGGGGGGAGAGAACTCAGGTCCTGGAGTCCATTAGGGTGTCCTACAGGATGGACGAAGCTCCCCTGATCCACCATACCACTCTGAGCCTGGAGGTCAGAGGTCATGGGGAGGTCAGAGTTCATGGGGAGGCCTCTGTCGGGTAGGAGAGGTACTGGGATCACATGTGGAAGTCCAAATGACCCGTTGGAGGACATACTGAAGTGATCCACATCTGAATGAGGTGGAAAGGAGTTGAAGGAGGCGGAGTCACTGGTCCTGGGGTCTGAAGAGAGATGACATCATCATATTACATCATCACATGACATCGTCTCCATCAGCTGTGTCTACTCCTTCACATCGACACACACTCCCATTTCTGTAATACAACTCACATTGCCATCTGCCTGCTGAACTACCATTGGCTCTAGGTCATTCAGAGTACCATGGGTTCTAGATCCTTCAGGCTACAATGGGTTCTAGAGCCTTCGGACTACCATGGGTTCTAGATACTTCAGACCACTATGGGTTCTAAGGCCATCAGACTACAATGGATTCTAGAGCCTTCAGACTGTCATGGGTTCTAGATCTGTCAGACTACTAGAGCCTTCAGACAACAAAGGGTTCTCGATCCTTCAGACTACTATGGCGTCTACATCCTTCAGAGTACAATGGGTTCTGGAGCATTCTCACTACAATGAGTTCTAGATCCTTCAGACTACAATGGCCTCTAGGTCCTTCAGACTACCATGGGTTCTATAGCCTTCAGACTAGTACAGGCTCTAGATCCTTCAGACTACCATGGGTTTTAGATCCTTCAGCCACAATGGGTTCTAGGCAGAGCGTAAAATTAACACCCGCCAAGCGCCAATGGCAAGTAAAAAATTAGTTTGGCGTGTAAAACAAAAACACACGCCAGCCAGTGGCCGATGGAAAATTTTGAATTGCATGTGAGTTTTTGTTTTCATACTTTCGACCATTTCTGCCGACTGTCAGGCTATTTTCACCCTCGCGGCACGCTGTACTTGTGTTGTGATTTGGTACGCCGGGAACGGCGTGACGTCAGCTACTGGAGTTCCATTCATTCCCTTTGTTTGAAGAAGCACAGCGGGAAAAGCGTATTGAGGAAACAAAAAGGATAAACAAAGAGGTAGGAGACGATCAAGAAGAGGAACAGACAGCAAAACGGAGTAATGTCACTACACGACATTTCAAAGAAAACTGGAAAGTTGATGAGGCTGGCCAACCTCGGTCCTGGCTGACTTACGACCCGAAAAACCACAACATGAGCTGCAGACTTTGCTACAAATACATGAAGGATAAACAGAAGCAAAACCCATTCGTTCTTGGCACAACGAACATGAAATTGGAAAGTATTAAGGACCATGAAAAGTCAAAATGCCACAGTGACAGCTTAAGAACCTCGCAGCCTGTGAGCACAACCCGTGTCATCAAGTCAGTGACAGCTATACCAGACCCAACAAAACGAAAACTTTTCACCATGTTCAGGACCGTACACGCATTGGCAAAGAAGGGAAGGCTGATGGCCGACTTCGAGTGGATCTGCGAGTAAGTGTTTTAACTTTTAAGTCACTGTAAAATTTGTGGGAACTGTTGTATATTAGTTAACGTAACGCAAACGTCAATGACGCTTTTCGTCGGCTACTGTCTCCTGTTTACGTTACCTTATCAACGCTAATGTTCAGTAATATGTAACGTTACACTCAGTCGCACACAGTAGCAGTCCTGAGCTACAGTTTGAGCAATGTTTGTGTAACCGGCACCAGATCTAGGGTATCTGGACCGGTCCATGTGATACATGTGATTTTAGACTGCATCATTTGCATTAGATATTCAGGTGACATTCACTTTGTCCACTCTAATTATAATCTCTTCCCTTCTTATCCTTTTAGGCTGGATGAGATGAAAGAGCTGCCAGTAGGGAAAACCTATAGGAATAAAGTAGAGGCAAGAGTGTTCCTCCATTATATAGCAGACATGGAAAGAAAAAAAATTGAAGACAGATTGGGGAGGGCGAAATTTATTAGTATAATGAGTGATGACTCAACAGATAGTGCTGTGAAGGAGCAGGAGATGGTCTATATTAGAAGCAGTGTGGGGGGAAAAATTGAATCCAAATTTGTTGGGATTGATGCAGTTGACAAGGCAGATGCAGAAAACATAACAAAGGCCATCAAAGATGTCATGGATAAGGTCAGTCAACAGTGGGAAGTTAAGCTTGTGGCAGTAGCCACTGATGGAGCTGCAGTGATGGTTGGAGCGAGGACAGGGGTGATCCAGCCTCTGAGGAGAGAGACCATATCTAGTTGGAGTACACTGTATGGTGCACAGGTTGGAGCTAAGCTTTAAAGATTTGGTAAAAAACATAGTCCTTTTCAAAAAAGTAGAAGAGCTCCTCACAGGCCTGTACACTTTGTACCATGTTAGTCCCTTAAATCGCTCTCACCTCAAGAACAGCTTTGCAGCACTGGAATTGGCACCTATCATGCCCACAAGAGTCGGTGGCACAAGGTGGGTGGCCCACCTCCTACGTGCCATTGACCACTTCCTGAGAGACTACCCTGCCATAATGCATCACTTAAACCGGGTAAGGCTCATATTTCAAAATGTTGATGAAAACCTCTCCCTGTCACACTCTCTCTCTCTCTCTCTTTCTCACACACACAAACACACTCACTCACTCACACTGGCATATTAACATTTACACAAGGTATTGAATAACTAGTTACTCTATAGCTGTGTGATATTTTCATTAGCAACAAAATAACAAAGATAAACAAACAAAATCACATTTTACCATGGGATTTGAACTCATTAGACTGACCATTTGTGTGTGTGCCTGCACATCTGCAATTTCAGATCACATCCCCAGACGTTCAAGGTGTTAAGTGCTGTGCAGCAGTGCAAAGCGAAGAGCTTCAGTACAACTGCCAAGGAAGCTGTTGTGCTTAGATTCAGTGGGTTCCTACATGACACACTGAGCCATCTCAGCAGAGTATCAGAGAGACTGCAGAAGTCGGACATCTCCATCGCTGACGCCCACAGTTGTCTGAGCTCCACACATGCTGTATTGGAGAGTTACAAGACCAGGTATGGCTTTTTTTATGATAATGTTTTGCTCAGTGTGCAAATAAATACTAGATACATTTGTGTAGTGTAGTAAGGAAAAAGTGTAGTATAGTGAAGTGGGATTTTGAATCATCAGAGCAGGACCAATGATGAAAGCCACCCAGGACGGAGTGTTAAAGGGAGTTTCCCTGACAAGTGGAAGGGCCAGGTCCAGGGGTCAGGAAGGTGAAGATAGGTTCCTCATCTCGTGTCAGGAGCAGCTGCTGGACAGGCTTATTGAGAGCATCAGGGACAGGTTCAAGGATGGCAGCTCAGATGTTTTGATGGCAACAAAACTGGTCAATTTCAGGAACTGGCCACAGTCAAGAGAGGGTGAAGCAGGTGGGTTCATCAGATCAAGCTCAGTGGACAGAACAGCTAAGTCTATTAAGACATCACTGCCAGTATGTAACAAAGTTCTAAAACATTACCTTTTCATATCTTTCAGATTTTGGTGATGCACAAATTGATGTGCTCGCTGACCACTTCTCCCCTGTTCTATCGTCTCCTGAACACAACCCCGATGAGTGGACTCTGCTCAAAGCCAGACTTTACCTTGAGCCACAGCTGCTGACAACCCTGACCTGGGAGGATGTCAACCGGCTTCATAGGGACACCTGTCCTAACGTCCTGAAACCGATAGACCTCATCCTCAACATCCCTGCATCAACCACCGACTGCGAGAGGGGCTTTAACATCATGAAAATGGTGAAATCAGACTGGCGGTCAAGCTTAAAGGCAGACACACTGTCTGACCTTCTGCTTATGTAGCTCTCATCTCCATCCATTTCTGAGTTTGATCCCAGTGCTGCTGTCGAGTTGTGGCACACTGACTGCATAAGAGGTCGGAGGCCTAATTTTAAGGATTGTTCTAAGCAGGTTGCTGACACAGACTCAGACATGTCTGACTCTGAGGCTGATGATGTGGTGATTACCTGAGCCACAAGGACAGTAGAGTTGAGGAGGCCTACCTTTAAAAAAAGGCAGATGCAAATGCACTTGTATTCATATAGCATTCTAGAAAAATATCTATGGTCTGTGGAGTTCATTTCATTTAGATTCAATCCCAGTTGATGTTTTTTTCATTCCTTTCCCTTTTCCTGCGGGTTAAACGGAACGTTCCTGTTAAAGCTGTGAGACAGACATTTGGCTCACTCAGTCAATGTAAAAGCTTGCACTTTTGAATATTTTTAATACATGATGATGCAGCAGTCACCTTGAAATGAAATATAACCTAATAAAATAGCAATAATCTAATTGTATCTGTACATAACTGTATTTTTTAAGTGATGCTTAAGTTTTATTTTCATAATAAAAACTTATGGTAATTATTTTAAATCAAATAAGGCATGATTTTTTTATTTGGCTGGTGAAAAATATTTTTGGCCGGTAAATTTTTGGAGGTCACTAGCCAATGGCAGGTGAGGTAAAAAGTTAATTTTACACCCTGGTTCTAGGTCCTTTAGATTACCAAGGGTTCTAGATCCTTCAGACCACCATGGGTTCTAGATCCTTCAGACTACCAAGGTGTCTAGATCCTTTCAGACCACCATAGCCACAATTTAATTTAATTTAATTTAATTTTATATACTTTATTAATCCCCGAGAGGAAATTCATTTTTTCACTCTGTTTGTCAATTACACACAGGTCCGAACACACACATGCACAAACTGCACCTATACATGCACTAAGTGGAGAGATATCAGAGTGGGCTGCCCATGACAGGCGCTCCGAGCGGTTGGGGGGTTCGGTGCCTTGCTCAGGGGCACCTCGGCAGTGCCCAGGATGTGAACTGGCACCTCTCCAGCTACCAGTCCACGCTCCATATTTTGGTTCGGATGGGGACTTGAACAGGCGACCCTCCAGTTCCCAACCCAAGTCCCTATGGACTGAGCTACTATCCTTCAGACAATCAGGGGTCTAGATCCTTCAGACCATCATGGGTTCTATACCCTTCAGACCACCATGGGTTCTAGATCCCTCAGACTACCATGGGTTCTAGATCCTTCAGACCACCATGGTGACTACATCCTCAGGACCACCATGGGTTCTAGATCTTTCAGACTACGATGGCCTCTGTACTAGGTACAGACTACAATAGGTTCTAAAGCCTTCACACCACAATGGATTCTCGATCCTTCAGACTGCAATGGGTTCTAGATCTTTCAGACTACCATGGGTTCTAGATCCTTCAGACTACCATAGGTTCTAGATCCTTCAGACTTTAATGGGTTCTAGATCCTTCAGACTTTAATAGGTTCTGAATCCTTCAGACTATCATGGGTTCTTGATCATTCAGACCACCAGGGGTTCTAGATCCTTCAGCCCACCATGGGTTCTAGATACTTCAGACCACAATGGGTTCTAGATCATTCAGACCACCATGGGTTCTAGATCCTTCAGATCACCATGGGTTCTAGACCCTTCAGACTACAATGGGTACTAGATCCTTCACACTACAATGGGATCTAGAGCCTTCAGACTACAATGGGTTTTAGATCTTTCAGACCACCATGGATTCTAGATCCTTCAAACTACAATGGGTTCTAGTTCTTTTCAGACCACCATGGGTTCTAAATTCTTTCAGACCACCATGGGTTCTAGATCCTTCAGACTATCGTGTATGTGTGTGTGTGTGTGTGTGTGTGCGTCTCGTCTCTGATGAGCAGAATTTTTTGGATGCTATGGTGTTTCCATGGAGACGATGAAGACTTACTGATGCTGAGGTCCATCAGGTTCGGCATCTGAGAAAAGAACAGATTGTTGTTGTCAGTCAGCTGATCGACGAGTGAAGTGTGTTTGTACCTGTGACACATTTGTTCCTCACCTCTTCATCATCATCATCACCAGCATCTGAAACAGGAAGCAAAACATTAAAGATAGAAACCTTTAGTAAATACATATCATCATTGTCATCATCATCAGTATTTCCCCATGGTTTACAGCCTTGGGGGGGGGGGGGCGGGGGGTGTTATTATTTAAGTGACAACGCCTGAATGCAACACAGGCTCTGCTCCAATTACTGGCGCCAGAAAATGTATCAAAATAAAATACATGTATTTTGTATTTTCAAATACAGAAAATACTTTTTTCTTTTTAGCAGCAACCCGCAGCTCTATAGGTCACTCTGTCAGTTGGTTGGTCCACAAAGCTTTTCGTGAATAACTCAAAAAGTCCTTGACCAAAAATGCTCAACATTTGCATACTGCAACTAGAGACCATGAGTAACTATACAAGGAAGAATGCCCACAATTTGTCCACAGGTGGCGCTATACTAACCGATTCAAATCTTTTTGTGAATAACTCAAAAAGTCCTTGACCAAGAATGCTCAAAATTGACATGCTGCAATTAGAGACCACAAGAAAGAACAACCATGATTCATCTATTAATGGTGTGACAGTAGCAAATTTGGTCGCAGCAATTGCAAATTTGTGCTTGTTTTCTCATAATTTGGTGTAGCAGAGTATTTAGGTTTGGGCTATAGGATATACACAGTTAATAAGACAGTTAACATAAGCATCGCTAGCTTGATATTATAACTATCATCACCATGTATTTATACAATAGGCTATGTAGCTAGACCCAGACATAAATCATACATCAAGCCAGTTGACAACTGTCACACTCAGATAAAATATTTACCTTGACAGACAATATGTTGAACTTGGAAGACATGAGCAGCAAGGTAGTCTACTGGTAGTGTGGGTCCATCCATGTGAGCAGCATGCCTGGCAAGTCTAGTCTAGCTGTGCTGTGAACTGTCCACCAACGGTCGAGCTAAACAGTAGCAAGATACTGTAGCTACTGTAGCTAGTTCACTTGTTTGCTGTCTAACTTGGAGCCATGTGTTCAACTTTTTTCAAATGAAGAAGAGAAAAAAAAAGCTAGGGACATGTAGGCTACCCTAAAATATTATTTATTGATTCAGATTTAGATTCAGACAACTTCATTGATCCCATGTGAGGCAATTCATTTGTAGTATACTCATCCCAAGCATCAACCACAACAACATACAATTTCTTATGTTATGCACAGTCCAGTGAAACAAAAAAAAAGATAAGTAAAAAATATTGTTACATCCAATATTATAAGAATATGTAGCCTGCTATTTTTGTTTTTTGATTCGTGGAGAAACTCAAAAGTATTTTGTTACAAATTACATTTGCTTTTTATCGGCCATTTCAAATACAAATTACAAAATACTCAAATGTAATTTAAATACGAATTTTACATACAAGTAATAGAAATACTGCCTATCCCTGTGTACAGTGCCGTGCTACGCTGCTGTGCAAGCGCCGTTTTTGACTGTGAGTAACAGCAGTGTTTTAATGGTCATTTACACACTGTCCATAACAATAACTGTCAGGTAACAAACTGCGTTGGGCTCGGGTCGAGTTCGGACTTAAAAATCAGAGTCTGTTGGGTTTGGGTCGGGCTCGGTTATTATTGTCTCGGACTTGGGTCAGGTTTGGTCACGAAAAAGTGTGTGTGCACACGTGTCTGGTTCTTTATTCTATGATGACAACATGATGACATCATTACCTCAGAGTGAGCATGCTCACCTATGTTCCCGCTCTGCTCACACACCTCGTAGATTTTGTACGGCTGCACCGGAGTTTCTTTGGTGCCATCGTACTTTAGCTGAAACTCTCGACTTTTGTTTAGAGCGCAGCGAAGGTTTGCTTTCCACTTGGCAGGGTCGGGTTCGTCCACGCCTTCCTGATATTTACCTGTCTCCAGAGCCCACGCCTGTAAGACACATGGAAGGGTTTACACACACCTTTTACATTACAAACTGCCTGTAAGACACAGAGAAGGGTTTACATTCACTGCCTTACACTACAAACTGCCTGTAAGACACAGAGAAGGGTTTACATACACCTTTTACACTACAAACTGCCTGTAAGACACAGAGAAAGGTTTACATTCACAACCTTACACTACAAACTGCCTGTAAGACACAGAGAAGGGTTTACATTCCCCGCCTTACACTTCAAACTGCCTGTAAGACACAGAGAAGGGTTGACATGCACCTGTAGATTGTTTATGCTAAGCTGAGCTGACAGCTGCTGTTCGGAGATGATGTCATGTGACTCAGAGAGGAAGAAGAGAAGAAGAAGAAGTGAAGATGATCAAACAAGTGAAGAAGAGTTCATTAAAACTTTTTACAGTGTGGAGTCGGACGCTGCTGTGATGTCACTAACAGGAAACACTGAAGCAGAAGCAGTGACCACTGAAAGAGGAAGTGACATCAGCAGGTCATGTTTTACACTGGAGAAACTCGTCTGAACAAAAAGACTGTCAGGCGGCGTGTTGTGTTCAGATGTCTGATGATGGCGTGTTGTGTTCAGGTGTCTGATGATGGCACTTTGTGTTCAGGTGTCTGATGACGGTGTGTTGTGTTCAGGTGTCTGATGATGGTGTGTTGTGTTCAGGTGTCTGATGACGGTGTGTTGTGTTCAGGTGTCTGATGATGGCGTGTTGTGTTCAGGTGTCTGATGATGGCACTTTGTGTTCAGGTGTCTGATGATGGCACTTTGTGTTCAGGTGTCTGATGGCGGTGTGTTGTGTTCAGGTGTCTGATGATGGTGTGTTGTGTTCAGGTGTCTGATGACGGTGTGTTGTGTTCAGGTGTCTGATGATGGCATTTGGTGTTCAGGTGTCTGATGATGGTGTGTTGTGTTCAGGTGTCTGATGATGGCATTTGGTGTTCAGGTGTCTGATGATGGTGTGTTGTGTTCAGGTGTCTGATGATGGTGTGTTGTGTTCAGGTGTCTGATGATGGCACTTTGTGTTCAGGTGTCTGATGATGGCACTTTGTGTTCAGGTGTCTGATGGCGGTGTGTTGTGTTCAGGTGTCTGATGATGGCATTTGGTGTTCAGGTGTCTGATGATGGTGTGTTGTGTTCAGGTGTCTGATGATGGCATTTGGTGTTCAGGTGTCTGTGTCTGATGATGGTGTGTTGTGTTCAGGTGTCTGATGATGGTGTGTTGTGTTCAGGTGTCTGATGATGGCGTGTTGTGTTCAGGTGTCTGATGATGGCACTTTGTGTTCAGGTGTCTGATGATGGCACTTTGTGTTCAGGTGTCTGATGGCGGTGTGTTGTGTTCAGGTGTCTGATGATGGTGTGTTGTGTTCAGGTGTCTGATGACGGTGTGTTGTGTTCAGGTGTCTGATGATGGCATTTGGTGTTCAGGTGTCTGATGATGGTGTGTTGTGTTCAGGTGTCTGATGATGGCATTTGGTGTTCAGGTGTCTGATGATGGTGTGTTGTGTTCAGGTGTCTGATGATGGTGTGTTGTGTTCAGGTGTCTGATGATGGCACTTTGTGTTCAGGTGTCTGATGGCGGTGTGTTGTGTTCAGGTGTCTGATGATGGCATTTGGTGTTCAGGTGTCTGATGATGGTGTGTTGTGTTCAGGTGTCTGATGATGGCATTTGGTGTTCAGGTGTCTGTGTCTGATGATGGTGTGTTGTGTTCAGGTGTCTGATAATGGCATTTGGTGTTCAGGTGTCTGATGATGGTGTGTTGTGTTCAGGTGTCTGATGACGGTGTGTTGTGTTCAGGTGTCTGATGATGGCATTTGGTGTTCAGGTGTCTGATGATGGTGTGTTGTGTTCAGGTGTCTGATGATGGCATTTGGTGTTCAGGTGTCTGTGTCTGATGATGGTGTGTTGTGTTCAGGTGTCTGATAATGGCATTTGGTGTTCAGGTGTCTGATGATGGTGTGTTGCGTTCAGGTGTCTGATGATGGCATTTGGTGTTCAGGTGTCTGATGATGGTGTGTTGTGTTCAGGTGTCTGATGATGGCATGTTGTGTTCAGGTGTCTGATGATGGCACTTTGTGTTCAGGTGTCTGATGATGGCATTTGGTGTTCAGGTGTCTGATGATGGCACTTTGTGTTCAGGTGTCTGATGGCGATGTGTTGTGTTCAGGTGTCTGATGATGGTGTGTTGTCTTCAGGTGTCTGATGACGGTGTGTTGTGTTCAGGTGTCTGATGATGGCATTTGGTGTTCAGGTGTCTGATGATGGTGTGTTGTGTTCAGGTGTCTGATGATGGCATTTGGTGTTCAGGTGTCTGATGATGGTGTGTTGTGTTCAGGTGTCTGGTGATGGCATTTGGTGTTCAGGTGTCTGATGATGGTGTGTTGTGTTCAGGTGTCTGATGATGGTGTGTTGTGTTCAGGTGTCTGATGATGGCATGTTGTGTTCAGGTGTCTGATGATGGCACTTTGTGTTCAGGTGTCTGATGATGGCATTTGGTGTTCAGGTGTCTGATGATGGCGTGTTGTGTTCAGGTGTCTGATGATGGCACTTTGTGTTCAGGTGTCTGATGACGGTGTGTTGTGTTCAGGTGTCTGATGATGGCGTGTTGTGTTCAGGTGTCTGATGATGGCGTGTTGTGTTCAGGTGTCTGATGATGGCATTTGGTGTTCAGGTGTCTGATGATGGCGTATTGTGTTCAGGTGTCTGATGATGGCATTTGGTGTTCAGGTGTCTGATGATGGTGTGTTGTGTTCAGGTGTCTGATGATGGCGTGTTGTGTTCAAGTGTCTGATGATGGCATGTTGTGTTCAGGTGTCTGATGATGGTGTGTTGTGTTCAGGTGTCTGATGATGGCATTTGGTGTTCAGGTGTCTGATGATGGCATTTGGTGTTCAGGTGTCTGATGATGGTGTGTTGTGTTCAGGTGTCTGATGATGGCATTTTGTGTTCAGGTGTCTGATGATGGCATTTGGTGTTCAGGTGTCTGATGACGGCATGTTGTGTTCAGGTGTCTAATGATGGCATGTTGTGTTCAGGTGTCTGATGATGGTGTGTTGTGTTCAGGTGTCTGATGATGGCGTGTTGTGTTCAGGTGTCTGATGATGGCATTTGGTGTTCAGGTGTGTGATGATGGCACTTTGTGTTCAGGTGTCTGATGGCGGTGTGTTGTGTTCAGGTGTCTGATGATGGTGTGTTGTGTTCAGGTGTCTGATGACGGTGTGTTGTGTTCAGGTGTCTGATGATGGCATTTGGTGTTCAGGTGTCTGATGATGGTGTGTTGTGTTCAGGTGTCTGATGATGGCATTTGGTGTTCAGGTGTCTGATGACGGTGTGTTGTGTTCAGGTGTCTGATGATGGCATTTGGTGTTCAGGTGTCTGATGATGGTGTGTTGTGTTCAGGTGTCTGATGATGGCATTTGGTGTTCAGGTGTCTGTGTCTGATGATGGTGTGTTGTGTTCAGGTGTCTGATGATGGCATTTGGTGTTCAGGTGTCTGATGATGGTGTGTTGTGTTCAGGTGTCTGATGATGGCATTTGGTGTTCAGGTGTCTGATGATGGTGTGTTGTGTTCAGGTGTCTGATGATGGTGTGTTGTGTTCAGGTGTCTGATGATGGCATGTTGTGTTCAGGTGTCTGATGATGGCACTTTGTGTTCAGGTATCTGATGATGGCATTTGGTGTTCAGGTGTCTGATGATGGCGTGTTGTGTTCAGATGTCTGATGATGGCACTTTGTGTTCAGGTGTCTGATGGCGGTGTGTTGTGTTCAGGTGTCTGATGATGGTGTGTTGTGTTCAGGTGTCTGATGATGGTGTGTTGTGTTCAGGTGTCTGATGATGGTGTGTTGTGTTCAGGTGTCTGATGATGGGGTGTTGTGTTCAGGTGTCTGATGATGGTGTGTTGTGTTCAGGTGTCTGATGATGGCGTGTTGTGTTCAGGTGTCTGATGATGGCATGTTGTGTTCAGGTGTCTGATAATGGTGTGTTGTGTTCAGGTGTCTGATGATGGTGTGTTGTGTTCAGGTGTCTGATGATGGGGTGTTGTGTTCAGGTGTCTGATGATGGTGTGATGTGTTCAGGTGTCTGATGATGGCGTGTTGTGTTCAGGTGTCTGATGATGGGGTGTTGTGTTCAGGTGTCTGATGACGGTGTGTTGTGTTCAGGTGTCTGTGGTGTATTCAGACCTTAAAGATGGTGTTTTCCTCATCTGATGATGGTGTGTGGCGTGTGGCATGTTTCCAGGGGATCTGGAAGAGGCGGTGATCCGGACTGAGCCACTGGAGACCAGGATACCTGCCACTGTTCACCTGAGCCAACAACCAGGGCTTCAGACGGATCCTGCGGGGCTGGACGCTCATACTGGGAGCAATGGGAGCTGTGGGAGGAGGAAACTATGTGACTTCACCTGGAAGTGATGACAAACGTTGTCACAGAATCTTTGATCTTTTCAAAGTAAAAGTTTAACCTGAGTCGATAAGCCAACAGTGAAGTGATCGTTGGTCAGCTGACCTCAGATCAGATTTCTGTTCCTGAAACGATACAGGAAGTGACAGAGTCTGAGTCATGTGATCAGAGCTCAGATTTAATCACTTTCTACAAACTTTATTTAATAAAACCTTCATTAACGTTTTCATGACGTCAAAGACGTAACCGTCCGAACACTAACGTGTGTATGTGTGTGTGTGTGTGTGTGTGTGTGTGTGTTGGTAACGGACTCACTTGGTCCCGGTTCCGGTCGTGTTTCCGGTCCCGCTGGTGTCTTTCCGCTCCGTCAGTCGTTATACAGCCGCGTGCTCACCGTTAATCCTCCGCGGCGCCGCAATGACGTCAACAAACAAACAAACAAACCAACAATCGGCGGCCGAAACAAACACCCGCTGCTCACAAAACTTCAAACTGAACTCAGATCATAATCAATATCACACACTGAGGACGACTACTTCCGGCCGACCGTCAAAATAAAAGGTTAGGGTTAGGGGGTTAGCCGTGACTGAAGACATAAAATCTATTAGAAACAAACCAACTGTGTTTACCTTCGTGTTGATGTAAACAAACACAGGATGGCAATAAGTTCTTGCAGTTAAACTTCCTGTTTGCACCCACAATAATTAAGTGACAAATATTTTTACTGTTATATTTTATGTTTATTTGACATTAAAAGCAGCTCAGTGAAATGTCTCTTTATATTATGGGATGTTTTAATGTTGTTACAGATCGCAGCTTTTATTTTGTAGTAAATAATAAAAATCGGTTTATTAAATAAATAAATAAATAAATAAATAACTAAATAAAATGGACCTCTCCAGTCTTTTATTGTGAAGGTGTGTCAGGAAGTTTCCGGTTTGTTCTGTCCGAGTGCAGGCGTTTACAGGAGGTTCCGCCCTGACTTCCGCCCAAACCCGGAAATCACACACTTTCATTTTCACAGAGAAAAAAAACAAAACACCAAACACTCAAAACAATGTTCTGATCTGATAATTAATATTTATTGATTATTGATATTTATTGATTATTATTGATCATTGATTTACCTCTGTCTCACTGTTTATTAACTAGAGATTTACATGTTAAGCTACAGGCTGATGAGATGAAGTGATGAAGTGATGAAGTGTCTCTAACTTGAAACTTTGTTCTTTGTCAGTTTGAATCAGTGAAACTTTATTAATTAACAGATCAGTGACTGAGTTTGTGAGGACTGAGCTATGATAAGAGGACATGGGGACATTTGGACGTGGGGGATGTGTGACAGGATGAGTCTGTAGGTTTGGTGGTGGCGCCCTCATGTGGTCACAAACTGTGATGATCAGAGGACATTTCTGTCTGGCTCCTCCTGAGACATCTGTCCCCCCCGTCTCCATCCTCCAGCTCCTCCTGAGACATCTGTCCCCCCCCCCCCCCCCCGCCGTCTCCGTCCTCCAGTTCCTCCTGAGACATCTGTCCCCCCGTCTCCATCCTCCAGCTCCTCCTGAGACATCTGTCCCCCCGACTCTGTCCTCCAGCTCCTCCTAGTGGATCCTGATCACATGTTAAAGGAGCTTCCATCCTTGTCTGCACCTCAGCAGAACGTCTTCATCACAGTTGTCTTCATTACAGGTGTCTTCATCACAGTCGTCTTCATCACAGGTGTCCTCATCACAGTTGTCCTCATCACAGGTGTCTCATCACAGCCATCTTCATCACAGCTGTCCTCTTCATCACAGTCGTCTTCATCACAGACATGAAATGATGTAAATGTCTCTGCCTCCTGATGTTGATCCTCTGTTTATTCTGTCATATCTTACAAAAGACAAACTGTCTTCAGTCTCTCTGAGTTTCACTCTGTCCGTCAACATTTGTCATTAATCCAATAAACTCATCAATCAATTGATTCAGAATCTGATTGATCAATAATGAAAAAAAATCAACAGTTAAACTTTAAAAGAATCAAAATAAAAACTGATCGATTATTTATTGATTTATAAATATTAACAGTGTCATGATAGAATCTGTGAGGACATGTTCAGAGGACAGTGAGGTCATGTACAGAGGACATGTTCAGAGGACAGTGAGGACATGTTAAGAGGACATGTACAGAGGACAGTGAGGACATGTTCAGAGGGCATGTACAGAGGACAGTGAGGACATGTACAGAGGACAGTGAGGACATGTTCAGAGGACGTGTACAAAGGGCATGTTCAGAGGACATGTGCAGAGGGCATGTTCAGAGGACGTACAGAGGACAGTGAGGACATGTTCAGAGGACATGTTCAGAGGGCATGTTCAGAGGACAGTGACGACATGTTCAGAGGACACTGAGGACATGTTCAGAGGACAGTGACGGCATGTTCAGAGGACATGTACAGAGGGCATGTTCAGAGGACAGTGAGGGCATGTTCAGAGGGCATGTACAGAGGGCATGTTCAGAGGACACTGAGGACATGTTCAGAGGACATACATGTCCTCTGAACATGTCCTCACTGTACAGAGGGCATGTCCAGAGGACAGTGAGGACATGTTCAGAGGACATGTACAGAGGGCATGTTCAGAGGACAGTGTGGGCATGTTCAGAGGACAGTGTGGGCATGTTCAGAGGACAGTGAGGACATTTACAGAGGGCATGTTCAGAGGACATGTACAGAGGGCATGTTCAGAGGACGTACAGAGGACAGTGAGGACATGTTCAGAGGGCATGTTCAGAGGACAGTGACGACATGTTCAGAGGACACTGAGGACATGTTCAGAGGACAGTGACGGCATGTTCAGAGGACATGTACAGAGGGCATGTTCAGAGGACAGTGAGGACGTGTTCAGAGGACAGTGAGGGCATGTTCAGAGGGCATGTACAGAGGGCATGTTCAGAGGGCATGTTCAGAGGACAGTGAGGACATGTTCAGAGGACATACATGTCCTCTGAACATGTCCTCACTGTACAGAGGGCATGTCCAGAGGACAGTGAGGACATGTTCAGAGGACATGTACAGAGGGCATGTTCAGAGGACAGTGTGGGCATGGTCAGAGGACAGTGAGGACATGTTCAGAGGACAGTGAGGACATGTTCAGAGGACATGTACAGAGGGCATGTTCAGAGGACAGTGAGGACATGTTCAGAGGACATGTTCAGAGGACATGTACAGAGGGCATGTTCAGAGGACAGTGAGGGCATGTTCAGAGGACACTGAGGACATGTTCAGAGGACAAAGCAGAACAGCTGTCATCATGCTATCTGACATCGTACACTGGAGCCACATGATGTTATTATTTGGTCCTGTATAAACATGTAAAGGCGGAGTAAAGGTGTGATGTCATAGCGTCAGCCTCAGAAACTCACCTGGAAACAAAGGTGAGACAATTGACAGGAACCCTCACAACTCCTCCTCTACCACACACACATACACACATTAACACATTGACACACTGACGCGCACACACGTGTTTGTTGTTTCAGTTGTTTTTGTTTTTATTGTTTACAACAAGGCTACATCACCGATGATGTCATGGTGTCAGTCCCTCTGTCTCATTACCCAGAGTTCACTCTGTCTCACTTTGTGGAAAAACAACTAAAAGTCAACCAAAGTTAAAAAGGTCAAAGGTGACGCCAAATCCTCCAGCACGCCGCCTCTACGGGCCGCCGCTCAGCCAAGAGCATCATGGGAAATCTTCTGGCTCTTCATTTGGCACGGACAAAAAACATCACGACCAAAGTCCCAAAAATAAATCTTCTCTTAAAAACTGTTGGCCAGGCGCATCCTACGATTGGTTACTGATGAAGATCAGTTCACTTCTGACTCCGCCCACCGGCCGGACCCGACCCCGCCCACCTGACACCTGCTGCAGGTGAGGTCAGGTGTGGTCGGGGGTCGGGCTAGAGGACTCAGTCTGTCCAATCAGTCCTCACTCTGTCAGTCCTTCAGAGCGATTCGTCCCACGTCACATTCAAAGTCCCGCCCCACCTTCATCATCATCATCATCATCATCATCATCATCATCATCACCACCTCGTCCCTTTGGATCCTCGTCCGCCGTCACAGCTTTTTGCCGTCACCTCTGAAAGTTGGTCAACAAAAGATTTAACCTGCAGAAGAAGAAAACACATGATGATGTCACACACCGAGGATCTGACCAATCATATCAAAGTCACGTTCACACGCTGCTTGTTTTCACCACTTGTCATGTTCACACACTGCTGGTCTTCAATACGCATCATGTTCACACCATGCTCGTCTTCACTACGCATCATGTTCACACCATGCTCGTCTTCACTACGCATCATGTTCACACAGTGCTGGTCTTCACTACGCATCATGTTCACACCATGCTCGTCTTCACTACGTGTCATGTTCACACCATGCTCGTCTTCACTACGCATCGTGTTCACACCATGCTCGTCTTCACTACGCGTCATGTTCACACACTGCTCGTCTTCACTACCCGTCATGTTCACACACTGCTGGTCTTCACTACGCATCATGTTCATACACAGCTCGTCTTCACTACGTGTCATGTTCACACACTGCTCGTCTTCACTACGCGTCATGTTCACACCATGCTCGTCTTCACTACGCGTCATGTTCACACACTGCTCGTCTTCACTACGCGTCATGTTCACACCATGCTCGTCTTCACTACGCGTCATGTTCACACACTGCTCGTCTTCACTACCCGTCATGTTCACACCATGCTCGTCTTCACTACCCGTCATGTTCCCGCCATGCTTGTCTTCACCAGCATCATGTTCACACCATGCTTGTCTTCACCAGCATCATGTTCACACCATGCTTGTCTTCACTACGCATCATGTTCACACACTGCTCGTCTTCACTACCAGTCATGTTCACACACTGCTCGTCTTCACTACACGTCATGTTCACACCATGCTCGTCTTCGCTACGCGTCATGTTCACGCACTGCTCGTCATGTTCACGCACTGCTCGTCTTCACTACGCGTCATGTTCACGCACTGCTCGTCTTCACTACGCGTCATGTTCACACACTGCTCGTCTTCACTACGCGTCATGTTCACACCATGCTCGTCTTCACTACGCGTCATGTTCACACACTGCTCGTCTTCCCTACGCGTCATGTTCGCACCATGCTCGTCTTCACTACGCGTCATGTTCGCACAATGCTCATCTTCCCTACGTGTCACGTTCGCACAATGCTCATCTTCCCTACGTGTCATGTTTGCACAATGCTTATCTTCACTACGTGTCACGTTCGCACAATGCTCATCTTCCCTACGTGTCATGTTTGCACAATGCTCATCTTCACTACGTGTCACGTTCGCACAATGCTCGTCTTCACTACACGTCAGGTTCCCACCATGCTCCTCTTCACTACGCGTCATGTTCCCACAATGCTGGTCTCTATAAACAGATTTGTGTTTACAGTTGCAGAGTGTGCGGAGTGGGCGGAACAAGATTCAGGAATCTGAAGGTGTGCTGGTTTCTGTTTGGAGTCTGAGGCGTACAGACCAATCAGATTTACCCAGCAGGCAAATGGTCAGTGTGGAGAGGCGGAGCCAGGTGGCCTCTTGCTTCATGTTTAAAATCTATCAGCAGGTAAGAATTACAGGTAAACATTCACATACCAGTGACACAGCACCAAGTAGACATTCACACACCAGTGACACAGTGACAAGTAGACATTCACACACCAGTGACTCGGCCACAGGTAAACATTCACACACCAGTGACTCGGCCACAGGTAAACATTCACACACCAGTGACCCAGCCACAGGTAGGGGTCAGTATCGAACCAATGATACGTGGACATGTGGACTTGGGTAAATTGGGGATCAAACCGCTGATGTCCTAATTAGAGGACGATTAGCTCCGCCTCCTGAGTAATGACTGAAATGTAAAATCATCAGGAATCCTTCTGTGCTTCAAACATATAATTTATTTTTTATCATTGACTTCTGAAGAGGGCCGATTTATAACGAGCAAATCAATAATGAGCCGATCAATAACGAGACGATCGAAAACGAGCCGAGTGATAACGAGATGATCGATAATGAGCCGATTTAACATTAAAGAAAAGATGAACTATGACAGAGACGCATAGTTTCACGTTAAATTCACTCGAAGATTTTACTGAAGCTGCATCAAAGACGTCTGGTTCAACAAAAAAGTGTGTGAAAAGTTACCTGTGCATGTATAGTCACCTTGTGTTGTGTGAACAATTACATTCTGTTGTGTGAATACTTACCTTCTGGTTTGTGAACAGTTACCTGGTCTAGTGTGAATAGTTACCTGGTGTGGTGTGAAGGTTGCAGCTATCGGAACAGTCTGGTGAACTCTCTGATGGCCCAACACACCTGTTTACACTCCTCAGCACTGAAGAGATGAAGAAGACACATGTTACGTTATGTTATTGTGACCGTTCTCTTCTTCTTTGGTGTGAGAGACATTGTTACCATGGTTATACAGGCCCCGTTGACTGTGTCATGTTTATATGCTGTATGTTGTTGCTTTTTGTGTGCTGCTCGCCAGTGTGATGTGTTCTGATGGTGTCGGTGTTTGTGTGTCATTGTTTTTCATGCTGAGTCCAACAAGTACAGTGCTGTGGAAAAGAATGTTCCCTCTGGGACAATAAAACCTAACCTAACCTATAGACAGCTGAAACATTTAACTTGTCAGTTTAAACTCCAGCATGTGTAAAACCTTTCACACCTGTCCAGGTGTTCACTCTGAAGCTGTAACCCTACTAAGTTCAGGTACACTCAGAGCTCAGGTGTGGTCGGACGTGTCTTAACTCGCTGTGAAGATGCCAGTTTTTCTACATTCCAAATTTAGATCGAGTCTGAACAAAAACCCGTCAGACGCCTTGGGCAGCTATTACAAATCATCCCATAATGCCAACATGTCCCTGAATGCCTCATGTCAAAGAACACCTCACTGTGAGCTCCACACGTCCCTGAAAGCCTCTCTGCCAGCTCTGTGCGTCCCTGAATGCTTCACTGTCAGCTCTGTGTGTCCCTGAACGCCTCACTGTCAGCTCTGTGTGTCAACTCTGTGTGTCCCTGAACACCTCACTGTCAGTTCTGTGTGTCCCTGAACACCTCACTGTCAGCTCTGTGCGTCCCTGAAAGCCTCACTGTCAGCTCTGTGCGTCCCTGAACACCTCTCTGTCAGCTCTGTGCGTCCCTGAACGCCTCACTGTCAGCTCTGTGCGTGCCTGAACGCCTCACTGTCAGCTCTGTGCGTCCCTGAACGCCTCACTGTCAGCTCTGTGCATCCCTGAATGCCTCACTGTCAGTTCTATGTGTCCCTGATCGCTTTACTGACAGCTCTGTGCGTCCCTGAACCCCTCACTGTCAGTTCTGTGTGTCCCTGAATGCCTCACTGTCAGTTCTATGTGTCCCTGAATGCCTCACTGTCAGTTCTGTGTCCCTGAATGCCTCAGTGTCAACTCAGTGCGTCCCTGAACGCCTCACTGTCAGCTCTATGCGTCCCTGAACCCCTCACTGTCAGCTCTATGGGTCTATGAACACCTCACTGTCAGCTCTGTGCGTCCCTGAACCCCTCACTGTCAGTTCTGTGAATCCCTGAACACCTCACTGTCAGCTCTGTGCGTCCCTGAAAGCCTCACTGTCAACTCTATGCATCCCTGAACCCCTCACTGTCAGCTCTATGGTTCTATGAACACCTGTCAACTCAGTGCGTCCCTGAAAGCCTCTCTGTCAGCTCCGTGTGTCCCTGACCACCTCTCTGTCAGCTCTGTGCGTCCCTGAACGCCTCACTGTCAGCTCCGTGCATCCCTGAACACCTCACTGTCAGTTCTATGTGTCCCTGAATCAGAATCAGAATCAGAAATACTTTATTGATCCCAGAAGGGAAATTATTTATGTTACATAATTCACTGTCAGCTCTGTGCATCCCTGAACGCCTCACTGTCAGCTCTATGCGTCCCTGAATGCCTTACTGTCAGCTGTGCACGTCCCTGAACCCCTCACTGTCAGCTCTATGGGTCTATGAACACCTGTCAACTCAGTGTGTCCCTGAACACCTCACTATAAGCTCTGTGCGTCCCTGAAAGCCTCTCTGTCAGCTCTGTGCGTCCCTGAATGCCTCATGTCAGCTCTGTGCGTCCCTGAACGCCTCACTGTCAGCTCTGTGCATCCCTGAATGCCTCACTGTCAGTTCTATGTGTCCCTGATTGCTTTACTGACAGCTCTGTGCATCCCTGAATGCCTCACTGTCAGCTCTGTGCGTCCCTGAACGCCTCACTGTCAGCTCTGTGCATCCCTGAACACCTCTCTGTCAGCTCTGTGCATCCCTGAATGCCTCACTGTCAGTTCTATGTGTCCCTGAATGCCTCACTGTCAGTTCTATGTGTCCCTGATTGCTTTACTGACAGCTCTGTGCATCCCTGAACACCTCTGTGTCAGCTCTGTGCGTCCCTGAACACCTCACTGTCAGCTCTGTGAATCCCTGAACACCTCACTGTCAGCTCTGTGTCCCTGAATGCTTTACTGTCAGCTCTGTGTCCCTGAACGCCTCACTATCAGTTCTGTGCATCCCTGAATGCCTCAGTGTCAACTGTGTGTCCCTCAACGCCTCACTGTCAGCTCTGTGCGTCCCTGACCACCTCACTGTCAGTGCTGTGTGTCCCTGAACGCCTCACTGTCAGCTCTGCACGTCCCTGAACACCTCACTGTCAGTGCTGTGTGTCCCTGAACGCCTCACTGTCAGCTCTATGAGTCTATGAACGCCTCACTGTCAGCTCTGCACGTCCCTGAACACCTCACTGTCAGCTCTGTGCGTCCCTGAAAGCCTCACTGTCAGCTCTGTGCGTCCCTGAACGCCTCACTGTCAGCTCTGTGCGTCCCTGAATGCTTTACTGTCAGCTCTGTGTCCCTGAACGCCTCACTGTCAGTTCTGCGCATCCCTGAATGCCTCGGTGTCAACTGTGTGTCCCTGAACGCCTCACTGTCAGCTCTGTGCATCCCTGAATGCCTCACTGTCAGCTCTGTGCGTCCCTGAAAACCTCACTGTCAGCTCTGTGCGTCCCTGAACGCCTCTCTGTCAGCTCTGTGCGTCCCTGAACGCCTCACTGTCAGCTCTGTGCGTCCCTGAACACCTCACTGTCAGCTCTGTGCGTCCCTGAAAGCCTCACTGTCAGCTCTGTGCATCCCTGAAAACCTCATTGTCAGCTCTGTGCGTCACTGAACACCTCACGGTCAGCTCCACATGTCCTTGAACGCCTCACTGTCATGTTCATGTTGCTGTTGTTGATCATGTTACCTGTGATGATGGTTTTAACGGTGTTGACAGTGATGATGGAGTCTCACCTGGTGACCTGTTTGTGGAAATCCGTCAGCTGTTTGTGGGTGACAGTCACGGCTCCTCCGGACGTCTCCTTAGGTAAACCCTTCAGAGCGTTTTCTAACCAGCGGCAGAACGTCTGGAACAGAAGACAGACTGTAAACACACCTGAGGGACAGCAGGTGACACACCTGAGTAGGTGTTACTCCTCATACTCACAGGTCTGTTGAACACCATGACCTCCCACAGCACCTCTGCGACGTCGGGCAGTGTGTATGGTGGCAGACAGAAACAACACGAGTGCATCAGCTGAGTGACGAGCTGCTGACCGTGCTGCTCCATGGCCTGACCAATCAGCTGCTTCCTCACCTCAAAGTCCTCCTCATGCTGCAGAGGACAGAGGTCAGAGGACACACGACAGGTAACAGAGGACAGAGGTCAGAGGACAGAGGATGACAGAGGACACACGACAGGTAACAGAGGACAGAGGTCAGAGGACAGAGGTAACAGAGGAGGACAGAGGATGTAACAGAGGAGGACAGAGGTCGGAGGACAGAAGAAGACAGCGGTTACAGAGGAGGACAGAGGACAGGGGTCAGAGGTCAGAGACAGCCTTGTCATCAGAAACGTTTTCATCTTTATGTCCCTGTGTCTTTCTGCTGACTCACGTCATTGGCGACTCCGGTGTGGATCAGGTCTCGGACAAACTTCATGACGCTGCAGTTGGCGTCCCGGTGGTCCAATGAGGTTGCAGCAATGGCACATTGGATGATGTGAACAATGATGCTGCTGCTGAGTAAAGTGACGGGACTCCTCTGGACAAACCTGAACGCAAGAGACAGCCATGAAGATATCATGTAAAAATACAGGTAGTTATACAAGTAGTTGTACAGGTAGATGTACAGGTAGATATCAGATAGATATCAGAGACTTTCCTGAACATAATCTCAGTAGACATTGGATCTTTTCAGGTGAACCTGCAGACTCACCTGGTGGCCAGTCTGAACAGGTCGTCCACAGTGTCAGGATGATTCCTCAGACCATTCGGCTGCTCCAACAACTGGAAAGTTGGCATACACAAAGCCTAGAGGAGGAGGAGGTCATTATCATCATCATCATCAGTCTGCCTCAAACAGTCAAAGTGAATCAGTGCAGCTCAGACTGATTCTGAACTGAACAAACATGTCTTGTTAGTGGGTCAAAACTGGATTCTTTTATCAAGGCTTCATACACCAGGGCCCTGTGTCAGAAAGCAGGATTAGTGAAAACTCTGATTTTGTTCAGTTTGAGATGAAACTCTTGAGTTTTCCGTTTCACAAAGCCAGCTCAGCGAAACCCTGAGACAGTTTCTATGGCAACATACTCCATGAAGCAAACCTGCTGAGTCACAGGTTTGCTTCATGTCAGCCTGAGGCTGAGCATGTAGCAGGAAGTAGAAATATGGCGTGTCCTTTAGTGAATGAAGTGGTGGAGGTTGAGGCCCAGTTTATTCAGAGGCTGTTGTGTAAGGAGAAGGTGATTAGAGCCTGTTTGGATGTCTCCCTGGAGGAGTGTCTATATGAAAGATACTGTTTGACCTCACACTATCATTTATCTAACAATCTGTTCCACCCACATATATCACATATTACACATCCTGGATTTACATTATCATCACAGCACATTTTATGCATTGTCCTTTGATTCTTTTCTTTATAACATCAGAGACACCGAACACATCAGAGAGACAGCGATTTGTTGGCCCGTAAGAAAAGTGTCTCTGGCTCTGAAAAGACGTTTGCCCGTTTGTTGTGGTTTTCCCTGGAAGGCAACAAAAGCCCCGAAAATAATCTTAAAAAAGAGGAATTCCAAAGAACTGCATCCAAACAGGCTCTAATCACCTTCTCCTTACACAACAGCCTCTGAATAAACTGGGCTTCAACCTCCACCACTTCATTCACTAAAGGACACACCATGTTTCTACTTCCTGCTACACGCTCAGCCTCAGGCTGACATGAAGCAAACCTGTGACTCAGCAGTATGTTGCCATAGTAAGTGACTCAGGGTTACACTGAGCTGGCTTTGTGAAACGGAAAACTCAGAGTTTCCCTCATCTCAGGCTGAACAAACTCAGAGTTTCACTGATCCTGCTTTCTGAAATAGGGCCCTGATCTGCAGGTGTGTTGGTGTGTTTACCTGGTCTTCAGGTGTGCTCGCGTGTTTACCTGGTCGACAGGTGTGTATTTACCTGTAACATGTCAAGCAGGCCCTGCCTGCAGCCCTCCTCCATGCCGTACTCGTCTACCAGAATGCTGCCCAGGTACAGGAAGCAGGAGTGTGGATACACCTGGTACACGCTAACCATCTGAAGACAACAAACATCCAGTCAGAGAAGTCAGTTAACATGTGTCACAACTAACATGTGAACAGATGTTAAACTAACATGTGAACAGATGTTAAACTAACATGTGAAAAGGTGTTTAACTAACATGTGAACAGGTGTTTAACTAACGTGAGCTGGTGTAAAACTAACATGTGAAAAGGTGTTTAACTAACATGTGAACAGGTGTTTAACTAACATGTGAGCTGGTGTAAAACTAACACGTGAACAGGTGTTTAACTAACACGTGAACAGGTGTTAAACTAACATGTGAACAGATGTCAAACTAATATGTGAACAGGTGTTAAACTAACGTGAACAGGTGTTTAACTAACGTGAACAGGTGTTTAACTAACGTGAACAGGTGTTTAACATGTGAACAGGTGTTTAACTAACATATGAACAAGTGTTTAACTAACATGTGAACAGATGTTAAACTAACATGTGAACAGATGTCAAACTAACATGTGAACAGGTGTTAAACTAACATGGTGTGCTGTGTTATCGATCGTGAAATCCAAACCGTCTTCTTTAACCCTTTTAATTTAACATCAGAAACATAACCTGTCCAGATGTGTCTCACCTGAGTGACGAGTGGCTGCAGCAGGGAGGCGGAGCCTTTCCCGACACATCGTACAGCGAACCTGAGACAACGACAGCATCGCTCCACGATCCTGTTATCAGCCTGATGAGTGTTCAGAGTCTCTGACAGTACAGGCCAGATCTACAGGTGAGTCACATGACACAGGTAAAACATATGGCACCTTACAGGTAGGTCACATGATGAAGGTTATTTGTTAATAAAATACTTTTCATGTGAAAATATTCAAAGAACCCTTCCAGGAAAAAAGTCAGATAGATGAGATGAGTTCAGGTGAACTCAGGTGAGTCCAGGTGTTTTACCTCCTGAATGACTTTCTGACAGGGGTGAGTCTGTCCGTTCTCTACAATGGGGTTTGTGTGTCTGACAGATAAACAAAGAGACAACATCAACGTGTTTACTTTCCACTGCTTCATGTATTCAAATACAGCCTGAAATTTGACTACAGGTAAATCAACAGGGAAACTCACCTGAAGATAACAGCCAGTCTGTCGAGCCAGACGGTGGGATCAGCTGATTTACCATTTGTCGATTCTTCAGCCAAAAGCTGAAAGACAAAAATTTAAACTCTGGTTTTAATTTGAATGTTTGTTTTTATTCAAAGACTCTGATTATTTTGTCCTCCAGACAGGTGAGTGTATCAGACAGGTGAGGGGAACACACAGGTGATGGGGACAGACATGTGAGTTACAGACAGGTCAAACATAGACTGACCTTTTTTAGAGCCAGGACCTGAACAGCACAAAGATCACTGAGACATTCTGCAATCTTCTCCAGAGGAAGACGAGCCAGGACTAGAGCTGTACCTGTACAGGTAAACAAACAGACTGTGACATCACAGTGACAGACCTGAGGACCAGAGCTGTACCTGTACAGGTAAACAAACAGAATGTGACTGTGATCAAAGGTGTTCTCAAGTACCTTTCAGCAGTCCTACAGCGGCCTCGGTGGAGAGGGCAAAGGAGTCGAGGGCGCGAGCGATGTCCAGCAGACCCTGGAAGTGTTGAGCCATATGATCTCTGCACACCGAACAGATGTTGTGGATCGCCTTGGCTGCTGCTGACGCCAGAGGTTTTTCCCTCAGGCCTTTCATCAGGTAGTTTAATACTGGGTCTGACAGGAAAAGGAAATACACACAGTCAGGGTTTACAAAATAAATGTTCACCTCTGAGCATCAATAAAATATTTACAAGAAAAATGACGGACGTCTCACATTTCTGTCTCCAATCTCCAGATGATCCTTTAAGTGTTTTTATCATCTCAGTTTGATCACTGCTATGTAAAACTCTCCAGTAAAATACCAGTATAATACCAATATGACAACAGTATGATACCAGTATAATACCAGTTAATACCTGTATAATACCAGTATGATAACAGTATGATACCAGTATAATACCAGTTAATACCTGTATAATACCAGTGTGATACCAGTATAATACCAGTATGATAACAGTATGATACCAGTATAATACCAGTGTGATACCAGTATAATACCAGTATGATACCAGTGTCATATCAGCCGTGTTTCTCTTCACTGGTTACCAGTATAAAACCAGTATGATACCAGTATAACGTCGGCCCTGTTTCAGCGCAGATTGAAGTTTTAGTTCGTACCGAGGAATCTTGGGTTTCTGTCGACGACCTCGCTCATCTCTCCGACCAGCTCGATGCTCGTATAACGAACTGCCATATGGACGCTCTCTGGAAGTAGAACCACCTGCTGCAGAACCTCCGACAGCGTTGGGTTGTTCTCTCTGAAAGATAAACACAAACCATTTAAATTTACATTTATTCACAAACGATTTTCCTGACAGGTCGGGTTGTTTTCTCTCAAGTCAGGACTGATGAAAACTGATATCTCATGTTCCTACGTTCTGAAGGAAGAAGCTGTTTGACATGAAGTGAATCTTCAGATACTCACGGATCAACACTTTTAGCGATCGCAGCCATGATGAAAAGAACAGCCTCTGTCACCTCCCAGGAAGGGCTCCCTTCTTTTAACGTAGAATATAACTGACAACAGACAGAGAACGTCTTTAAATGTGACATATAACTGACAACAGAGAACATCTTTTAACGTAGAACATAACTGACAACAGACAGAGGACGTCTTTAAATGTGAAATATAACTGACAACAGAGAACATCTTTGAACGTAGGATTTAACTGACAACAAACAGAGAACGTCTTTAAACGCGGAATATAACTGACAACAGAGAACATCTTTTAACGTAGAATATAACTGACAACAGACAGAGAACGTCT
Source organism: Epinephelus malabaricus (assembly GCA_037127435.1). Taxonomy (NCBI): domain Eukaryota; kingdom Metazoa; phylum Chordata; class Actinopteri; order Perciformes; family Serranidae; genus Epinephelus; species Epinephelus malabaricus. Next base: position 61,709 of record JANUFT010000021.1, on the reverse strand, counting down.
TTAAATGTGACATATAACTGACAACAGAGAACATCTTTTAACGTAGAACATAACTGACAACAGACAGAGGACGTCTTTAAATGTGAAATATAACTGACAACAGAGAACATCTTTGAACGTAGGATTTAACTGACAACAGACAGAGAACGTCTTTAAACGCGGAATATAACTGACAACAGAGAACATCTTTTAATGTAGAACATAACTGACAACAGACAGAGGACATCTTTAAGTGTGAAATATAACTGACAACAGAGAACATCTTTTAACGTAGAATATAACTGACAACAGACAGAGAACGTCTTTAAACGCGGAATATAACTGACAACAGAGAACATCTTTTAACGTAGAATATAACTGACAACAGACAGAGAACGTCTTTAAGTGTGAAATATAACTGACAGCAGAGAACATCTTTTAACGTAGAATATAACTGACAGAAGAATGAGAACGTCTTTAAACATTTAACATACGGTAACTAAGAACATGTTCACCAAACAGATTAGAAGCCTTTCATTGTTTAGAACTTGTGGATTTAACCTGAGGTACCTGAGAGAAACACTCCATGGATCCAACAAGAAAAATGACATCTTTAACCAGGTCAGATACTCTCATCCTGAACTCCCCAAAGTCATCAGTGTCCTCAGGGATCCCCTCCTGTTGAGTCCAAAGTCATTTATATTAAATCTGATGATGTACAGGAAACAGTTTTTAACTACAACTGAAATCAAACCAACAGAATTGTGTTTGTCTGATGGTGTTTTCCGATCAGTACAGTTCAGGTTGTGGATTTTATCTGTCACAGGTAGTTCTGTGTGGACTGGATCAAGTGACTCACATGGTCTGGGTCCAGTTGACAGTGTCGAGCCAAACAGTGCAGAAGTCTCTGGATGTACGGTCTGAAGATGGAGTGAAGAGCTGCATCATTGATTTTATACAGATGTTCTCCAAGACGGTACCAGAAGTTAAAGGAGATCTCCACAACCTGGATCAGAACAAGAACCAGAACACAGACAGAGAATGATTATCACCCTAACCCACAGGGAGATCTTGTCGTAGGTGTGGTAGTGTAGTGTTATTACTGTTATGGTAAAATGGACTGCACTTGTGTAGCAACTTCCCAGTGTTCTTGACCACTCAATGCGCTTTTACACTCCTGAGTCACAAACACACAATCACACACACATTCACATTCACACACTCACACACTGATGGAACAGCCATGAGGGGCAATTCTGGGTTCACTATCTTTCCCACGTATACATCGACATGCGGACTGGAAGAGCCGGGGATCAAACCCCCAATCCTCTGATTAGTGACGACCTGCTCTACCTCTGATCCACAGCCAGCCCACTGAGGGTGTGGTGGTTATTACTGTAACTGTACTGAGGGTGTAGTGGTTATTACTGTGACTGTACCGAGGGTGTGGTGGTTATTACTGTGACTGTACCGAGGGTGTAGTGGTTATTACTGTAACTGTACTGAGGGTGTAGTGGTTATTACTGTAACTCGTACTGAGGGTGTAGTGGTTATTACTGTAACTCGTACTGAGGGTGTGGTGGTTATTACTGTGACTGTACTGAGGGTGTAGTGGTTATTACTGTAACTCGTACTGAGGGTGTGGTGGTTATTACTGTGACTGTACTGAGGGTGTGGTGGTTATTACTGTAACTGTACTAATGGTGTGGTGGTTATTACTGTAACTCGTACTGAGGGTGTGGTGGTTATTACTGTGACTGTACTGAGGGTGTAGTGGGTATTACTGTAACTGTACTAAGGGTGTGGTGGTTATTACTGTAACTCGTACTGAGGGTGTGGTGGTCATTACTGTAACTGTACTGAGGGTGTAGTGGTTATTACTGTGACTGTACTGAGGGTGTGGTGGTTATTACTGTAACTGTACTGAGGGTGTAGTGGTTATTACTGTAACTGTACTGAGGGTGTAGTGGTTATTACTGTGACTGTACTGAGGGTGTGGTGGTCATTACTGTAACTGTACTGAGGGTGTAGTGGTTATTACTGTAACTCGTACTGAGGGTGTGGTGGTCATTACTGTAACTGTACTGAGGGTGTAGTGGTTATTACTGTGACTGTACTGAGGGTGTGGTGGTTATTACTGTGACTCGTACTGAGGGTGTGTGGTTATTACTGTAACTGTACTGAGGGTGTGGTGGTTATTACTTTAACTGTACTGAGGGTGTGGTGGTTATTACTGTGACTCGTACTGAGGGTGTGGTGGTTATTACTGTAACTGTACTGAGGGTGTGGTGGTTATTACTGTAACTCGTACTGAGGGTGTGGTGGTTATTACTGTAACTGTACTGAGGGTGTAGTGGTTATTACTGTAACTCGTACTGAGGGTGTGGTGGTTATTACTGTAACTCGTACTGAGGGAGTGGTGGTCATTACTGTAACTGTACTGAGGGTGTAGTGGTTATTACTGTAACTGTACTGAGGGTGTGGTGGTTATTACTGTGACTGTACTGAGGGTGTAGTGGTTATTACTGTAACTCGTACTGAGGGTGTGGTGGTTATTACTGTGACTGTACTGAGGGTGTAGTGGTTATTACTGTAACTCGTACTGAGGGTGTGGTGTTATTGCTGTAACTGTACGTGTGGTGGTTATTACTACTGAGGGTGTGGTGGTTATTACTGTGACTGTACTGAGGGTGTAGTGGTTATTACTGTAACTCGTACTGAGGGTGTGGTGGTTATTACTGTAACTGTACTGAGGGTGTGGTGGTTATTACTGTAACTGTACTTAGGGTGTGGTGGTTATTACTACTGAGGGTGTGGTGGTTATTAATGTAACTGTACTGAGGGTGTGGTGGTTATTACTACTAAGGGTGTGGTGGTTATTACTGTGACTGTACTGAGGGTGTAGTGGTTATTACTGTAACTCGTACTGAGGGTGTGGTGGTTATTACTGTAACTGTACTGAGGGTGTGGTGGTTATTACTGTAACTGTACTTAGGGTGTGGTGGTTATTACTACTGAGGGTGTGGTGGTTATTAATGTAACTGTACTGAGGGTGTGGTGGTTATTACTGTAACTGTACTGAGGGTGTGGTGGTTATTACTGTAACTCGTACTGAGGCTGTGGTGGTTATTAATGTAACTGTACTTAGGGTGTGGTGGTTATTACTACTGAGGGTGTGGTGGTCATTACTACAGACCTGCCAACCTTGAAGAAAGGTTATGAGTACCACCTTATCAGACACTCGTGCGTGGTCATGAACATATGTGGACACGGCGGCACTTTTTTTTTTTTCTTACCATAAAAGTCAATATGCACATGTGGCAAACAGAAGAAACGAGCATACGTTTACATATTCATATCTATAGGCCTAAGCCCCACATACATCCATAGACGCCCAATATTTGTTTTATGGTGCAGATCAAGGTCAATTTCATTAGTCTGATGGTAGTATTGATCATCTGCTTAAAAAATACAGTAATATGTCCTGTTGTGACAAAAAGAAAGATTTCAAGTGGGATTCGGGGGTTCTCCTCGAGAAAATTTTGAAACATCACATGGCGAAATCCTATTTTCATGCAATTTCATACAGAAATAGATAATAGATCATAGACAAGTGCATTACATTAGCATTCCTCATCATGTTCTTGTGTAGAACGAGACCTATTAGAACTACTCTCTTCTTACTGCCTGGTTTTTTTCTTACAGAAATTCAGCAGACTCATCAAACAAAAAGTCTTTTTATCATAAGTGTGTTATAGTTATTCAGGCAGGGCACATGGTTTCATAACACAGTTGAATGTAAATTTGTCTGCAATTTGCTTACCTTGGTAAAATTCTCACCAGCAATGTATCGACAACAGCCTTATGTTATTTATCTTATTTACAGATCGCGTGTCATTTCTGTCTCTACATGGTCGCACGTTTACAATCCTCCCCTGCTCTCTGTATCGCGCACGGCGGAGTTTGGCCCCGTTGGGCACGCACACACACGTGCGCGCGCGCACACACGCACGCACGCACACAAGTGAACACACTAGAGGGCGTAAAAAAAATAAATAAAAAAGGACTCGGCGGTGGAGTGAGATTTCTTCAACGGGCGTGAGAAGGTGATACCGTCTACCGGACTGAACACACGGTAACTCCGGTCTGAGCTGACGGTGAGGAGCTAATAGGAGCTAACTGTTTACAGACAGAAGCTAACTGCTATGAGACTGTAGTTAACTGTTTACAGACAGACAATATGCAGCAATCTGATTGGCCGAAATCTTTTCGTTCCGCCTACGCGCTTATATTCACCGGGTATCAACTTGAGTGACATCTTGCATAGACAAATACACTGAAACCGGCGAAATGCGCGATCGAGTGATATGCGTACTTTTAGAGCATCAAATCGTACCAGCGTACTTTGATGTCAAAATGCGTGCCTGGTACGCAAAATGCGTACAGGTTGGCAGGTCTGTTATTAATGTAAATGTACTTAGGGTGTGGTGGTCATTACTACTGAGGGTGTGGTGGTTATTAATGTAATTGTACTTAGGGTGTGGTGGTTATTACTACTGAGGGTGTGGTGGTTATTAATGTACCTCATACTGAGGATGTCCTGCACAGATCAGCAGCAGCTCCAGTGTCCTCAAGTCTCCCATACCCTGACCAGGACTCCTGACCGTGGTCTCTAAAAATGTCTCGCAGAGTTCGGTGAAGATCCTGCAGTAGTTCAGCACTCTGAGGACACAATGTCCAACATAAATGTGACTGATACCACTGACTGTACAGTCGACAATAATCACAACTAGTTTCCTATGTGTACTCACTTATCAAGGTCTTCTCGGGCCACAGCCATGTGATACGCCGTCTCCAGCGTCAGGACGCCCTGGAAGAGCTGCAGCGCTAACGCCATGTTGGTGTCTACGTTTTCTATGGCATAGAGAGCCGAGCAGACGCAGTCGGATGCCGCCTCGTGTAGGTTGGTTGAGGTTTCATCCCTCTGCTGTTGAGACAAAATGAAACATTAGATAGCCCTGATAGATCCAGCCGTGTTTTACAGTGGAAATTATACATTTACAAACTACTGATACTTCTGGTCATTATGTAAACAGGAAGAGGCTGTTCCTGTAAACCTGTCAGACCAGTAGTAGACCAGTAAAGTATGAATCTCACCAAGACTTGGAAAAGGACCATGAGCAGCTGGTTACTGGCCATGAAGTTACTGTCGAGGACTCCCAGGTTGAACCAGCTGCCCAAACAGCGAAACACCTTAATGAGCATCTTCTCATCGCTGCCCGTCTTCTCCACACACGATGTCTAAAATAAAATACAAACCAAAGAGCATGATGATATTATGTTTGAAGTCAGGATGATCACTGTGTTAAAAGGTCTGATAAATGTTAGTGTGGCTTTAATACACTAATATAAATCCTACATTCTACATTCAGAGTTTGTCAGCCTCAGATCCATCACTGTCCCTGTTGTTTCCTACAGTCAATGTCTGACAACAAACTAAAAACTAGGTTGTGTTTATTTGTTTTTATTTATATTTATTTGTTAAACAGCTGATGAAGAGTGAAACTGATGTTTCTAACCAGCAGAGTGACGACAGTGCTGGAGTAATACGCCAGATCCTCGATGATTTCTGTCCTACGATTGGCTCCGATCCGTAGAGATCGACTGTGAACTTCCTCTGGCAGCACAGTGAGAATCTCTATGAGGAAGGGCATCGAGCTGATGTCATTGTTGTACCTGAGAGGGGGCGGAGACATGGACAGGTGAGACAGGATGTCAGAGGGCAGAAGAAAAGCAGCTGGCTTCAGAAAATTTAAGGATGAATCCATTCTTGTCATCAGAAAAACAAAACCTCACTGAAACATCACAGGTACAACTCAGATGTCCTGCAGATGTGAAACATCGCAGGTACAACTGAGACGTCCTGCAGGTGTGAAACATGAGACGTCCTGCAGATGTGAAACATCCCGCAGGTGTGAAACATCACAGGTACGACTGTGAAACGTGTCTACCACCATCAAGGACTGAAACTTTGTGTCTACAATGAATTTAAACTTGATGTTACCATTTCCTGTTGACTGGCAGGTGGCCATATTTGTAGTCCCTGTCTATAGTCAACACAAGTCACAGATGATCCTGTGAATTCTTACTTTTCTATGAGTGTGTGAACGCATCCTTTCCACGAGGCCATCTGTAGAGCGAGATCTGCGATGGCTAACGCCAGCTGAGAAAAAAATAAATAACAGGGTTAAAAATAGAATCAACAGAGTGACGTCAGAACAGAACGCTGAATAAAGACAATGGACATCAGAGATCTTAAATCAGTGATCAGAGGACAGAGGTCAGAGATCAGAGATCAGAGGTCAGAGGACAGAGGTCAGAGAACAGAGGACAAACATCAGAGGACAGAGATCAGAGGAAAGAGATCAGAGGACAGAGATCAGACGACAGAGGTCAGATATCAAAGGACAGAGGTCAGAGGACAGAGGTCAGAGAAGAGAGATCAGAGGACAGAGGTCAGAGGACAGAGATCAGAGGACAGAGATTAGAGGACAGAGATCAGAGGTCAGAGATCAGAGGACAGAGATCAGAGGACAGAGGTCAGAGATCAGAGGTCAGAGTACAGAGATCAGAGGACAGAGGTCAGAGATCAGAGGTCAGAGGACAGAGGACAGAGGAAAGAGATCAGAGGACAGATATCAGAGGAAAGAGGTCAGAGGACAGAGATCAGAGGACAGAGATCAGAGGACAGAGATCAAAGGACAGAGGTCGGAGGACAGAGGTCAGAGAACAGAGATCAGAGGACAGAGGTCAGAGGACAGAGATCAGAGGACAGAGATCAGAGATCAAAGGACAGAGATCAGAGGACAGCGATCAGATGACAGAGATCAGAGGAAAGAGGTCAGAGGAAAGAGGTCAGAGAACAGAGGACAGAGATCAGAGGACAGAGGTCAGAGATCAGAGGTCAGAGTACAGAGATCAGAGGACAGAGGTCAGAGATCAGAGGTCAGAGGACAGAGGACAGAGGAAAGAGATCAGAAGACAAACATCAGAGGACAGATATCAGAGGACAGAGGTCAGAGGAGATCAGAGGACAGAGATCAGAGGTCCGAGGACAGAGATCAGAAGAAAGAGATCAGAGATCAGAGGACAGAGATCACAGGAAAGAGGTCAGAGGACAGAGATCAGAGGTCAGAGGACAGAGATCAAAGGACAGAGATCAAAGGACAGAGGTCAGAGGACAGAAATCCGAGGACAGAGGTCAGAGGAAAGAGATCAGAGATCAGAGGATAGAGGTCAGAGGACAGAGATCAGAGGTCAGAGCACAGAGATCAGAGGACAGAGGACAGAGATCAGAGGTCAGAGGTCAGAGATCAGAGAACAGAGATCAGAGGACAGAGGACAGAGATCAGAGGACAGAGGTCAGAGGACAGAGGTCCGAGGACAGAGATCAGAGGAAAGAGGTCAGAGGACAGAGATCAGAGGACAGAGGACAGAGACCCGAGGACAGAGATCAGAGGACAGAGGTCAGAGATCAGAGGACAAACATCAGAGATCAGAGGACAGAGATCAGAGATCAGATGACAGAGATCAGAGGTCAGAGTACAGAGATCAGAGATCAGAGGACAGAGATCAGAGGAAAGAGGTCAGAGGACAGAGATCAGAGGAAAGAGATCAGAGGACAGAGATCAGAGGTCCGAGGAGAGAGATCAGAGGACAGAGGTCAGAGATCAGAGGACAAACATCAGAGATCAGAGGACAGAGATCAGAGGACAGAGGTCAGAGGTCAGAGATCAGAGGACAGAGATCAGAGGTCAGAGTACAGAGATCAGAGGTCAGAGTACAGAGATCAGAGGTCAGAGGAAAGAGGTCAGAGGAAAGAGGTCAGAGGAAAGAGATCAGAGGACAGAGATCAGAGGACAGAGATCAGAGGTCCGAGGACAGAGATCAGAGGAAAGAGATCAGAGGACAGAGATCAGAGAAAAGAGGTCAGAGAACAGAGATCAGAGGTCAGAGGAAAGAGATCAGAGGACAGAGGACAGAGATCAAAGGTCAGAGATCAGAGGACAGAGGACAGAGATCAGAGGACAGAGATCAGAGGACAGAGATCAGAGGACAGAGATCAGAGGAAAGAGATCAGAGAACAGAGATCAGAGGACAGAGATCAGAGGACAGAGGTGCGAGGACAGAGATCAGAGGAAAGAGGTCAGAGGAAAGAGGTCAGAGGACAGAGGTCAGAGAACAGAGATCAGAGGTCCGAGGACAGAGGTCAGAGGAAAGAGATCAGAGGAAAGAGGTCAGAGAACAGAGATCAGAGGTCAGAGGAAAGAGGTCAGAGGAAAGAGATCAAAGGACAGAGATCAGAGGACAGAGATCAAAGGACAGAGGTCAGAGGTCAGAGATCAGAGGACAGAGATCAGAGGTCAGAGTACAGAGATCAGAGGACAGAGATCAGAGGTCAGAGGACAGAGGTCCGAGGACAGAGATCAGAGGACAGAGATCAAAGGACAGAGGTCCTGTCTTGATGACATTAAAGCCTGGATGGCCTTAAACTTTTTAAATTTCAATGAAAAGAAAACATAGGCGATGGTGTTTGGTCCAAATGGCTCTTGTGAAACCCCCCTGTTGATTTGGACCCCTTGACACTATATGTGAAGCCAACAGTGTCTAACTTGGGTTTTAAGATGGACAGTGATTTTAAATTGGAGTGTCAAATTGGTGCAGTAGTTAAGTCCAGCTTCTTTCACCTTAGGCAGCTGGCAAAGGCGAAGCCTTTTCTTGCACAACAGCACTTTGAAATAGTAATCCATGCCTTCATCATGTCCCGGCACGATTACTGTAATGCACTTTATTTTGGAGTCAGCCAGTCTTCCCTCGCACGTCTTCAGTTGGTTCAGAATGCTGCTGCTCGGCTCTTAACTGGAGCACATAAAAGGGGAATACATTACGCCCATTCTGGCCTCCGTCCACTGGCTGCCCGTGCACTTTAGAGTTCATTTTAAGATTCTTTTATTTGTTTTTAAATCTTTAAATGGTCTTGCCCCGCCTTACCGCTCCCTCCCTACACTCCTGCTCTGTGCCTCAGGTCAGCTGATCAGCTGTTCCTGGATGTACCGAGGTCTAAGCGGAAGCTCAGAAGGGATAGAGCCTTTACTGTAGCGGCTCCCAGATTGTGGAACAATTTACCTCTCCACATTAGACTGGCCCCCTCACTGTCTGTTTTTAAAACCAGTCTTAAAACCCATTTTTACTCTTTGGCTTTTAACCCAGTGTGAGACTCTGCTCTTGTTTTACTGTTTCATTGTTTCTATTGTTTTTCTTATGGTTTTTTTTTTGTATAGCATTTTGTTTCAGCTGTGGTTGTTTTTAAAGTGTTCTATAAATAAAGTTGAGTTGAGCTGAGTTGAGTTGAGTCAAAAGGACAGAGATCAGAGATCAGCGGACAGAGATCAGAGGTCAGAGATCAGAGATCAGAGGACAGAGATCAAAGGACAGAGGTCAGAGGACAGAGATCAGAGATCAGAGGACAGAGAACAGACTATCTCTGCCGTCTCAGTTTTAATGTTCCTGTCTCATGAAACAAAGAAACAACAGAGATCCTGACGGTTGTAAAACCAGAAGCTGATGAAACAAATGTCCTCCTGCGATGTCATCATGTTGCAGTATTGAGTTACAGTCTGTCTTTGTGTCAGATTAAAGATGTTACTGATCAGAACCAATCAGATCAATCAGAACCAATCAGATCAATCATAATGTTAATGTAACCTAGGGCTGGGCGGTATGACAAAATTGTCATATCACCTTTTTTTGAAGATCATATCGGTTTCGTGGTATTTGACTGTATTTTGCTCGGGTTCAGCCCACTTGACATACTGCTGTGTTGTGCTACGGCTTGTTCAAGTGCTGCAATTTGTTATTTACGTGACAACGCCTGACTGCAACACAGGCTCCGCTCCATTAGTGCCACGTTCAGTTATAATTGTCTCGCACTCGGGTCGTCTTCGGTTAAGAAAATGCGGCCAGAGCCGTGCTCCTTTTGTTGTTGTTGTTGTTTTTTTTTATCAATTTAGCTTTGCTAAGTGACTACAAAACCCATTCAGAAACACTTCTATTATAACTTTTACACTTAAATTTGTACCGCGATATATACCGTTACCGTGAAGGGATTCGATTTATACCGAGATATGAATTTTAGGTCATACCGCCCAGCCCTACGTTAATGTAACCTTAATTTACCGTTAATGTACCATTAATGTAACCTTAATGTAACCTAAATGTACCGTCAATGTAATCTTAATGTACCGTTAATGTAACCTTAATGTAAGCTTAATGTACCATTAATGTAACCTTAATGTAACCTAAATGTACCGTCAATGTAATATTAATGTACCGTTAATGTAACCTTAATGTAAGCTTAATGTACCATTAATGTAATCTTAATGTCATCTTAATGTAACCTTAATGTAACCTAAATGTACCCTTAATGTAAGCTGTACAGAACTCGACCCTGATTGGTCAAAAAGTTTTGTTCCACCGACCAGTTTGTTCTGGTTCAAGCAGAGACCTGGACTCAGAAGGAACCTGAAGGTCAGACATGTCACCTGTAAAACCCATGTTACCTGTGTGACAATGATGGGTGACAGGTCTTTGAGGTTCTGGATGTGAGTCAGGAGTGAGTCTCGCAGTGCATTGTGGGTCTCAGGGGGAAGCTCGTAGAACGACGTCTGGATCTTCATCTTCATCGTCTGAGCAGCGAAGTAACATGACTCCACATCCTGTTTGAGCTGCAGCAGCTGGTCTGAGATCTCCCACGCATACATCTGTGGGACAGGAAGTGATGTCATTACACCTGTTTACACCTGAGCTGCAGCAGGTTTTATAATAGGCTCGTTCGAGATTAACTGCTCCTCGCCTGGAAAGTAGATGAGAGCAGGCGGCCGCAGCGGGGGCGGTGACAAAAAGCTGCAGTGAAGTCGGACAGTTTCCCGACAGTTTCCAGCAGCCTTCAGTCTGTACAGGAAGTCACAGACACACTTACATCCTGTCTGGTATGATGTCAATTCATTAAAAAAAGTGATCAGACCCATCAGTTTGTTTTCAGTCTCTAGTTGTTTTAATTATGATAGATTAATTTATTAAAATGCTTTACAGGTGATCTGTAGTTTATGTTCATGGTTCATGAACTCTCCTGTAAATCAGCATCATATCAGTTTGACCTGTCCCCTCAACTACACAGGCTGAATAAAGTGTGTTTGAATATAAGGTTAATATTTTCAGAGGAAAAAAAATACGAGACAGCAGCTTTCATTAAGGCTCAGTCAGACACAGTCAGGGTTTCACATCTGTACATGTTATTTTAAGAATCCTAACATCCCACTGACCACCAGTCTCTGTGTTGCTAAATACTTTAATAATTAAAGCAGTCCAGTGTTAATATACAGTAGACTCTGTATAGTTTATGATGAATGTACAGTACAGGCCAAAAGTTTGGACACACCTTCTCATTCAATGCGTTTTCTTTATTTTCATTACTATTTACATTGTAGATTCTCACTGAAGGCATCAAAACTATGAATGAACACATGTGGAGTTATGTACTTAACAAAAAAAGGTGAAATAACTGAAAACATGTTTTATATTCTAGTTTCTTCAAAATAGCCACCCTTTGCTCTGATTACTGCTTTGCACACTCTTGGCATTCTCTCGATGAGCTTCAAGAGGTAGTCACCTGAAATGGTTTCCACTTCACAGGTGTGCCTTATCAGGGTTAATTAGTGGAATTTCTTGCTTTATCAATGGGGTTGGGACCATCAGTTGTGTTGTGCACAAGTCAGGTTAATACACAGCCAACAGCCCTATTGTCAACTGTTAAAATTCATACTATGGCAAGAACCAATCAGCTAACTAAAGAAAAACGAGTGGCCATCATTACTTTAAAAAATGAAGGTCAGTCAGTCCGGAAAACTGCAAAAACTTTAAATGTGTCCCCAAGTGGAGTCGCAAAAACCATCAAGCGCTACAACGAAACTGGCACACATGAGGACCGACCCAGGAAAGGAAGACCAAGAGTCACCTCTGCTTCTGAGGATAAGTTCATCCGAGTCACCGGCCTCAGAAATCGCAAGTTAACAGCAGCTCAGATCAGAGACCAGATGAATGCCACACAGAGTTCTAGCAGCAGACCCATCTCTAGAACAACTGTTAAGAGGAGACTGCGCGAATCAGGCCTTCATGGTCAAATAGCTGCTAGGAAACCACTGCTAAGGAGAGGCAACAAGCAGAAGAGATTTGTTTGGGCCAAGAGACACAAGGAATGGACATTAGACCAGTGGAAATCTGTGCTTTGGTCTGATGAGTCCAAATTTGAGATCTTTGGTTCCAACCGCCGTGTCTTTGTGAGACGCAGAAAAGGTGAACGGATGGATTCCACATGCCTGGTTCCCACTGTGAAGCATGGAGGAGGAGGTGTGATGGTGTGGGGGTGTTTTGCTGGTGACACTGTTGGGGATTTATTCAAAATTGAAGGCACACTGAACCAGCATGGCTACCACAGCATCCTGCAGCGACATGCCATCCCATCCGGTTTGCGTTTAGTTGGACGATCATTTATTTTTCAACAGGACAATGACCCCAAACACACCTCCAGGCTGTGTAAGGGCTATTTGACCAAGAAGGAGAGTGATGGAGTGCTGCGGCAGATGACCTGGCCTCCACAGTCACCGGACCTGAACCCAATCGAGATGGTTTGGGGTGAGCTGGACCGCAGAGTGAAGGCAAAGGGGCCAACAAGTGCTAAACACCTCTGGGAACTCCTTCAGGACTGTTGGAAAACCATTTCAGGTGACTACCTCTTGAAGCTCATCGAGAGAATGCCAAGAGTGTGGAAAGCAGTAATCAGAGCAAAGGGTGGCTATTTTGAAGAAACTAGAATATAAAACATGTTTTCAGTTATTTCACATTTTTTTGTTAAGTACATAACTCCACGTGTTCATTCATAGTTTTGATGCCTTCAGTGAGAATCTACAATGTAAATAGTCATGAAAATAAAGAAAACGCATTGATTGAGAAGGTGTGTCCAAACTTTTGGCCTGTACTGTATTTAGTCTGTGACAACTAAACTTCATCATCTGTCACACAACATGTTTTCTGTTACAGAATAAACCTTCAAATCAGACAAATATAGTCTTAATCTCTAAAATTCAACAAAAATGAAAAGTTTATCTAAAACGTCATATTGTTGATTCAACATCTGAACCAATCAGCTTTTAGATCAGGTGAGATCCAGGCGGTGCAGTCTGTGGAGAGCCATTCTTGGAACCCATCGGCTGTATTCGGTGTCTGACTTCCGGCAGACGGCGATACAGCCTCTGGGGGCAGACCCCCGATTTTTTGGCATTCCGGTTTGATTTGGGCAGAGGAGGCAAATTTCCGTTTCCGACCTCTGTTAATATATAAGTAAATATCAGATATTAATATATACTTTCACCATACTGTACCACAGTAACCAGAACTATAATTATAATATTATTACTTTCATTAATGTTGTTGTAAGCTACTGTCATTACCGTCTGTCCTGCATATCTCTCTCTCTCTCTCTCTCTGTGTGTCATACGGATTACTGTTAATTTATTATGCTGATCTGTTCTGTACGACATCTATTGCACATCTGTCTGTCCTGGAAGAGGGGTCCCTCCTCAGTTGCTCTTCCTGAGGTTTCTACTGTTTTTCCCCGTTAAAGGGTTTTTTGGGGAGTTTTTCCTGATCAGCTGTGAGGGTCCAAAGGACAGAGGGATATTGTACGCTGTAAAGCCCTGTGAGGCAAATTGTGATTTGTGATATTGGGCTTTATAAATAAAACTGATTGATTGATTGAATATGCTGATCCATTGCAATGGATTCAGAGTTTGCAGTGACGCCAATTATGTTCCGCCTCGTTAATTCACTGCACGGACCGTTTAACCTGTTAAAAACTGCAGCCGGCTCAAACGTGATTGATCAATATCACGCGGACTACAAACAGCCTAGCACCGGACTCATTGACTGAATGTAGAGTCTGTATCCGTGTATTTTCAAACAGGGAAGTAAATAGTGATCAACTTCCTTTTTTTGTGCGTGACTTCCAGTCAGCCACTTTCCTTCATGTTTTCCCTTACCGGAGCTAATGGTGCAAGCTATTTTTTTTCAATTTTCAATTGTTTATGTTAGTCAATCAGTTAGTTAGTTAGTTAGTTAGTCTGTGTATTTTGTATAGATAACTGTGCCCACGTTTCCGTTACAACGGAAATTTATTCCCTCTAAACGCGAATAAATCGCACGTCAATCATAAACTATGAAACAAAAAAGCACAATCTATACTGAGTGAGACAAACTGCTTGATCCCCGTCTCCAGTGTACCAGCAGCACACCGGGCTACACAGCCTCTCTACCTGAGCAGCTGAAGCTGCGGCTCGCACCCTCGACACACAGACGGTGCTTCTGCATGCTAGCCACACGTGTGCGCAACTGTGAGAAATAAATATGTGAGGTGTACACTGCTGTTCTATCTTTTTTTTCCTTTTCTTTCTTTCTTTTTGTCAGCAACATGCACTCCTAAAACAGGACGGGTTGTTTTAATTGACTGAGTTGATCATTAAGCCATAGTGATGTGCGGATCGGCTCTGATAGCACCTGAATCAGCATGTACGCATCAACCATCCAGCCATTACAACATGATTGAGCTAGCAAAGCAGTTTTGGGTTGCTATGTGTGGTATTTATTCAGTTTTGGGAAATCACGATGTCTAGAAAGCATCAGTGGCTGCAGCTGACAGGGACAGCTAACGTTAACACTAGCAGCAAAGCTAACATCAGGACGTCATCTGTTAAAAGCCTCCCGTTGTCGGATACGACATGAAACTGTTCCAGTTAGCTCAATCATGTTGTAACTAAGACATCCGCTGGAAAAAAATATTTTTTTCATGGACCGTTTATTGAATTATTGAGTTATTGCAGACACCGCTCACGGCTAACAGCTAATGGTTAGCCCAGCTAATCTATGATAACCATGTTATTAATTATAAAACGTGCACACAGAAATAGTAATGTTTGTTCAATCATTGTGTTTATAGACTTTACAAACATCAGATTAGTCTAAACGGTGATATAGTGACGTGAAAAATGTGATATAGATATACATATACATATATATATATATATATATGTATATATATATATATATATATATATATATATATATATATATATATATATATATATGTATATATATATATATATATATATATATATATATATATGTATATGTACATATATGTATATATATATATATATATATATACATACAAATATATAGCTAAACTCAACAAGGTAAACAACAAGGCGATTCCCATTTACTCGTTCTGAGGGAGCACTTGTTGCTGGAATACACAGATACTTGCAAGGTTCGTTGTGTTGCCATCTGATGTGCAAACCGTGTCTGTGCAATCACCATTGTTTGCACCTTGTCGTTTGGGGAAAAGCCAAACTAATTCCATACGATGGAGGTGGAGTTCTTTTTAGGGACTAACTCCTCCGTTTCGCTTTCATTTTCAGCCATGGCTTGCCGCTACACAACCAAACTTGGAGGCTACAACTAGTAGCTAGTAAGAAATCCACTGCACTGCTCGCAGTTCTCTATGATTGGTTGGTCAGGTGCCAGTGAAACTTCTGATGCGTCTGTGCACCCGCATAGAACTGCAACGCATAGAATGTGCCCTATAGACGATTCTACGATCTCTCTGCTTTGTCAGATCGTCAACACATTCTAATCCTTCACATCCTTCTAATATCGTCATATCGCACACCCCTACGTCAGAGCAAGTCGGGATGAAGTCGGACACAAAACTAACCGGCATGCATTGTGCGCCGATCGCCAGTGATCGAATCTGCGCAGGCCTGGCTCATCTCAAACGAACCTATTAACTCCTGCTGCAGGTTCCACATGAAGTAAAGACCCTCTGACGTGACACGTGTGCGCCCTTTAAATCCCATAGACATATATACATAGACGCTGCATTGACTGCCGCTGCCTATCAGAGCCGACGTTCTCGCCGGCCGCCATCTTGGATGGGTCTCGCTTCGCCTCCACAGTGCATTCACTTCTATTGAGGAAGGATCTGTATGCACAAGTAAAACAGAGTAACTCACTGAATTTTTAACTGATTTTCACGCGGTTTGTTTGTTACAAACGGCATACATGAAGTTATGATACAGGATGCTTTTGTACATTAAAAATACAGGATTTCATGCTTTAATACTTTCTGCAGATAGCAACAGCATGTTATTTAGGTCACAACACAGTTCTTTTATTCACCTCATATATATTATATGTACATATATGTATATATATATATACACACACACATATATATATATATATATATATATATATATATATATATATATATACACACACAGTATATATATACTGTATAAACACAGTATACACAATACAAAACATACTATAGCATATTATGTATAGCGGCGCACCTATGTGCGGTGCACATATTCACTTTTCCACCAGCTGTGCTGCAAATATCCCCTGCTGCTCATCCTTCTCTATCTTTTTCCAAATTATCTTGACCACAGTCCCATTTTCATAGTTATAATACAAATGCCAAAATTAATTTCAGTGTTTATGTAAATATTGAAAATGTTTTTTACTACTTTTGAGGGATCACAGCAGTCAGTGTAATAAGAATAAGAAGAACTTTATTAATCCCCAAAGAAAATTTCAAATAAGTCTGTAAGATCATCTATTTAACAAAGAATTATTAAGTCTGATGGCTGTGGGTATAAAAGAGAGTGAGTGTGTGTGAGAAATAAACTCAATCAACAATCAAGTTTTTCTTTATTAAAATATATTAATAAATGTATTAATATGCTATACTATGTTTTGTATTGTGCATATTGTGTGTATATTGTGTTTATACAGTATAGTATAGCCTATATATATACATACAGTACAGGCCAAAAGTTTGGACACACCTTCTCATTCAATGCGTTTTCTTTATTTTCATTACTATTTACATTAAAGATTCTCACTGAAAGCATCAAAACTATGAATGAACACATGTGGAGTTATGTACTTAACAAAAAAAGGTGAAATAACTGAAAACATGTTTTATATTCTAGATTCTTCAAAATAGCCACCCTTTGCTCTGATTACTGCTTTGCACACCCTTGGCATTCTGTCGATGAGCTTCAAGAGGTAGTCACCTGACATGGTTTTCCAACAGTCTTGAAGGAGTTCCCAGAGGTGTTTAGCACTTGTTGGCCCCTTTGCCTTCACTCTGCGGTCCAGCTCGCCCCAAACCATCTCGATTGGGTTCAGGTCCGGTGACTGTGGAGGCCAGGTCATCTGCCGCAGCACTCCATCACTCTCCTTCTTGGTCAAATAGCCCTTACACAGCCTGGAGTGTTTGAGGTCATTGTCCTGTTGAAAAATAAATGATTGGCCAACTAAACGCAAACCAGATGGGATCGCATGTCGCTGCAGGATGCTGTGGTAGCCATGCTGGTTCAGTGTGCCTTCAATTTTGAATAAATCCCCAACAGTGTCACCAGCAAAACACCCCCACACCATCACACCTCCTCCTCCATGCTTCACAGTGGGAACCAGGCATGTGGAATCCATCCGTTCACCTTTTCTGCGTCTCACAAAGACACGGCGGTTGGAACCAAAGATCTCAAATTTCGACTCATCAGACCAAAGCACAGATTTCCACTGGTCTAATGTCCATTCCTTGTGTTTCTTGGCCCAACCAAATCTCTTCTGCTTGTTGCCTGTCCTTAGCAGTGGTTTCCTAGCAGCTATTTGACCATGAAGGCCTGATTCGCGCAGTCTCCTCTTAACAGTTGTTCTAGAGATGGGTCTGCTGCTAGAACTCTGTGTGGCATTCATCTGGTCTCTGATCTGAGCTGCTGTTAACTTGCGATTTCTGAGGCTGGTGACTCGGATAAACTTATCCTCAGAAGCAGAGGTGACTCTTGGTCTTCCTTTCCTGGGTCGATCCTCATGTGTGCCAGTTTCGTTGTAGCGCTTGATGGTTTTTGCGACTCCACTTGGGGACACATTTAAAGTTTTTGCAATTTTCCGGACTGACTGACCTTCATTTCTTAAAGTAATGATGGCCACTCGTTTTTCTTTAGTTAGCTGATTGGTTCTTGCCATAATATGAATTTTAACAGTTGTCCAATAGGGCTGTCGGCTGTGTATTAACCTGACTTCTGCACAACACAACTGATGGTCCCAACCCCATTGATAAAGCAAGAAATTCCACTAATTAACCCTGATAAGGCACACCTGTGAAGTGGAAACCATTTCAGGTGACTACCTCTTGAAGCTCATCGAGAGAATGCCAAGAGTGTGCAAAGCAGTAATCAGAGCAAAGGGTGGCTATTTTGAAGAAACTAGAATATAAAACATGTTTTCAGTTATTTCACCTTTTTTTGTTAAGTACATAACTCCACATGTGTTCATTCATAGTTTTGATGCCTTCAGTGAGAATCTACAATGTAAATGGTCATGAAAATAAAGAAAACGCATTGAATGAGAAGGTGTGTCCAAACTTTTGGCCTGTACTGTACATATACATATATATATGTGTGTGTGTGTGTGTATGTGTGTATATCTATCTATCTATCTATCTATCTATCTATCTATCCTGTATCATAACTACATGTGTGCCGTTAGTAACAAACCAAACCTCGTGAAAATCAGTTGAAAATTCAGTGAGTTATTCTGTTTTACTTGTGCATACAGCTCCTTCCTCAATAGAAGTGAATGCACGGTGGAGGCGAAGCGAGACCCATCCAGGATGGTGGCCGGCGAGGACGCGCTCAGGCACTCGATGCGGCGTCTATGTATATGTGTCTATGTTTAAATCCTTCCTGAAAACATTCTGTTATTAAAGTTATTTCAATGTTCTTCCTGTTTACTCTGATTTTATCTTTTTATCAGTAAATAAAAACTTTTTGATAAAGTTCTGAATAATGTTTCCTGTTTTTATAAACAGTGAGAGATGATAGGGTTAGTGTAATTATACAACACTTCATGTGTTCACACTGATGATAACAACAACATAACACTTCATGTTTTCACACTGATAACAACACAACACTTCATGTGTTCACAGTGATAACAACACAACACTTCATGTGTTCACAGTGATAACAACAACATAACACTTCATGTGTTCACACTGATGATAGCAACAACATAACACTTCATGTTTTCACACTGATAACAACACAACACTTCATGTGTTCACAGTGATAACAACAACATAACACTTCATGTGTTCACACTGATGATAACAACAACATAACACTTCATGTGTTCACACTGAGGATAACAACAACATAACACTTCATGTTTTCACACTGATAACAACAACATAACACTTTGTGTGTTCACAGTGATAACAACAACACAACACTTCATGTGTTCACACTGATGATAACAACACAACACTTCATGTGTTCACACTGATGATAACACAACACTTCACAGGGCTCAACAATAAGGATTGCCTGATTGCCCGGGGCAAGTAAAACTCACGGTTGGGCATGTAAACTAACAACTCACTTGCCCCATCGGGCAAGTTGCCAAAAATAGTAAAAGTTAATAACTAATTGATAAAATAAATGTATTTTAAACCGCGCTCTTCGGCTCTGATGCAGTGGTCTCTCTGCCTGAAGTCACAGGCACAGCTGTGTAACAGTGTCCTGCCCACAGCGCCCATTGATATTATTTTGCGCGACAGACGCTTGATATAATAACATAACAATATACTATTTATGGTGTTACGCCGTTGTGTCATTTCTGTCTCTACATGGTCACGCGTTAACAATTCTCCTCTGCATCGCGCACGGCGGAGTTCCGCCACACACACAGGTGAGCACGCTAGAGCGGCTCGGGCCGCATTCTCCTGACCAAACCTGACCCCGAGCCCGGTGCAGTTTGTCAGCTGACAAAGTTACTGAAATGGACAGTGTGTAAATAACCAACAGACTGCTGTTACGCACAAACACACTGCTCGCACAGCAGCGCGGCACTCATGCTGAGCTTGTGTTGCGTTCAGGCGTTGTCACGTAAATAACAACTTCCAACACTTAAATAGGTCATAGCACAAAACAGCAGCACGTCAAGTGACATTTTACTTTCTTATATTCAATAAAATTCTATGTTCCTAAATCTTGAGCCACCTCATATGTAAGCTAGACAGACATTTCACCTGCTCATTACTGTGCACACATGTACTGTATGTACTTAGTCCTAAAGAGCCCTTCTGGTGCCAGTAGATACATAGAAACATCCCAGCAGGCTGTGCTTTGCAAGCACACAAAAAAGTTTCACGCATGTGAAAATTATTTTTCATGCGTGTGCTTCACCTTCACTGCTACAACTCCAACCTAGGGGAAACACTGCTGTGTGCGTTTTGTGCAACAGGTGGTTGTGGTAGTCTACTGGTAGAGTAGAGAGAGAGCTAAGTAGCGTTGAAGTACAGAAGAGCAGGGCAGAGAGATGGAAGCAAAATATATTAAACCCGGTGTTAATACAGCAGAACTGGAGAGAGGGGTGAAAAATAAATAGAGGTGGGCATGGCTCAAGTAGGGCGCAAAATTATAGACGGAGAATGATTGACAAATTTTTCACTTTAAGCCCTGACACTGTCATATTTGTGTAGGAATTAAGCTACAATACATGACATATATTGTTTTAATTAATAAATACAGTGTGAATAAAGATTACATAACATAAAAATAACTGCAGTCTTTGTTATTTGATAGCCGCTTAAATTAAACAATTTTTATAGGGCAAGTAAAAACTGACTTCGGGCAAGTAGATCTCTGACCAGCTTGCCCGACCGGGCAAGTGAAAAAAAAACTTAGCATTAAACCCTGCCTGTCTGGTAACTACAGACTAACTTTAGCTGTGTGATGGTTCATGTTAGCATCATGTTGTCTCTGACAGCAGACCGTCTATAGCTGACATAACCTGTCTGGTATCTACAGACTAACTTTAGCTGTGTGATGGTTCATGTTACCATCATGTTGTCTTTGACAGCAGACCGTCTATAGCTGACATAACCTGTCTTGTAACTACAGACTAACTTTAGCTGTGCGGTGGTTTATGTCAGCATCATGTTGTGTCTGACAGCAGACCGTCTATAGCTGACATAACCTGTCTTGTAACTACAGACTAACTTTAGCTGTGTGATGGTTCATGTTAACATCATGTTGTCTCTGACAGCAGTCTGTCTATAGCTGACATAACCTGTCTGGTAACTACAGACAAACTTTAGCTGCGCGATGGTTCATGTTAACATCATGTTGTCTCTGACAGCAGACCGTCTATAGCTGAGCTAACCTGTCTGGTAACTACAGACTAACTTTAGCTGTGCGATGGTTCATGTTAACATCATGTTGTCTCTGACAGCAGACCGTCTATAGCTGAGCTAACCTGTCTGGTAACTGCAGACTAACTTTAGCTGTGTGATGGTTCATGTTAACATCATGTTGTCTCTGACAGCAGACCGTCTATAGCTGAGCTAACCTGTCTGGTAACTACAGACTAACTTAAGCTGTGTGATGGTTAATGTTAACATCATGTTGTCTCTAACAGCAGACCGTCTATAGCTGAGCTAACCTGCCTGGTAACTACAGACTAACTTTAGCTGTGTGATGGTTCATGTTAACATCATGTCTCTGACAGCAGACCGTCTATAGCTGAGCTAACCTGTCTGGTAACTACAGACTAACTTAAGCTGTGTGATGGTTCATGTTAACATCATGTTGTCTCTGACAGCAGACCGTCTATAGCTGAGCTAACCTGTCTGGTAACTGCAGACTAACTTAAGCTGTGTGATGGTTCATGTTAACATCATGTTGTCTCTGACAGCAGACCGTCTATAGCTGAGCTAACCTGTCTGGTAACTACAGACTAACTTTAGCTGTGCGATGGTTTATGTCAGCATCATGTTGTCTCTGACAGCAGACCGTCTATAGCTGAGCTAACCTGTCTGGTAACTACAGACTAACTTTAGCTGTGCGATGGTTCATGTTAACATCATGTTGTCTCTGACAGCAGACCGTCTATAGCTGAGCTAACCTGTCTGGTAACTGCAGACTAACTTTAGCTGTGCGATGGTTCATGTTAACATCATGTTGTCTCTGACAGCAGACCGTCTATAGCTGAGCTAACCTGTCTGGTAACTACAGACTAACTTTAGCTGTGTGATGGTTCATGTTAACATCATGTTGTCTCTGACAGCAGACCTCCTATAGCTGAGCTAACCTGTCTGGTAACTGCAGACTAACTTAAGCTGTGTGATGGTTCATGTTAACATCATGTTGTCTCTGTAAGCAGACCGTCTATAGCTGAGCTAACCTGTCTGGTAACTGCAGACTAACTTAAGCTGTGCTATGGTTCATGTTACCATCATGTTGTCTCTGACAGCAGACCGTCTATAGCTGAGCTAACCTGTCTGGTAACTACAGACTAACTTTAGCTGTGTGATGGTCCATGTTAACATCATGTTGTCTCTGTAAGCAGACCGTCTATAGCTGAGCTAACCTGTCTGGTAACTACAGACTAACTTTAGCTGTGTGATGGTTCATGTTAACATCATGTTGTCTCTGACAGCAGACCGTCTATAGCTGAGCTAACCTGTCTGGTAACTGCAGACTAACTTAAGCTGTGTGATGGTTCATGTTAACATCATGTTGTCTCTGACAGCAGACCGTCTATAGCTGAGCTAACCTGTCTGGTAACTGCAGACTAACTTTAGCTGTGTGATGGTTCATGTTAACATCATGTTGTCTCTGACAGCAGACCGTCTATAGCTGAGCTAACCTGTCTGGTAACTACAGACTAACTTAAGCTGTGTGATGGTTAATGTTAACATCATGTTGTCTCTAACAGCAGACCGTCTATAGCTGAGCTAACCTGTCTGGTAACTACAGACTAACTTTAGCTGTGCGATGGTTCATGTTAACATCATGTTGTCTCTGACAGCAGACTGTCTATAGCTGAGCTAACCTGTCTGGTAACTGCAGACTAACTTTAGCTGTGTGATGGTTCATGTTAACATCATGTTGTCTCTGACAGCAGACCGTCTATAGCTGAGCTAACCTGCCTGGTAACTACAGACTAACTTTAGCTGTGCGATGGTTCATGTCAGCATCATGTTGTCTCTGACAGCAGACCGTCTATAGCTGAGCTAACCTGTCTGGTAACTACAGACTAACTTAAGCTGTGTGATGGTTCATGTTAACATCATGTTGTCTCTGACAGCAGACCGTCTATAGCTGAGCTAACCTGTCTGGTAACTGCAGACTAATTTTAGCTGTGTGATGGTTCATGTTAACATCATGTCTCTGACAGCAGACCGTCTATAGCTGAGCTAACCTGTCTGGTAACTGCAGACTAACTTTAGCTGTGCAATGGTTCATGTTAACATCATGTTGTCTCTGACAGCAGACCGTCTATAGCTGACATAACCTGTCTCATAACTACAGACTAACTTTAGCTGTGTGATGGTTCATGTTACCATCATGTTGTCTCTGACAGCAGACCGTCTATAGCTGAGCTAACCTGTCTGGTAACTACAGACTAACTTTAGCTGTGTGATGGTCCAAGTTAACATCATGTTGTCTCTGACAGCAGACCGTCTATAGCTGAGCTAACCTGTCTAGTAACTACAGACTAACTTAAGCTGTGCGATGGTTCATGTTAACATCATGTTGTCTCTGACAGCAGACCGTCTATAGCTGACATAACCTGTCTGGTAACTACAGACTAACTTTAGCTGTGCGGTGGTTTATGTCAGCATCATGTTGTCTCTGACAGCAGACCGTCTATAGCTGACATAACCTGTCTGGTAACTACAGACTAACTTCAGCTGTGTGATGGTCCATGTTAACATCATGTTGTCTCTGACAGCAGACCGTCTATAGCTGAGCTAACCTGTCTGGTAACTACAGACTAACTTTAGCTGTGCGATGGTTCATGTTAACATCATGTTGTCTCTGACAGCAGACCGTCTATAGCTGAGCTAACCTGTCTGGTAACTACAGACTAACTTTAGCTGTGTGATGGTCCATGTTAACATCATGTTGTCTCTGACAGCAGACCGTCTATAGCTGAGCTAAGCTGTCTGGTAACTGCAGACTAACTTTAGCTGTGTGATGGTTCATGTTAACATCATGTTGTCTCTGACAGCAGACCGTCTATAGCTGAGCTAACCTGTCTGGTAACTGCAGACTAACTTAAGCTGTGTGATGGTTCATGTTAACATCATGTTGTCTCTGACAGCAGACCGTCTATAGCTGAGCTAACCTGTCTGGTAACTACAGACTAACTTAAGCTGTGTGATGGTTCATGTTAACATCATGTTGTCTCTGACAGCAGACCGTCTATAGCTGAGCTAACCTGTCTGGTAACTGCAGACTAACTTAAGCTGTGTGATGGTTCATGTTAACATCATGTTGTCTCTGACAGCAGACCGTCTATAGCTGAGCTAACCTGTCTGGTAACTACAGACTAACTTTAGCTGTGCGATGGTTTATGTCAGCATCATGTTGTCTCTGACAGCAGACCGTCTATAGCTGAGCTAACCTGTGTGGTAACTACAGACTAACTTTAGCTGTGCGATGGTTCATGTTAACATCATGTTGTCTCTGACAGCAGACCGTCTATAGCTGAGCTAACCTGTCTGGTAACTGCAGACTAACTTTAGCTGTGCGATGGTTCATGTTAACATCATGTTGTCTCTGACAGCAGACCGTCTATAGCTGAGCTAACCTGTCTGGTAACTGCAGACTAATTTTAGCTGTGCGATGGTTCATGTTAACATCATGTCTCTGACACCAGACCATCTATAGCTGAGCTAACCTGTCTGGTAACTACAGACTAACTTTAGCTGTGTGATGGTTCATGTTAACATCATGCTGTCTCTGACAGCAGACGGTCTATAGCTGAGCTAACCTGTCTGGTAACTGCAGACTAACTTTAGCTGTGCAATGGTTCATGTTAACATCATGTTGTCTCTGACAGCAGACTGTCCATAGCTGACATAACCTGTCTGGTAACTACAGACTAACTTTAACTGTGCGATGGTTCATGTTAACATCATGTTGTCTTTGACAGCAGACCGTCTATAGCTGAGCTAACCTGTCTGGTAACTACAGACTAACTTTTGCTGTGTGATGGTTCATGTTAACATCATGTTGTCTCTGACAGCAGACCGTCTATAGCTGAGCTAACCTGTCTGGTAACTACAGACTAACTTTAGCTGCATGAGGGTTCATGTTAACATCATGTTGTCTCTGACAGCAGACCGTCTATAGCTGAGCTAACCTGTCTGGTAACTGCAGACTAACTTTAGCTGTGTGATGGTTCATGTTAACATCATGTTGTCTCTGACAGCACACCGTCTATAGCTGAGCTAAGCTGTCTGGTAACTACAGACTAACTTTAGCTGTGTGATGGTTCATGTTAACATCATGTTGTCTCTGACAGCAGACCGTCTATAGCTGAGCTAACCTGTCTGGTAACTACAGACTAACTTTAACTGTGTGATGGTTCATGTTAGCATCATGTCGTCTCTGACAGCAAATAACCAATAACTGATAGATTTATGAACAGAGTTTGGTTGAGAGATCACATGTCTGTTAACGAGAGACAGACTAACTTTAGCTGTGTGTTTGTCTCATGGAGTCGGAAACATTAGCCATGCTACATGCTAAGAGAGCTAGCAACCCGGGCCTGTTGAACTCCTCTGAGAATTAAAAACATTCACATTCTCCGTCTGATGAAACACTGACAAACGTCAAAGCATTAAATCCTCTGACTTCATGGTGAACTCATTAATCATGACGTCACACACACACACACACACACACACACACACACACATACACACACACACACACACACACCTATTTACAGTTTGTGTTTTCATCCATTCATTTAGCTAGCCTAGCTTAGCTACCATGCTAACGTAAACCTCCGGTTCCTCTGAGCCTGCGCAGTTAGGCTCACCTGTCCTTTATTAAACAGGTAAAACATTAAAACCCGGTCCACGCAGGTACATTAACTTCCAACCACACACACCCCCCGTCCCCCTAACCGCCTCCCCCGCTCCCCCGGCACGGCCTCTCCCATTTTCTTACCGATCTCTGGAGCTCTCCGAGCCACACCGAGGCTCGCTCCTTCCCGGACGGGTCCGGGTCGTGGTACAGGGCCTGGACCGCCTGGTAGACCAGGGCCAGGTTCGGTTTGCCCCCCTCCATGGCTCCGTCCGAATCAAGGATGAGATAAGGCAGAAAGTTCACGGGCAGCACGGCGGAGCTGACAGAGTCCTACACGGTCTGTGTGTCGACCGCCATCTCGCACAGAGTTCCCTCTGCCGACCGGAAACACGGGCACAAACATTAGTTCCGCTCTGTCAGGATGGGACGACACCGCACACAGATCCCCATTCAAAAAAACTTTATTTAAAAAAACTTTCATAACATTCTGTGTTTATAGATAAAGACAAAACTTTATTTAAAACTTTTACTTAATCTGACTGTGTTTATAAACAGACACAAAACGTTATTTAAAACCTTTAATTTAATCTGACCGTGTTTACAAACAGACACAAAACTTTATTTAAAACCTTTAATTTAAACTGACCCTGTTTATAAACAGACACAAAAGTTTATTTAACACCTTTAATTTAATCTGACCCTGTTTATAAACAGACAAAAAACGTTATTTAAAACTTTTATTTAATCTGACCATGTTTATAAAGAGACACAAAACTTTATTTAAAACCTTTAATTTAATCTGACCGTGTTTATAATCAGACATAAAACTTTATTTAAAACCTTTAATTTAATCTGTGTTTATAAACATACAAAACACTTTATTTAAACACACACAAAACAGACACAAAACTTTATTTAAAACCTTTAATTTAAACTGACCGTGTTTATAAACAGACACAAAACTTTATTTAAAAACTTTTATTTAAACTGACTGTGTTTATAAACAGACACAAAACTTTATTTAACACCTTTAATTTAATCTGATCCTGTTCATAAACAGACAAAAAACGTTATTAAAAACTTTTATTTAATCTGACCATGTTTATAAACAGACACAAAACTTTATTTAACACCTTTAATTTAACCTGATCCTGTTTATAAACAGACAAAAAACGTTATTAAAAACTTTAATTCAATCTGACCCTGTTTATAAACAGACACAAAACTTTATTTAACAGCTTTAATTTAATCTGACCCTGTTTATAATCAGACACAAAATTTTATTTAACACCTTTAATTTAATCTGACCCTGTTTATAAACAGACAAAAAACGTTATTTAAAACTTTTAATTTAATCTGACTGTGTTTATAAACATACACAAAACTTTATTTAAAAACTTTAATTGAAACTGACCCTGTTTATAAACAGACACAAAACTTTATTTAAAACTTTTATTTAATCTGACCATGTTTATAAACAGACACAAAACTTTATTTAAAACCTTTAATTTAATCTGACCGTGTTTATAATCAGACAAAAAAACTTTATTTAAAACCTTTAATTTAATCTGACCGTGTTTATAAACATACACAAATCTTTATTTAACACCTTTAATTTAATCTGACCCTGTTTATAAACAGACACAAAACTTTATTTAAAACCTTTAATTTAAACTGACTGTGTTTATAATCAGACAAAAACCTTCATTTAAAAACTTTAATTTAAACTGACCATGTTTATAAACAGACACAAACTTTATTTAAAAATCTTAGCGTTGTCGCCTCACAGAGGGTTCCTGGTTTGAACCCAGGGTGGGGGAGTCCTTCTGTGCAGAGCTAATGTTCTCCCTGTGTCAGGCTGGGTTTCTCCAGGTGCTCTGACATGTTCTCCCTGTGTCAGCGTGGGTTTCCTCCAGGTGCTCTGACATGTTCTCCCTGTGTCAGCGTGGGTTTCCTCCAGGTGCTCTGTGTATAAAGTTGTGAATACTGAGTGAATTCAAACTGAAAATGTTCCTCGTCATTCCCCATATGCTGGTTGATGAACTCGCTTACAGATTCACATCATGATTTAAACACCCTGTTTAAATTCTCACAGTGTACAGAGAGATGATGTCATGACGCTGATGGTGGCAACGGCGGTAAATCACCTCCTAACTGAGGTCGTATCATACCCATACTTCATCTGAAACTCTCAGTCTGGTCATGATACGACCTCGGCTCTGTAGGTGAACTTCATCCACTCAGAGTCAGACGGACAGGAACTGAGTTCAAAACAAACGTGACAACAAACAACTGACACAAATGATGACTCAGCAACTCGTAAACCTGACGACTCGACATAAGGAGGAAGTCTCTGTATCTGATTAAAACACGTGAAGTCAAACTAACACAATGACTGGAAATCAAAAACACACCTTTGTTGATGTGACTCTTCGTCCTTTGAAGGTGAGACGATGTAGTGATGAAGAGA
Source organism: Epinephelus malabaricus (assembly GCA_037127435.1). Lineage (NCBI taxonomy): Eukaryota > Metazoa > Chordata > Actinopteri > Perciformes > Serranidae > Epinephelus > Epinephelus malabaricus. The sequence goes on along the minus strand of JANUFT010000021.1, from coordinate 33,188 downwards.
TGAGGGGTGTTTCTGAGCCTTTTCTCCAGGCTATAAAGATGATGAAGTTAGGATGAAGGGAAGATGAAGTGAGGATGAGGAGTGAGGATGAGGAGCGGAGGCAGAAACTGATGTCTTTATGTTGCTCCCCAGATTAACCAGTTAAACCAGTTTAAACCAGTTTACTGGTCTTTCTGTCTCTAATCTGATGATCTGAGGACGTTTGGAGGATTTGGAGGATCGAAGACAACGACCTGCTCAGGGAAATCTCAAACATCCGGATTAGACGTGAGGCCATACGGATTGAAAAAGTAAAGGTCCTTATTGGATTTTAACAGACAGACCACCTGCTGCTGCAGACCATCATCATCATCATCATCATCATGAAAACCATCATCAGCATAAACATTTCCCTGAGGAAGTGTTCCCAACGGATTAATAAAGTTACATCTAATCTAATATAATCTAAACACAATCATCATCATCATAAACACCATCATCATCATCATAAACACCATCATCATCATAATGAACACCATCATCATCATCATAAACATTTCCCTGAGGAAGTGTTCCCAAGGGATTAATAAAGTTACATCTAATCTAATATAGTCTAAACGCAATCATCATCATCATCATCATGAACACCATCATCATCATCATCATCATAAACGCCATCAACATCATCATGAACACCATCATCATCATCATAAACATTTCCCTGAGGAAGTGTTCCCAAGGGATTAATAAAGTTACATCTAATCTAATATAGTCTAAACACAATCATCATCATCATAAACACCATCATCATCATCATCAACACCATCATCATCATCATGAACACCATCATCATCATAAACACCATCATCATCATCATCATCATCATCATCATCATGAACACCATCATCATCATCATCATCATAAACACCATCATCATCATCATGAACACCATCATCACGATCATAAACACCATCATCATCATCATAAACACCATCATCATCATCATCATCATAAACACCATCATCATCATCATGAACACCATCATCACAATCATAAACACCATCATCATCATCATAAACACCATCATCATGAACACCATCATCATCATGAACACCATCATAAACACCATCATTATCGTGAACACCATCATCATCATCATCATAAACACCATCATCATCATCATCATCATCATCATAAACACCATCATCATCATAAACACCATCATCATAAACACCGTCATCATCATCATCATCATAACCACCATCATCATCATCATGAACACCATCATTCAGCAATAAAACTGAATTCCTACTCATTGGCACCAAATCCACCCTATCTAAAGTTGACACCTTCTCTCTCTCCGTCGACAGCTCCTTAGTCTCCCCCTCCCCTCAGGTTAAGAGTCTGGGTGTCATCCTCGACAGTACACTATCCTTTCAATCTCACATTAATAGAATCACCCGGTCTGCTTATTTCCACCTGCGCTCCATCAATCGTCTCCACCATCATCATGAACACCATCATCATCATCATCATGAACACCATCATCATAAACACCATCATCATGAACACCATCATCATCATCATAAACACCATCATTATCATGAACACCATCATCATCATCATGAACATCATCATCATCATAAACACCAACATATATATATATATATACACATACTGTCATAAACATCAATCTGTAATTTCTTTAATGTAAACTGTTTCAACATGTAATTTCTTTAATATAAACTGTGTCAAGGTGTATTTTCTAGAACATAAACTCTTTTAAAGTGTATTTTAAAGTTTAATTATTATTTTATTAACCCTGATGAACATGGGGCGGCTCCTCGCTCTGTCTGATTTCAGCCTGTTTGGCGTTAAACCTCGTCAGTAAGCAGATTAACGTGTCGTGCAGAACCATTTGAGGATGTTAATACTTTAGGAAAATTAAAGCGGGGTTAGGGTTCACAGTAAGTGGTTTATGAGCATATATATAAAGAGGATGAGGTCGTCAGGTGTGGTAGAAAGCTCAGGGTCATCATGGGGAAGCACTTCCACCTGTACGAGAACATCTCTAAGGTCAGTCCCTTTGAGGGGCCGCAGTATTACCTGGCCCCTCAGTGGGTGTTTCACCTGCAGACCCTCTTCATGGGCTTCGTCCTGTTCGCTGGAACTCCTCTAAACTTCATCGTCCTCTTCGTGACGCTCAAGTACAAGAAGCTGCGAGTCCCTCTGAACTACATCCTGGTCAACATCTCCATTGCAGGATTCATCTTCGTCACCTTCTCCGTCAGTCAAGTGTTCGTCTCCACCATGAAAGGATACTTCTTCCTGGGTCACACCATGTGCGCTCTGGAGTCAGCCATGGGCTCCATAGCAGGTAAAAGACATCAGCTCTGATTGAACCACAGAAGACGTGTCGTTAAGCTTCAGGTGGTTACATCTCCTGAAACTGTCTCTGTGTCCACACGGGACAGCAGGAGACAGACAGTCTGTCCATCCTCCTGTTATTGTCTGTGATTCATTGGAACCTGCCACGGCTCAACCAATCAGAGCCGAGGAGTCTCTGACGCAGCCGCCGGTCACGTCAGTCTATACCGCTGTCAAACTAAGCTGATCAGATTTGACCCAAGATTCTGTCGCTGGGTTTTCTGTCCTCAGACTTGTTTCTACCTGTAACATGTTAGTGAAGCGGCGGCCATGTTGGATTCAGTTACACTGAGCACCAAGCCCCGAAATAAAATCTGTGTGTGGAGACATTTTATAATGATGTAAAGTCTCTGTCCTCTGTCCCCTCTGTCCTCTCTGTCTCCTCTCTCCCCTCTGTCTCCTCTGTCCTCTCTCTCCCCTCCGTCCCCTCTGTTTGCTCTGTCCTCTCTGTCCCCTCTTTCTCTCTGTCCGCTCTGTTCTCTCTGTCTCCTCTCTCCCCTCTGTCTCTTCTGTCCCCTCCGTCCCCTCTGTCTGCTCTGTTCTCTCTGTCTCCTCTCTCCCCTCTGTCTCCTCTGTCCTCTCTGTCCCCTCCGTCCCCTCTGTTTGCTCTGTCCTCTCTGTCCCCTCTTTCTCTCTGTCCCCTTTCTCTCTGTCCACTCTGTTCTCTCTTTCTCCTCTCTCCCCTCTGTCTCCTCTGTCCTCTCTGTCCCCTCCATCCCCTCTGTTCGCTCTGTCCTCTCTGTCCCCTCTTTTCTCTCTGTCCGCTCTGTTCTCTCTGTCCCCTCTGTCCTCTTTGTCTCCTCTCTCCCCTCTGTCTCCTCTGTTCTCTCTGTCCCCTCCGTCCCCTCTGTTCACTCTGTCCTCTCTGTCCCCTCTTTTACTCTCTGTCCACTCTGTTCTCTTTGTCCGCTCTGTCCCCTCTGTCTTCTCTGTCCTCTCTGTCCGCTCTGTCCCCTCTGCCCCCTCTGTCCTCTCTGTTCCCTCTGTCATCCTCAGGACTGGTGACAGCCTGGTCTCTGGCTGTCTTGTCCTTTGAGAGGTACCTGGTCATCTGTAAACCATTTGGAGCCTTTAAGTTTGGCAGTGACCACGCTCTGGCTGCTGTCACCTTCACCTGGTTCATGGGGGTCGGCTGTGCCATCCCACCTTTCTTTGGGTGGAGCAGGTAGATGACACACCTGTAGGTGCTGCCCTTTATAGAGTTTACCTGATGTTTTAAACACAACATGTCCTCAGGTACATCCCGGAGGGTCTGGGCTGCTCCTGCGGACCCGACTGGTACACTCACAACGAGGAGTTTAACTGCAGCAGCTACACAAACTTCCTGATGGTGACCTGCTTCATCGCTCCGCTCGCCATCATAATCTTCTCCTACTCTCAGTTACTGGGCGCTCTGAGGGCGGTGAGTTTGACCCCAACAAATCTGATCCATAATTTTACCGAACACTGTTTAAGGTTCTAGTGAAAGATCCTGGTTTAAGGTCCTGGTTCATGGTCCTGGTTTAAGGGTCCTGGTTCATGGTCCTGGTTTAAGGGTCTGGTTTAAGGTCCTGGTTGAAGGTCCTGGTTTAAGGGTCTGGTCTTGTGTCTTTTGTTCAGGTAGCAGCCCAGCAGACAGAGTCAGTCTCCACTCAGAAGGCGGAGAAGGAAGTATCGAGGATGATCATCGTCATGGTGGGATCCTTCGTCACGTGTTACGGTCCGTACGCCCTCGCTGCTCTGTACTTCGCCTACTCTTCAGACGAAAACAAAGATTATCGACTCGTCACCATACCGGCCTTTTTCTCCAAGAGCTCCTGTGTCTATAACCCTCTGATCTATGCCTTCATGAACAAACAAGTGAGTTGATGCATAGGTATTATATACAGTAGACACCTCGTTGATGGCTTCGGCCCGTTTCAGCAATGCGTCAACGTCGCTGCCACCTTGGGGAGGTCACTGCCGGCTGGCTAGTACTGTTGTGTATGGAGATAAGTCTTCAGCAAACTTGGCGTGCTCACTCAAAAGTCTCAAAGTGTAATTGGGTGCCGGTCCAAAATATTACAGCAAAGCAGAAGAACCCGACAGCACTCACTAATAAGTATAATACTTTTTAATATAGAGGACTGTACAGCAGCAGGCGAACGGCCGCGTTTCAGCTCATAGCCGTCGTACTCGTACTCATACTCGTACTCGTACTCGTACTCGTCGTCCTCCGCTTATCCGGGTCCGGGTCATGGGGGCAGCATCCTCAGCAAAGAAGCCCAGACAGTCCTCTCCCCAGCCACTTCCATCAGCTCTTCCGCGGGAACCCCGAGGCGTTCCCAGGCCAGCCAGGTGATGGGTCATAGCCGTCCACAGCGTTAAATGGCTTGTGATAGTGATGTTACGTGCTGTGCCAATGTTTTGAAGCGTGCATCGAGTAATCCAGAAAGTGCTTCTGCGATGCGCGTATTGAGGCTTGTATTGTTTCAGACTAGTGATCTTGGTGTGAGGTTTGCACAAAAATGACAGAGAACACCAATATTACCCCTTTTGCCATTATTATATTATATGACACTACACCACAATACAATTTTTAGCCAAATGATTGGTTTATACACACAGGATGCATTCACAAAACAATAACAGTTTATTGTAGATGTATTTGATACAGTATAGTCATAATATACTCACTAGAAAATACACTATATTGATAAAAAGAAAGTTATAATATTATTATTATTATTATTATCATTATTATTATTAATAGTTATTCCCAACACCCATTACTGACACAAAATACCGTGTATCACAGATTACATGGTAAAGGTCACAGCTGCCTCTTTTACACGCTTTGGCCAGCAGGTGGTTTCATGTGCACATGAAGCCTCAAGAAATTAACCCTTTTCTGAACCAATTTGCTGGAAAGATTCAATGCTTCATGAAGCTTCATCTCACCATCACTAGCTTGTGGGCGTGTGTCCCTTTTAAAGGGCCACTGTGCAATATTTGGCATGGTTTATTGTCAAATCTAAATCTGAATCTGAATATTCTACCCATTAATATGTTTATATAAGTGTATAATCGCTATAAAATAAAATTCGTTTGGTTTTCATAGCCTTATAATTATGCTTTTATATATTTATATATAGCAAGGGCCTTGCTTTAGAGAGGTCGCCATCTTGCATGTAAGGCAGCCCGAGCGGACAATCCAGCCAGCCAGAGAATGCGCTTCGCGTGTATAAATAAACCAACGAAGACAGCGGAAGGAAGGAAGGAGGAGGAGGAAACAGCAGAGAGTGTTAGTAGTTCGTCGATAGAGAGTAGTGAAAAGTTTTTTTAGTTATAAAGTTTGCGAATGGACCACACTTACCACGCAACAGGAGAGAATGAACCCGAACCGTCATCTGCGAGGAAAAGAAGACGCAGCTTCACTCCTCGTGATGCACTCTCTGCGCCGCTTTTCCTCCTGATGATATATCTCCCCAACGATGGCAGCAGTAGCACAGAATCCCATTCTATGCAGCAAAATGGGAGCGGAGGATTCAGCCTCTCTTCTCGCCCGCTCAGCATCAAACATATGGAGTTCCTCATCTGTATGCTCCGGCTCAAACAGGTATGGCTCTGGGTCTGTGTCCGCTACAAGAAACTCTTCAAAATCACGTTCAAAGTCGTCCATTGCAGCTACTGTAGTCCGGAGATATTGCTAGGCTAAATAAAAAGCTGAGCTCTGTTTACAGGCTACGCTGTCAGTCAGTGTGCGGGCTGGAGATTGGTGGAGCAGAGAGGGGAGGGGGTCCCCACTTAGAATGGTAAACGAGTATGTGTGTATGAAGTGTGTGTGTTACGCCAGAAGAGTCAGAGTTTGGGACGGAGTCTTTTACCCCCTGGAGTGTTACTGAAGTTTTTGGACTGCTCAAATAAACAGGCCTTTTTCCCGAACACTACTCTGGTCTCCTGCTCGTGAGGGATTCATTACACTATCGTAACATGATTTAGATTTCTAAATAAACATTCACCTCGTTGCTAGATAGACCTACTCCAGAAAAACTCGTGTCTACGCAAGGCTTTTTGTCCCTACGAGGCCACCGCCATTTACCCGACAGGAGGGGTGAGTGAGTGAGCCCTGCACTCTAGAATTTGACCACTGATGTCACTGTTTTCAACCCATTTTACACACTGGCCCTTTAACAGAAACCAGCTGGTTCAGATTAACATTAAATCAATACAAATATGGATCATTCATAAATGCAACCTCAGTGATCCATTGAACAGTCTAAATATAATAAAAAAAATAGAATAATAGAAAATCTTGAAGCACAAAATACAATACAATATCAAAAGATAGTCATATATATATATATATATATATATAAAACATGAAAAATATATAATAAACTTTGTACATATATTTTATCACGCCAAGTTTGCTGAAGACTTATCTCTATACACAACAGTACTAGCTAGCCAGCCGTGACCTCCCCAAGATGGCGGCGACATTGACGCACAGTAGCCACAGGAATGAGTCATCTAATGATTATATATATCTATGAGTTGATATGTGGTGGTGACATCACACAGGAAGTGGCAGACATAAATACAAACAGGAAATGACCTGTATTCCATCATGTTTATAATCTGATGATATTTAATATAAACACAAAACAGAAACTAGACGAACACTTGGAGAGTTCCGAGAGAGACAGACAGGAGGACAGAGGGACAGAAGGACAGACAGGAGGACAGACAGACAGGTTTAATAATCCCCTGACGATGGTTGTTTTCCTTGGCAGTTTAATGGCTGCATCATGGAGACGGTGTTTGGAAAGAAAATGGACGAATCATCTGAAGTTTCCTCGAAGACTGAAGTGTCCTCAGTGTCCACGTCTTCTTCATAAAACTGAACTTGACAAACAGAGAAAATATTCTCTTAAGGTTTCTGACAAACGTGTAAATAAAACAAAGTTTTTCAGATTCTTATTTATTTTACTGTAGAACATCTGTGTTTAGATAAAAGGCATCAAAATAATAAAGAAATAAAATATTAATAAAGAGTTTGTTTGTCCTCCGTTACTTTTAATCTGAATAAAGATTAAACAGAAATGTGGACTTAAAGGATCCGTTCACTCAAATAAACAAACACAAACAAAAGCTTCACACTTTGGATGTTTATTGACAAACAGGCTGTAAAAGTTTGAGAGAACAAAAACTGATGATGGTGAATATTCTGAAGACATTTACACATCCTTTGACTTTATTCTCTTAACACTTTACCACCTGATCTGATCTGATATACTTCTGGTTCTTAAACTGGTTCTGGTTCAGTTCAGGATTCTTTGGACCCTTGGTGCTATGAGGTGAACCAGCCCACGTTTCCACCAGTTTGGAGCAGAACCATAAAATCAAAGACGTGTCATCGACCGAGGCGTTGAACAAACAACACAAGTCGACAGTCGAAGTAAAACCACCAATCACACCCTCTAACTTTTGTTCTGTCACTAACGATGTCTGTTTTTATCCCCAAAAAACCCAAAACACACACACACCCACTGATGATGTCACACTTTTCACTTCAGGTCAAGAAAAAAATGGTGATTTTACAGGTAGAAACCAACTTTAGGTTCTGATCAAATTAACGTTTGATCAAACAGTTTAATGTGAGGTGAAGGAACCAGAACAGAACCTGATCCATGTTGGTGGAAAAGAGTTTCATTAAAGATGTGGACTATCTTTACCTGTTGGTACTGGACTGAGAGTGCTGATCAGAAATCAGTCAGCGATGAACACAAACAGAAGATTTACAAAAACTGTAAACTGATCACAGCAGCAGAAAAGTGAAAACTCTAACATCAACCACAGTGAAGAGCAGAAACAACCCGACAAGTGTAAAATACTTAAAAAAGATCAAAGTGACCTGTCAAAGCAGTTTTTAAAGTCCAAACGTGAACACATACAGTTGTGAAAAGCTTCTGTATAAAATAAATTATTCTTCAAAAACAGGAGTAAATATTTAAAAATCTGCTACGTCTCTAAAACTCGTCATGTCGTAGTAACGCCTCTCCGAAGTCCGTCACCTGACTCCCAACAAATATGTCGTAGTTGTTGAGGATTTCATCTTTGGTGAGTTTTCCATCCTGAACAAAGGCAGAAAAAAAATGGTGTTAAACAGTTAAGTATACATCAGTAATTAAAGCGTTAAATAGGTGAGTATACGTCAGTGATTAAAGCATTAAACAGGTCAGTATACGTCAGTGAATGAAGAGTTAAACAGGTGAGTATAAGTCAGTGATTAAAGAGTTAAACAAGTGAGTATACGTCAGTGATTGAAGAGTTAAACAGGCGAGTATACGTCAGTGATTAAAGAGTTAAACTGGCGAGTATACATCAGTGATTAAAGAGTTAAACAGGCGAGTATACGTCAGTGATTAAAGAGTTAAACAGGCGAGTTTACGTCAGTGATTAAAGGGTTAAACAGGTGTCTCACCTGGTTGGCGTCCGACTCGTGCAGCAGGTGTTTGGCCTCGGCCTCGGCATGGTCGTAGTCCGATGGGAGGATCCAGTCCAGAGTTTCTTCTTTGTCCATTTTTCCATCTTTGTTTTTGTCTCTGAACTCGGAGAACTGCTGACGTTCGGTCGCCACCCACTCTGGTTCTTCATCATCCTCTTCCTCGGTGGCATACATGTCTCCTACGACCACGAAATAAAGAGACAAACGAGTTCATCACACTGTGTGACCTTTAAACACGAACATACGATGACATCACCGTTCTGTTTATGAATCAATAATGAAATATTTCAAACAGTCAGCAGAGTTTCTATTGGCTGACTGAGCACTTCCTGTCATGTGACCTCCACTTCCTCCACCTGTGTCAGAGGGGGGAGACGCTCAAGCTAAACTCCTGTCACTTCCTGACAGAACGAGATGATGACTCACCAATGTACTCCTTCAGGTCAATGAAACCGTCGCCGTTCTTGTCGATGTCTTCCATCGTTTCCTGTGACAGTGAGCAAACACGCCATTAGTGACATCATGCCAGTGACATCATGCCAGTGACATCACATCTGTGACACCACTCTCACCTGCACCACGATGTCCTTCATGTGATCGTGATCCTCAGGATGAAGAAAAGCTGTGAACTCCTGCTTGTCTGCGATCATGTCTCCATTTCTGTCTGCCACTTTGAAACGTCTCTCGTCCCTCGCCATCATGTGAGTGTAGTTGTACTCTGTGTCTGTCTTAGGGTCCTCTGTAAGGGATAATCAATCAATCAATCAATCAATCAATCAATCAGAGAATTCATCAGAGCATCAATAACTGCTGCTGACACTTGTTACCCAGGTAACTGCCGTATGTGACGTTCTTGTACTCGTCCCAGCTGATCAAACCGTCGTCGTTCATGTCAAAGTCTTTCCACTGATGCTCCACGCTGTCCAACACGTGTCTCTTCTGAGCCAGTTTGATCCAGTTCTTCAGCTCGTCCTCAGAAATTAATCCGTCTTTGTTGGTGTCGATTTTGTCCACGATGATGCTGCGAAAACACAAACACAGTATTTTATTACTGATCACATCAGTTTCACTGATGGTCGGCGTCCGACTGATGGAGTTCCATCAGTCCTGATGACGACGTCCACGAGACTAAAATGTCTCTGATACAGGCGCTTCATCTGTTGTCTCACTGATGTCTCACTGACGCCCCACTGTTATCCCACTGTTGTCTCACTGTTGTCTTACTGATGTCTCACTGTTGTCCCACTGTTGTCCCACTGTTGTCTCACTGTTGTCTCACTCACTGCTGTCTCACTGTTGTCTCGTTGATGGCCCACTGATGTCTCAGTGTTGTCTTAGTGTTGTCTCACCGATGGCCCACTGTTGTCTCACTGATGTCTCAGTGTTGTCTCACTGTTGTCTCACTTTTGTCTCACCAGTGGCCCACTGTTGTCTCATTGATGGCCCACTGTTGTCTCACTGATGTTTCAGTGTTGTCTCAGTGTTGTCTCACTGTTGTCTCACTGATGGCCCACTGTTGTCTCACTGATTTCTCAGTGTTGTCTCACTGATGTCTCAGGGTTGTCTCAGTGTTGTCTCACCGATGTCTCACTGATGTCTCAGTGTTGTCTCACTGATGGCCCACTGTTGTCTCACTGATGTCTCACTGTTGTCTCACTGATGGCCCACTGTTGTCCCACTGATGTCTCACTGTTGTCTCAGTGTTGTCTCAGTGTTGTCTCACTGATGGCCCACTGTTGTCTCACTGATGTCTCAGTGTTGTCTCAGTGTTGTCTCACTGATGTCTCACTGATGTCTCAGTGTTGTCCCACTGATGTCTCACTGTTGTCCCACTGATGTCTCACTGTTGTCTCACTGATGTCTCACTGTTGTCCCACTGATGTCTCACTGTTGTCTCACTGATGTCTCACTGTTGTCTCACTGATGTCTCACTGTTGTCTCACTGATGTCTCACTGATGTCTCAGTGTTGTCTCAGTGTTGTCTCACTGATGGCCCACTGTTGTCTCACTGATGTCTCAGTGTTGTCTCAGTGTTGTCTCACTGATGTCTCACTGATGTCTCAGTGTTGTCCCACTGATGTCTCACTGTTGTCTCACTGATGTCTCACTGTTGTCCCACTGATGTCTCACTGTTGTCTTACTGATGTCTCACTGTTGTCTCACTGATGTCTCACTGTTGTCTCACTGTTGTCTTACTGATGTCTCACTGATGGCCCACTGTTGTCTCACTGATGTCTCACTGTTGTCTTACTGATGTCCCACTGTTGTCTCACTGTTGTCTCACTGATGGCCCACTGTTGTTTCACTGTTGTCTCACTGTTGTCTCACTTTTGTCTCACCGATGGCCCACTGTTGTCTCACTGATGTCTCAGTGTTGTCTCACTGATGTCTCACTGATGTCTCACTTTTGTCTCACTGATGTCTCACTGATGTTTCAGTGTTGTCTCAGTGTTGTCTCACTGATGTCTCAGTGTTATCTCACTGTTGTCTCACTGATGGCCCACTGTTGTCTCATTGATTTCTCAGTGTTGTCTCACTGATGTCTCAGGGTTGTCTCAGTGTTGTCTCACTGATGTCCCACTGTTGTCTCACTGTTGTCTCACTGATGGCCCACTGTTGTTTCACTGTTGTCTCACTGTTGTCTCACTTTTGTCTCACTGATGGCCCACTGTTGTCTCACTGATGTCTCAGTGTTGTCTCACTGATGTCTCACTTTTGTCTCACTGATGTCTCGCTGATGTTTCAGTGTTGTCTCAGTGTTGTCTCACTGATGTCTCAGTGTTATCTCACTGTTGTCTCACTGATGGCCCACTGTTGTCTCACTGATTTCTCAGTGTTGTCTCACTGATGTCTCAGGGTTGTCTCAGTGTTGTCTCACTGATGTCTCACTGATGTCTCAGTGTTGTCTCACTGATGTCTCACTGTTGTCTCACTGATGTCTCACTGTTGTTTCAGTGTTGTCTCAGTGTTGTCTCACTGATGTCTCACTGATGTCTCAGTGTTGTCTCACTGATGTCTCACTGATGTGTCACTGTAGTCTCACTAATGCTTCACTTGTCTCACTGATGTCTCAGGTGTTTCAGCCACTGAAATAAACTTGTGTGTAAACAAATAAAACCTGAGTGAACTTGTCGAACCAGTCTGGGACGTTTCTACCAGGAACCAGGAAATAAAATCCAGTTTGTCTGCTTATAAAAATGAACCTGACTGAAGATGTTAAGAGGAAGACAAACCTGCAGCTCAGGTGATGTTGGAGGACACGTGTGTTCTGATTTCAAGTCTTTCTACGTCAAAGACACAAACACAGGAACTCACCCGAGCCTGCGTTTGCTCTCCTTTGGTGGGAGGTGGTCGAAGGTTTTGGCCTCGTCCTGACCCAGAAAGGCTTCGTGGTCGTAGTCATAGTTTTTGTGGTCATCATGTTCGAGGTGGCTGAGGGGTTCTTCCTCATGAACACGACTCTTCTTCTCTGTTGGTTTACTGCTGCCGGAGACGACGCAGAGGACGAAACACATCAGCAACGGACGGATCATCCTGACAGACTGACGGACAGGAAACAGACTCAAGTTAACGACTGTGACGTCCAAACAAAGATTTATTGATTAATAAACATCAATAACTTCACTGAAAAAAAAATCATGTTTCACATGTTAAAGATGTGCGACTGCTTTTATTCTCTAAGTAGATCATCATCATCATCATCATCATCATCCGTTCACCTGACACAGGTGAGTCTGATTAATGAGTGTAATGACTACAAGTGTGTTTTGGGATGGCGGCAGTAAAATGTGACTGACTCATTATTGAGCCAACAGCAGCTCTTTCACTGTTTGGAGCTTCCTGTATTTGACTTTGACTAAAATTAGGGAGAAGTTTTGTAGTTTTTTTTAAAAAACAATTTTCTGTAACTTTAGTTGCTTTAAGATTTTACAAAGAAAATAAAAGAGCAGCTTTGTGATGATGATTAAAAATTTAAATACCTGATAATAAAGAGTCTTTAAACTCGGCTCGACGACTTAGACCATAAAAAGACTGCTCAGATATTAATAAATCAACAAAATCTAAATTTACAACAACATGCTGACAGAAGTGATTTTAGATTTATATTTTATTCACAGACTGAAACTTTAACTTCTGATACTTTAAAATAAAAGAAACTCGTCCTGAAGGAAATTTGTTTTCAGCAAAGAAAAAGCTGGACACAGACGATACATCCCCACAGGACAATCGATGGACAGTGGACAGTGAGGACAGTGAGGACAATGAGGACAGTGAGGACAGTGAGGACAAAGGATTTTTTGGGGGGAGTTTGTCCTGATCAGCTGTGAGGGTCCTACGGACAGAGGGGTGTCGTATGCTGTAAAGCCTCTGAGGCAAATTGTGATTTGTGATATTGGGCTTTATAAATAAAATTGACTGATTGATTGATTGACAGTGAGGTGTCACATGACATTAAGATGAAATATTGGACATATCCCATAATAACCATCCCAAAGGACAGGACAAAGACATGAGCAGGACAAAGTTCAGCTGAGTCTCATGAGCATCCTCAGAGAGACGTCCCGCTGTTAACGAGTCGTCTGTTCAGTGATGTCACAGATTTTAGGAGTCTGTGACATCACAAAAACATGTTTTATCTAACAGAGTATTTTTCACTGAAGTCACTGAGTACTGCTGAGTTACATCTGTGATGCAGATGAGACAGGAAGTGAAGCGGAAACTTATTCTACAAACACAGATGATGATGATGATGATGATGATGATGATGAGAGTAACAACAGGAACATGATCACGTGATCAGAGGCAGAAAGCTTATTAAAGAAGATGAGGATGAGGATGAAGATGAAGATGAAGATGACTCAGAGTCAGTCTGTAATAAATGACGTTAATAGAAAGGAAGCAGAAACATGATCACACACGCCAAACTTATTAGAGATGAAGATGAAGAAGATGATGACGAGAGTAACAACAGGAGTATGATCACATGATCAAAGGCATGAAGCTTATTAAAGAAGATGAAGATGACGATGAGGATGAAGATGACTCAGAGTCAGTCTGTAATAAATGACGTTAATAGAAAGGAAGCAGAAACATGATCAGACACGTCAAACTTATTAGAGATGAAGATGAAGGAGATGATGTCAGTGACAGAAACAGTGCGCAGCTGTGAGCCGACACCGTCACGTCTCCTCCGCCTGAACAAACAGCTGATGTCTTACCTGTTGGTGTGGAGCTCGTGCACCTGTCCGTCTCACCTGGACTCTGTTCGTATCTTTTTACCGTCCGTCTCTTTTCTTATCTCCGATCATTTCACACTCCGGACCCGCTCCGCCGCTTCCGTCCTGCCGCAGCCAATCCGGAGCCGCCCGCAACACTTCTCGCGCTGCCATTGGTCCACTTCAGCAAGGGCTCGCGTGGGGCTGATGACGTCATGGGACTCGGTCATCACACTCGCTCGTCATTGGCTGTAGGCCTCACGTGGACCAATAGCAGCTGCAGTTGAGACTCAGCGGAGAGAAAAGTGATCCGCGTCCTGCCACGTCCTCAAACAGCCCAGAGACACAAACTGGTTCCCATCAAAGAACCAGTCCGACCGGAAACTGGGAGAGAGAGGACAATATTTACTCTGTTAGCCTGATCTGCTGTGAGGACAGAGGGACAGAAGACAGAGGGACAGAGGACTGAGGGAGAAGGAACAGAGGAACAGAAGACAGGAGAGAGAGACAGGGACAAAGGACAGAGGGACAGAAGGACAGGAGACAGAGGGACAGAAGGACAGATGGAGAGAAGGACAGAGGGACAGGACTGAGGAACAAGGGACAGAAGGACAGAAGACAGAGAGACAGAGGACAGAGAGACAGAGGGACAAGGGACAGGGAGACAGACAGAGGGTCTGAGTCCTCTGAGACAAAGTTAATCAATCAATTTTATTTATAAAGCCCAATATCACAAATCACAATTTGCCTCACAGGGCTTTACAGCATACAACATCCCTCTGTCCTTAAGACCCTCACAGCGGATAAGGAAAAACTCCCCCAAAAAAACCCTTTACCAGGGAAAAAAAACGGTAGAAACCTCAGGAAGAGCAACTGAGGAGGGATCCCTCTTCCAGGACGGACAGACGTGCAATAGATGTCGTACAGAACAGATCAGCATAATAAATTAACAGTAATCCATATGACACAATGAGAGAGAGAGAGAGAGAGAGAGAGAGAGAGAGAGAGAGATATGCAGGTAATGACAGTAGCTTACAACAACATTAATGAAAGTAATAATATTATAGTTATAGTTCTGGCTACTGTGGTACAATATGTTGAATGTATGTATTAATATCTGACAGTATACTTGTGTGACAATAGTCATATGTGTATAATAGCAGTAGAAGTATGACTAATGACTAATGATGGCAGCAGCAGCAGGAGGCATCTGGCAGGACCACGGCAGCAGCACAACCACACACGTCACGCTGTCCAGGCACCGCTGTGATATGAGTTAATCTGAGATACAGTGGAGCACAAAGGCTCCGGAGAAGAAGCCGAGTTAGTGACATCCAGAATGGCCGAGTTAGCAAGATGCAGTAATAGGATGAGAGGGAGAGAGAGAGAGAGAGAGAGAGAGGGAGAGAGAGGGAGCCCGGTGCATTTTAGGGGGTCCTCCGGCAGACTAGGCCTAAGTCAGCCTAACTAGGGGCTGGTACAGGGCAAGCCTGATCCAGCCCTAACTATAAGCTTTATCAAAGAGGAAAGTCTTAAGTCTAGTCTTAAATGTGGAGACGGTGTCTGCCTCCCGGACCATAACAGGAAGATGATTCCACAGGAGAGGAGCCTGATAGCTGAAGGCTCTGGCTCTTGATCTGCTTTTGGAGACTTTAGGGACCACAAGTAACCCTGCGTTCTCAGAGCGCAGTGTTCTGGTGGGATAATATGGCACTATGAGCTCTCTAAGATATGATGGAGCTTGACCATTTAGAGCTTTATAAGTTAACAGTAGGATTTTAAATTCAATTCTGGATTTTACAGGGAGCCAGTGCAGAGAAGCTAAAACAGGAGAAATATGATCTTGTTTCTTAGTTCCTGTTAGTACACGTGCTGCTGCATTCTGAATTAGCTGGAGAGTTTTTAAGGACTTACTAGAGCTACCTGATAATAGAGAGTTACGGTAATCCAGCCTTGAGGTAACAAAAGCGTGGACCAATTTTTCTGCATCTTTTCGGGTCAGGATAGGCCTAATTTTCGCAATATTACGCAGATGAAAAAATTGCAGTCCGTGAGGTTTGCTTTAAATGAGAATTAAAAGACAAATCTTGATCAAATATTACTCTGAGGTTTCTTACGGTAGTGGTAGAGGCCAGAGCAATGCCATCTAGAGAAACTATGTCATCAGATAAAGAGTCTCTGAGTTGTTTGGGGCCAAGAACAATAACTTCATTTTTGTCTGAATTTAACATCAGGAAATTGGTGCTCATTCAATTTTTTATGTCTTTAAGGCAGTTATGGAGTTTAGTTAATTGATTACTTTCTTCTGGCTTAATCGATAAATACAACTGTGTATCATCCGCATAACAATGGAAATTTATAGAGTGATTTCTAATGATGTTACCTAAAGGAAGCATATATAGAGTAAATAGGATTGGTCCGAGCACAGAACCTTGCGGAACTCCAAAACAAACTTTGGTACGTAAGGATGATTCATTACGAACGTCAACAAATTGAAAACGATCAGATAAATAAGATTTAAACCAGCTCAGTGCTGAACCTTTTAGGCCAATTAAGTGATCCAGTCTCTGCAGTAGAATTTGATGGTCAATTGTGTCAAAAGCTGCACTAAGATCTAATAAAACAGGAACAGAGACGAGTCCTTTGTCTGAAGCAATCAGAAGGTCATTTGTAATTTTAACTAGAGCTGTCTCAGTGCTATGATGCACTCTAAATCCTGACTGAAATTCCTCAAATAAATGATTATCCTGGAGAAAATCACACAGCTGGTCTGCGACTTCTTTCTCAAGGATCTTTGACATAAAGGGAAGATTAGATATTGGTCTATAGTTGGCTAACACCTCTGGATCCAGGGTGGGCTTTTTTAGGAGAGGTTTAATTACAGCTACCTTAAAAGACTGTGGTACATAGCCTGTTAATAAGGATATATTGATCATATCTAATACATGAGAGTTAACTACAGGGAAGACCTCCTTAAGTAGCCTAGTTGGGATGGGGTCTAAGAGACATGTTGAAGATTGAGATGAAGAAATCACTGCAGTCAATTCTTGAAGAGAAATTGGGGAGAAGCAATCTAAATATATATTAGGTTCTACAGCTGTGTTTGAGGTTAGATAGGTACTATCTGAGGGCAGGAGGTCATGAATTTTGCCTCTAATAGTTAGAATTTTGTCATTAAAAAAGCTCATAAAATCATTACTGCTAAGGGCTAAAGGAATACAAGGCTCAATAGAGCTTTGACTCTCAGTCAGCCTGGCTACAGTGCTGAAAAGAAACCTGGGGTTGTTCTTGTTTTCTTCTATTAATGCTGAGTAATAGTTTACTCTGGCATTGCGGAGGCCTCTCTTATAAGTTTTGAGACTGTCTGTCCAGATTAAACGAGATTCTTCCAGTTTGGTTAATCGCCAATTCCTTTCAAGTTTTCGCGATATTTGTTTTAACCTACGGGTTTGAGAGTTATACCAAGGAGCGAACTTTGTTTGCTTTGTTAACTTCTTTTTAAGAGGAGCTACAGAGTCGAGCGTTGTTCGCAGCAAGCCTACGGCGCTATCAACAAAATGATCAATTTGGGAGAAGTTAAAGTCGGCACGGGAAACCTCTGTTACTGAAGGTATTGGTATTGAATTTAACGACGAAGTAATCTTTTCCTTAAATTTTGCGACAGCACTATCTGATAAACATCTAGTATAGTAACTGTTGCTGAGTGGTGTGTAATCGAGTAAAAAGAAATCACAAGTAATCAGATAATGATCCGATAGCGAGGGATTCTGTGGAAAGACTTTTAGGTTATCAATTTCAATTCCATATGTCAGAACTAGATCGAGGGTATGGTTAAAACAGTGAGTGGGTTCATGTACACCCTGACTGAAGCCAATGGAGTCTATTAATGAGATAAACGCGGTAGCCAGGGAGTCATTATCAACGTCGACATGAATGTTAAAATCGCCTACAATAATAACCTTATCTGATTTAAGAACTAAACTGGATAAAAACTCTGAGAATTCAGATACAAATTCAGAATACGGGCCAGGAGCATGGTACACTATAACAAATAAAAGTGGCTGCGAGGTTTCCAGGTCGGATGTAAAAGACTGAGAACGAGGCTTTCAAATGAATTATAATCTAGTTTAGGTTTAGGGCTGATTAACAGACGAGAGTTAAAAATGGCTGCAACTCCCCCTCCTCGGCCGCTGCCTCGAGGAATGTGGGTATTATTATGACTGGGAGGAGTGGACTCATTTAGACTAACATATTCATCTTGACACAGCCAGGTTTCAGTGAGACTGAGTAAATCAATATGATTATCTGATATTAATTTGTTTACTAACACTGCTTTAGACGATAGAGACCTGATATTTAAGTCCGCATTTAATTCTCCTGTTTTGTCTTTCTGTCACAGAAAAGGGTTTTAATTTTTATGAGGTTGTTATGCACAACTCCTCTTTGTTTAATTTTAGATTTAAATAATTTAGGTGGTCGGGGGACAGACACGTTTGTATACAGCTATGAAAACTATGGCTGGGTAACTGAACTAGAAGCTCAGAGAGGTGTTTAGGACTGCAACTCTCTGTCCTGGTCTCAACTCTGGGTTGTCAGGGATTTAAATTACTAATAAAGTTTGCCAGGTTCCTACAAATGAGAGCAGCTCCATCCAAAGTGGGATGAATGCCGTATCTCCTAATAAGACCAGGTTTTCCTCAGAAAGTTTGCCAATTATTAACAAAACCCAATCGTTTGCTGGACACCACCTGGACAGCCAGCGGTTAAATGATGACATGCGGCTAAACATGTCATCACTGGTCAGATTTGGGAGGGGTCCAGAGAAAACTACGGAGTCTGACATCGTTTTTGCATATTCACACACCGAGGCAATATTAATTTTAGTGACCTCCGATTGGCGTAACCGGGTGTCATTGCCGCCGACGTGAATAACAATCTTACTGTATCTACGTTTAGCTTTAGCCAGCAGTTTTAAATTTGATTCAATGTCGCCCGCTCTGGCCCCAGGGATACATTTGACTATGGCCGCTGGTGTTGCTAACTTCACGTTCCTCAGAATAGAGCTGCCAATAACCAGAGTTTTATCCTCAGCGGGTGTGTCACTGAGTGGGGAAAAGCGGTTGGAAACGTGAACAGGCTGGTGGTGAGCCGTGGGCTTCGGCTTGGAGCTGTGCTTCTGGCGAACCGTAACCCAACCTCCCGGCTGAACGGGAGTTACCGGAGGACAGTTAGCAGAGGCTAAGGCTATGCTATGTGGCTCCGCACCGGCTACAGGGGGCTGGCTAACTACCGCAGCTACTGAATGGTTTTCCATGGTGAGGAGCCGCACTTCTAATTCACTAAGCCTGGCCTCCAACGCAGCAAATAAGCTACACTTATTACAATTACCATTGTCGCTAAAGGAGGCAGAGGCATAACTGAACATTTGGCACACCGGGCAAGAAAGAGCAGGAGAAGGAGATGGCCATGGCTAAGCTAAAGTAGCTAACAGGGCTAAGATCATGCAAACAACAGCTAAGAGAGTAGCGAGAAAGTCGTAGAAAGAAGGAGAGCTATAAGTGCTTAAACAGAACCAGTGTGGGTTATGACTTGAAGTAGACGTTAAAGCAGCGTTAAAGCAACTGAGGTGAGAGAGCAGGGTAGCAGAATTCACCAGAGCAGTACAGAGACGCTGAAACACCGGAAATGACACAACTCGCTTACCGCAATACGTCAGCAGTGTCGATCTCTCCTCAAAGACAACCAAAACCCTCTAGATGCTTCAATGACAGAGCAGGAACTGACGGAAAGCATCCAATCCCTGAAAGCTAAAAAGGCCTGTGGAGTCGACAACATCTTAAATGAAATGATCAAATATTCTGACCATAAATTAAAATTGGCTATACTCAAACTTTTTAATATAATTCTAGCAGTTGGCAGTTTTCCTGACATATGGAATAAAGGTTTAATAACACCCCTTTATAAAAATGGAGATAAATATGACCCTAATAATTACCGTGGAATCTGGGAAAAACCTTTTGCAACATTATGAATAAAAGACTCATCAGTTTTATCAATGACCAAAATGTTTTGAATAAATGCCAAATTGGATTCTTACCAAATTTTCGCACAACAGACCACATCTATACCCTCCACACCCTGACTGAGCAAGAATTAGACAAGAAGAAAGGAAAGGCCTATGCATGTTTTGTTGATTTCACATAGGCCTTTGATTCCATCTGGCATGAGGGCCTTTTCTACAGACTACTCAACAGTGGCATTGGAGGAAAAACATATGATGTAATTAAATCTATGTACACAAACAGTAAATGTGCAGTTAAAATAGGAGACAAACAAACAGCCTTCTTTTTCCAAGGTCATGGGGTGAGGCAGGGATGCAATCTTATTCCAGTCCTCTTCAATTTATACATTAATGAATTTGCATGTCAATTAGATCAATCCACGGCACCTGGCCTCAACCTGAATGGCACAGAAATTAAGGGTCTCCTGTACGCAGATGACTTGGTGTTGCTGTCACCAACCTCAACCTCCTGCATACATTCTGTCAGACCTGGGCCCTGACAGTTAACCCAAAGAAAACCAAAATTATGATCTTCCAGAAGCAGTCCAGAAGTCAGGAAAACACACACACTTTCTATTTGGACACCACTAAATTACAACATACAAAAAACTACACATACTTTGGCCTCAACATAAGCTCCACAGGAAGCTTCAACTTGGCTGTGAAAGATCTGAGAGACAAAGCAAGGAGAGCTTTCTATGCAATTAGAAAAAAATATATAGATAATTCCCTATGGCAGTGAAATTTGGGGACCAAAATTAAATCATGAATTTGAAAAATGGGACAAAACAATAATAGAATCTTTCCACACAGAGTTCTGTAAGAACATCATGCACGTCCAGAGAAAGACACCAAACAACGCATGTAGAGCAGAACTCGGCCAATTCCCCCTCATACTGAAAATACAAAAAGACATACCATTACAAAGCCCTAACCTGCCAAGAGCTGAAGCCAGAGAAGAGCCCCCTCAGCCAGCTGGTCCTGAGGCTCTGTACAGACAACCTAACATGCCTTGGGACCACAACACCAAGCCAATCAGACCAAACCAAATTATCAACCAACAAAAAGAAACCCATATCACATACTGGAAGGAAACAACTAAAACACAGAGGGCCAGATCCACAAAGAATGGATTGCTCCTGCTAATAGCGCCATTATTTGCGCAGAATTAGCTCACGCAATCTGCCCTGTTTTAGCGCCTTATCCTGAAAAGAATTTGCTCTAATCATATGCCGGCGCTAACACGCCCACAATGTTTGGCAGCTGAGCGCAATTTGCGGCACATGGCCCTGCTGATGGATGACTGAGAGAGCCCTGAGACGCCTGCAATGGGGTTCTGGAAAGAGCCAGATGCAAGAACCTGTAGTGTAGACACTAGAGATGCGCGGATGGCAGTTATAACCGCCAGGTCGATTGGGTGATAAAAATGAACAATCTGATTAATGGCATATGGGTTATGGGCGGGTGAAAATAATAGCCTAATAATAACTTTTATTTAAATCGCACCCTTGTAGTGTCTGATGTGCCACATGTTATGTGATGACCAGGGTCTTACATGATCAGTTAGGGGTCCAGGTTAAGATTTTACCATGGCCTAGGTCAAGGATAGATAAGCTAGGTGAAAGGTTGGATTCCATCTAGATTGTCTCTCTGTGACTTGTCAGATTTTGTCTCAAAGTTCATCAAAACAACCAACCTATATATGCAGGGTAAATTGAGCCGTTATTTAGAGCAGTTCATATTTGGCTTCGAACTCTCTCTCAAGCATTCTAGATGCTTGATAGATGCTGTACTTCTTGTAATAAACCTTTCTTTATGCAAGCAAGATGGTGTCAGCGGAGTCTCCTTCATCACCTTCACATCATCGCTATGTAATATACGACACCCTTTAAAAACAAAGTTTACAAATTGCTTTGACAAACATTAATGAGGGTTTATTTAACATTCAAGCAGCAGCAGAAATGAGTGTCTCCTCATTAAGAGTGCCAATGTGCGCCTTTACGCACGGAGTAACGGCGCCATTTTATTGATTATTTTAATTGATTATTTTAATGTCAGTCAGCTGACGGGATCGGTCAGGATCTAATCTTTCCTGATAATATAAACATGCGGGTGCGGGTGGATGCGGGTCTGTAATTACAGAAAATTAATTTGCTCGGATGGGTGGTGGATGGATGATTGATGGATAGATGCGGATTCGGGTGCCGTCAGAGCCCATCCGCACATCACTAGTAGACACTAATTTGACAATGCCAGGTAAAGCATGGGATCTCTGGGTGGCAGGCTCAATGTTATCCTTGATGTCATCTAGTAGCGCAAGGATCATGCAGCCTGGCAACTGGTATCTGCAAATGATTTCATTGTCACTTAAATCAAAAAGTGATACTCTCTTCCGATAAATCCTTTCTGGTGCGCGCCTGCCATTACGGTGCCTTCGCCTGGCTACAATCACTGCTGCCATGATTACCGGAGTCCTGGCATGACAGCCCTTATATAGGCTATGCTCCACAGTTACCACCAACTGAGTGAAATTTGCAATCATTTTGCGTGAGAGAGAGAGTGAGAGAGGGAGAAAGAGAAATTGCGTGGATTTAATACACGGGTCTCACTGGCGTTAAATAGCACCGCTTTACTGCCTGTGGCAATTAGTGCTGGTCTTTGTGGATTAGGTGGTATTTGCAATGAGACTTATTTGCATAAGAAGGGGGCAATTTTGCGCAGAATTTATGAATATTCCCTAATTTACATGCATGCAAATTGGACCGGCGCAGCTAGGAGTGGCAGTGCAGTTTGTGTTCAGTTTGCGTGCATTTCACCCTTTGCGTGTGCTTTGTGGATTGCACGCTATTTTTTTCTCTCATTTGCACAGGTTTAGCGGTCGCAAAAGCAGTGCAATCCTTTTGAGGATCTGGCCCAGAGTAAATTAAAATGTTATCTGACCCTAAAAAAAGGGTTAGGGAAATAGGTGTCTATTGTTTATTTGACTGTTTGAGGTTTGGGTGCACTGGCCTGGGGGTGTATCATCCGCCGCTGTTCCTCTCGCTCTCCCAAAGTGAGAGGCCGATAAAGTTATTGTTTTTTTTATATTTACAAGAAAAGAATTTTTCTCTTTTTTAAGGTTATGTATTTTTTTTTTTTTTTTTTTTTTTTTTGTTGGGGATATGTACTTTGTTGGTTAAGGTGTATTTATTTCAATTTTCTATTGATATTTAAAAACTTGGGAGAACCTATAATACCCCACCGAGGTTATCTGTAAAAGAACCCATTGTAAACAGCACAATATGCACAGTCATACTTCCATACAATATTTAAAGTGACAGTATAAATTAAATACCCACACTGGAAAAGTGATATGTGTTTTTTTTGGTTTGAAAATGTTACAGGTTTGGAGACTATTGGCAGTGGCCAGCGAGAGACAGGTGTAGCTCAGGAAACTTTCTGAAATGTACAGGTATATATCCAGACCGGTAATTATTGAACCTTAAAACAACAATCATGCAGATGGATGTTCGTTTGTTGAATCTTTATTATTGTTTCTCTTGTCTGGATGTTAGCTGTGAGGGGGAAAGGGAAGAGCAAGAAAAAACAAGAAAAAACACGGGGGGGGGGGGGGGGGGGGGGAAGAAGGATATGGTTAATTGTATGTGAAGAGCCGTTCATTGAGTCCCAGTGGTTGTCTGCTATTTATTTTTCTAATCCAGGCCCCCTCTGCTCTCCTCCTCTGTCCAGCGGACCAGTTCGGGTTGCTTTCCACACCTGAGATGGTTAAATGTGAAACTGAATGGATTTGAAAGTGTTGTACCAGGGGGGGTCTCGGATTCACCTTTCCTAATGCTGTACAGGTGTTGGTGAAGTCTGGTCCGGATGCTGTTACCTGTTTCACCTATGTAGATTTTGTGACATTGTGTGCATTGAATGAAGTATATTGTGTTAGATGTGTTTAAGGTAAAACGTCCACGGATCGGGTAGGTAGCTGCGGAATAAATGTTAGTGATGGAGATGGATGCGTGGAAGTGGTCCCGCTGCATTTGGTCCTGTTCTCCTCCTCCCTTGCTGGAAAAAAGTGAACGGATTAAAAGATCTTTGAGGCTCTTGTTTTTCCTGTGTGCTGCAATGGTCCTGTAATTGGCAAATGGAGTGTGTAGCTGTTGGATGGTCAGAAAGTTATTTTTCCAGCTGTGTTGTAAAGAGGTGTATTTCTGGGAGAAGGTGGTCACAAGTGGGAGGAGGCGGGAGGTTGTTAATGATGATGCGGGGTCTCCCTCGGATTCTGCGACGGGGCTGCTCTCCCCCCGGTGCGCACCTGTTGGTGATTGGTCATTGATGAGGTCCAGGGGGACGGCGTCGGAGCGAGTGGGAGCGAGGGCAGCCAGCGTGGAGTTTTTAACGGATCTAAGAAAACGGGTGCTGTATCCCCTCTGTTTTAAACTCTGGAAAAGTGTTGTTATGGCTTGCTGTAAGTGGATATTGTCTGAACAAATTCTATGGAACCGTATGATTTGTGATTTAATTATGCCTCTGTATGTATGTTTCGGGTGGTAACTGGTTTTGTGTAAAAGTGCGTGTGTGTCCGTTGGTTTGAAATAGACTTTAGAGAGTAGCTGTGTGGTTGTACTGTCAGTGTGTTTGAAGTATATTGTTGTGTCCAGAAAGTTTATGTGTGTTGTACTTGTTTCGTATTTGACTTTAATTGACGGGTGATGATTATTGAGTATGTCAATGAAATTTTGAAATGTATCCAGTCCGTGTGGCCATACACCAATAATGTCGTCCAGGAAGCGGAAATAAAAAGTGGGTTGTAAATGACATTTTGCCAGTGCTTCCCGCTCCCACTCGCTCATGTAGATGTTTGCGTACGTGGGTGTCTGATTTGCAATTGTGATTGTCGTTTAAGGCTGTTTTGTATGGGTTTGTAATGGTTGAGGTTATTGAGTTGTCTGTTAGCTTCCAATTTGTATTGTTGTGTGTCCATAATGACTATTTTGGAGCCCTTGTCAGCCGGTTTAATGATGGTTTGTGTGTTGGATTTTAATTCTAGAAGGGCTTGTTTTTCAGAGGGCGAGAGATTATCTGTGCGGTCCATTCCCTCCGTCCACTCGGCCAGCACCCGGTGGTCCCGCCGGATCAGGTCCCGGGTAGCCGGCGCGAGGCCGTCCCAGGACGGTTCCCATGTGGATGGATCTGTGAAAGGTAAGTGTTCCATGTCTTTCTGTTGAAAGTGATCAATCAATTTAATTCGTCTGTGGTAAGAGTGGAGGTCGATTTTTAACTGTTCCAGATTTGGGTGTGTGGGTTTGGGAATGAATGTGAGACCTCTCTCCAACAGGCTCACCTGTGCTGCAGTGGGTGTGAACAGTGTGGATAAGTTCAGTACGTTGGCTCGAGACCCCCAGGACAAGTCCGCTGTTGTGGCAGGGTGGTGAGTTGTGGCCTCCGGATTCTGTGGTTGCTGTGGGGGATAAAACATTGTTATAAATTTAGTTGTTTGCACCAGTGGGAGAGCACCCCGTCAGCAGTCTCTGGGGTCCAGTGAATA